>JAOWBW010000748.1:226947-659464 GCA_026119855.1 Campanula takesimana | reverse complement strand
GTACTCCCTCCGTCCCGGAGTAAGAGTCCTACCCTCATTTGCACGCTTATTAATAAATATTGAAAGTGATGTAAATGTTGTGAGTGTAAAAGTAAAATTGGAGAGAGAATGGGTGAGAGAGAATAGTGAATTGATTGGTGTTGTGAGTATAAAAGTAAAATATGAGAGAGAATGCAGTGGGGTGAATAGTAAAGATTTTTTGCTATTTTTGGACTAGAATTCTTACTCTGAGATGTACCAAAATGTAAAGTAGGACTCTTACTCTGAGTCGGAGGGAGTATAATTTTTCAATACCCAGAAAAGTGGTAGCTGTAGCCAATAACTCAAAAAGCACAAACAGCCCATTGGTTGGAATTCTCAAAACTCTAAAACCCAAAACTTGTAACAGTAACAAAAAAACTGCATTAAATTGAGATAAATTCTAACAACAATATAATTTATAAATAAAAATAAAAAACAAGTAAAGTTTCAAACTTGCGTCACTCTACATACAACATCCGCCCCCCCCCCCCCCCTTCCTCCATAACACCGCGTGTGTGACGGGAGCTGTTCTAACACGGAAAATCCAATCCCCACAACCGTTTGGATTTATTTGGATCCAACCAATTTCTCGCCGGCGTTTCAATTGCCGATCTCTACCAGCTCCGGGCCGGATTACATCATTGTCAACATCTTCATACTGTTGTTTGGATCATCTCCGTTTTCTTGATTTGAAACTGTCACTCCATTGTGGTGCCCATCGAGATCTGCTTCTGAATTTACCATTCTCGCCCTTATTGCTGTTGATTCTGTGAGTATTTTTCAATGTTGATTCATATTGTTGTTGTTATTACATCAAAGGATTAATTGTCTGAATATTTTTTTCTTGCATAGAATTGACTGAGTTGGAGATCTGTAAATTTGTGTATCTTTCTATGCTTGTTGTTGATTGTTTGCTATTTGATTGTTGACGATATGTTATTGAGCAATTTGAAATGTGTCTTTTGACTGTCTGAAAATGGGGATTCTAGGATTTTGTGGGGAGCTGAAAATTTTTGTTTCTGAATATTTTATATCGATGTTCAGGAAGCATGATTTTGATCTCAATGAGTGGTTTTGGGGATTTAGAGATAATCAACATTGTGAAAGATGAAAACCACCACAATGGAGGTTGGCTTTAATTAAGTTCCAATAAGCAAGTAACTGAAACTGAATGACCATGGGGTTTGCTCTTGACTGTTTCTGTTTGTGTCGGTTACTTTCTTTTTGTTGGATCGAATAGAAGCTCATTGAGTTTGTGATGTACGTTTCTTGTCTGTTTTTGTTTCTGTCAGTTACGTTATTTTTGTTGGATTGAATAGAAGCTCATTGGCTTTGTGATGTACTTTTCTCGTGTATGAACCTTTCCAAATTTTGAATGTGTTTATATTGTCATTGCTGCTAAAGCTGTAATGCTCCGTGATGGCTTCATCCTCTTAAACTCTACCGCTGTGATCCACGCTTTCCCAGTGTATGTGTGTGTATGTTCATTTCCATTGAACCTCAATTGAGATTTATCTTACTCAAGTTCTGGAAACAAAAAAAGTGACTACAAGTTTGCTCTTATAAGTTTGTACACTTTTCTCGTTCTCATATCTGCCTTTCTTTAATTGTTTCAGTACATTTGTTCGTAGTACTCAACTATTTGTTCCTTTTCAACCTACTAGTAGTTGATTGAGAGTTCCATTGGATTTGCCAAGGAGAAATAACGCCTTCATCTCCTGAAAACTGATTTCGTTTCAGCATCTTTTACTGCATCAAAGTAGAAATGGATCCTCTTTGAAATATGGTTCTGTAGAGAATTATATTCTTGGGTTCGAAATTTGACATGGGTGTACGTTTAAGAAATGAAAATTAGCATTTCATTGTATAAACATGATCTGAAAACACCAAATTAAGAAGTTTAATGGAAGTGCGATCAAGATACACAGTTTCACAATCTTTATAAAGCAATGAGAGTATGTCAATCATGCATTGCTAGTTGAAAGGGATGTTACTCAAAAAATTATTGATTTAGTACTATCTAGTTATTCAATGGATTACAATGGTCTAAGTTGCTACTACCTCCGTCCCAGCTCAATGTGCACTGTTTGACTTTTGTGGTCAACTTGACTGGACTTTGACCTTAATTTTATGAAAATCTATATATCTCTATGTAATTTTGAAAGATATTATTGATAATATTCCTAACAATAAAACAATAACAACTTTTAAAATTGTCTAATAATAGCTAGATTTTCACAAAATAATGGTCAAAGTTCGAACGAATTGACCACATGAACAGTAAAAGTGCACATTGAGCTGGGACGGAGGTAGTATATACTAGGGAATATCTGGTCGTACGTACTTCAATATTATAATTAACCTCACTGTTGCTCTCTATAGCTGTGAACTCTGCCTCTCTAGGCTAGACAAATTCTATTTTGTGTCTATGGGATATACGTGTTAATTTAAATTATAATCAACTCCTGCTAGACTTATTAAGAGAATTTTGGTTAGTTTCATGTTTTCTCCATTATCTGTCTGACTAGTTCATGTCGCATGTTTTTGGCAGGATTGACATGCTCATTTGTACTCGCCACCAGTTTTGTGCATTCAATGGACCACAACCTGCACTATTTATTTTATCGACGTCTGTCATAAGCTCAGTTATAACGTGTGAAGCAGATATGTATTTCCATTGGACATTTCAAGCATCAAAACCTTAAGGGTAGGATATAACTTGGCTTATGATTTGTAAGTTTCTACAAAAATGGTTTTCAGTAGACTAGCAGATATTATATCTGCTGCTTTTAACCGAACATCAGCCCCAAAGTCTTCAGCTCCCCCATATGTATCAGCTGGACTACCGCCTCTGGCCGGTTCTGGTTTTTCCAGCTCTGGACAAAAGAATAACATTAGACTCTCCTCATCCCTTCAAGATTTCTCTGCATATCGTCGGCTTGATCCTGAAGAAGGCATTATTATCCCTGAAGGTGAGAGGAGTGCGATCAATGCAAAGCAGCACCCATCGATGCGAGAAAATGGTGGGGCTAGCTTTTCAAAGGAGAAGTCACCACCACGAATCCCTGTTGCACGAAGGAAGTGGATGCAAGTAATCGTGGTTTTCCTCTGCTTATTGTTGTTTGCTTTTCTTGTATTTACTTTACAATATTTTTATTTTAACTGGTCTCAAGGAGCATCCAAGTACTATGTTGTACTCGATTGTGGTAGTACTGGAACACGGGTTTATGTTTATAAGGCATCTGTTAAGGGCCAAAAAGATGGCAGTCTCCCATATTCTGTGAAGTCGATACCTGAGATTCTTCAGAATAAACCTAGTTCGCAGAGTGGGCGTGCTTACAATCGTATGGAGACAGAGCCTGGGTTTGACAAATTAGTCCGTAATGTATCTGGTTTGAAGGGAGCCATAAGGCCGCTTATTAAGTGGGCGGAGAAGCAAATCCCGAAGCACTCACATAAGACAACGTCTTTGTTCCTTTATGCTACAGCTGGTGTTCGAAGGCTGCCAAGTTCAGACTCAAAATGGCTTCTTGATAATGCTTGGTCCATTATGAATAATTCGTCTTTCTTGTGCCGGAGAGAGTGGGTTAAGATTATTACTGGGACGGAGGAAGCGTACTATGGATGGATAGCTTTAAACTATCACACAGATGTTTTAGGGGCTATACCCAAAAAAGAGACATTTGGTGCACTTGACTTAGGGGGGTCGTCATTGCAGGTTACTTTTGAGAGTAAGGATTATGTCCAAAATGAGACTACCTTAAAGCTGAGCATAGGTTCTGTTGACCATCATTTAATTGCGTATTCATTAGCAGGCTATGGGCTCAACGATGCTTTTGACAAGTCGGTGGTTCATCTTCTAAAGAAGAACCGTATTAGTAAATCAGATCTAAATGGTGGAAAATTTGTTCTCAGACACCCTTGTTTGCAGTCTGGTTATAAGGAGCAGTACATTTGCTCCCAGTGTGTATCTGCTTTCCAAGATGATGGGAGTCCAATCGGAAGAAAACTTTTTGGCAAACGTGGAAAACCCGGAATTCCAATTCGACTAGTTGGTGCTCCAAATTGGGAAAAATGTGGTGCACTTGCAAAAGTAGCTGTTAATTTGTCAGAATGGTCTGATAAAAGTCCAGGTCTGGATTGTGAGCTGCAACCTTGCGCTCTCCCCGATGACCTGCCCCGTCCATATGGCCAGTTTTACGCCATGTCTGGCTTTTATGTTGTTTATCGGTTCTTTAACTTGACTCCTGATGCTGCACTTGATGATGTGTTAGAGAAGGGTCGAGAATTCTGTGAAAAAGCTTGGGACATTGCAAAGAAAAGTGTTGCACCCCAACCCTTTATAGAGCAATATTGCTTCAGGGCACCGTATGTTGTATCTCTACTGAGGGAAGGTTTGCACATAACTGACAGCCGTGTTACTATTGGTTCTGGAGGTATTACTTGGACAACTGGTGTTGCTCTGTTGGAAGCTGGGAAAGCATTACCGACCAGAATGGTTCTTCCCTATTATGAAGTACTCCGGATGAAGATAAACCCTTTTATTCTAATAGCGATATTGTTTGTTTCGTTGTGTTTCCTTGTCTGTGCATTATCATGCATTGGCAATTGGATGCCAAGATTTTTCCGTGGGCCGTATTTGCCCCTTTTCAGACACAACAATGCTTCAGGTGCCTCAGTTCTCAATATCCCAACTCCTTTCAGATTCCAACGCTGGAGTCCTATCATTTCAGGTAAAATTTCTCAATAAGGTCTGTGAATTTCTTTTGAAATACTGTAAGAGTTGATTAGTATTGTTGGAAAGTTTTGTGGAAGTGAAAAAGAGAGAAATCAATTTTCCAACTTGCTGAAGGTTGATCTTGGTGGGGGAGCATTTCCCTGTAGGAGCAGGATAGAATGTGAAAATCTGATATCTTTGTAGATATATGATACTTACAATATGAATAAAGAATAACTAAAATGAAAGTGATAGTAAAAGTAAAAAGTTCCTGCAAATACATAGGAAACTATTGTGGAAGTGAAAGAAAGAAAATTCTATTTTAAGATTATGAACAGTCCATATTTTTGTGCAGAATGTCATCCTTGATATGGTAAAAGTTGTATATGGGATTGGATCAGTGCACAAAGCCCACAAGCCTACTGCTGTTCTAATATTTAACTCATATTAACTTAGTGATTACATCTTCTTACAGTTGACCACAACTCTTCTAATACTACTACAGTTGTCTGCGACTACAAACTACTCCCTCCGTCCCAAAATGATGTTGCCACTTTTTTTTTATCATTTCTACGAATGAACTCTAAGCAATTATTGTAGGTTTATTTAATTATCAAAATGAAAATCTAAAACTTGATGTTGACAGTATTGTTGATACTGTGTCAACAAGAAGTTTGAGACTTTCACTAGTATAACTAAATTAGCATAAAATTATTGCTCAAAATTCATTCGTAGTTACGAGAAAAAGAGTGGGGACATCATTTTAGGATGGAGTATGAAATAACTTCATTACTCACGACTACTAAACTATTCCACTGGAAAGAAGTAACAGCAATACTAATTATCTTATTCTACCAAAACACGCACCCTTGAAGCCATAGCACTGTCAGCTTGCAAACAACCAATGGGTTAGGCATGAGTTTCCAGGGACTGTCATACAGTCAACATTGTTATTGTACACAAGATCGAAGCCAAATTAGTTCAGTTTCAATATTGCCTACGTTGACTAGTAAAAAAAATGAGCTTTAGCTCCTCTATTGAAGCAGCTTTTCTGACTTATGGAAGTTGTAAGTATTATGAACAAAGCTCATTTGAATAGGATTTGTTTGTGCCTTTGCTACGGATTTGGGTAAAATACATCCTTGGGATAATATGTGGATCAGTTGAACCAGCATGCTGCTTGTTATGTACCCATCTCTGTTCAGTTTTCCCCTTCAAAAACTATTCTCATATGGAAGTGTCCGTCTGATTGTATGGTTATTAGTCATTTTTATCTTACGCATATCTAATTTACCTTCCAGCTTTTCTTTGCCCATTTTACACGATTTGTTTACTGTTGCCTCTGCTTCTTTGAAATACCTTTACAGTTATAACAGTGGTATTTACCATCGAGTCTGTATCCTACTATATACTCCCTTACCAAATTGAGTTGTCCCCTTTGGAAAAAGATAGTCCAAAAATGAATGTCCCTTACTCTTGAAGTACTAAACTCACTTTTGCTATTTATCATGTCCGAATGTACGCTTGCTATATACTCCCTCCGTCCCAAAATGATCTTCCCATTTGTCATTTCTCATTGTCCCAAAAAGTCCTTCCCATTCCTACAATTTGGTGTTAAAAGTGCATAAACAAAACATGGCTACTGAAGCAAGTGTTCATATTCTTAAAAAGTTTGAATAGTCAAATGAGAAGATCACTTTGGGACGGAGAGAGTATACTTGCATGTATAAGACGGCCAAATATTACCTTGTTTTATGCCAAAAAACTTAAAAGTGGATGCTTTTGGGAGAAAATGAGTAACTAATATAATCTGTATCTGTTTTTTTTTTTTTTTAATTATTATTATTATGAACTGCTGATTCTTCAGTTTTGACTTTCTGATCTGTGTCATTTGTGATATATCCCAGGTGAAGGAAGAGTAAAGATGCCTTTAAGTCCAGTTGCTAGTGGTCAACGCAGACCATTTGACTCAGATATCCAGCTAACCGGGTCCTCTCTTTATCCGTCATCTAGCAGTGTGGCACACAGTTATTCATCAGGTAGCTTGGGTCAGATGCAATTTGACGACACCACCACTACTAACATGGGTTCCTTCTATTCGCCTCACAGAAGTCATATGCGTCTCCAGAGCAGGCGATCACAATCTCGAGAAGACCTTAATTCTTCACTTGCTGACGTCAATATGGCTAATGTTTAAACGCTCCGTTTTTGCTTTTGATCTAAATAAACTCGTGGGTTGAAAAACTACAAATTCATCCCACTAATCAAAGTCTTGAGACAAAGCAAAGATGAGAGACTGACTACTGATATGCGGAAATGGAAATGCTTTTTTGCTGTATGCAATATGAAGTGTTGACTTTTTTGGGGAAGTTTGACCAAGGAGGAGTTCGATGGGTCCGATGGAAATAAATATTCTTGGGGACAAGGTTTGGAAGGTGTAAATAATTTAAGAAGTTTGATGAACCACCTTGACTGTGAAAGCGTTAGGATGAACTGTTTGAGATGCTGAACCTTTGAACAGCGAAACGAGCTCAAAACTGTCCAGTCCGGTCCGATCCCCAAATATAGGACATGATTCAAGGAGTTTCTTGAAGATTTGAGCTTACAATTGTTGCCATGTTAAATTTTGTATGATTAATTCTTGTTCAATTTTACATGTTGAATCGCGGATATGATGTTGAAGTTGATCTAACCTGTTAATGCATTCTTTTTGTATCCCATGCAACTTTATTCGGCTTAAAGTTACAAGTATAATTTACAGTGGAGTTGGTTCATTGATTTTTTATCTATCTGTAATTACTAATTACTTTACTTTCTTCTCTCAGTGTGTTGTGCTATGTGTATCGTTAATAGAGTTCCATTTTGACCTAAAAATGGTTCACAAAAGTAACGATTCAACTCCTACTTTAAGCACCAGAGCAATTCGATAGCGTAGCAGTTGATTTTAAAATCTATATTTGTATCTTTGAAACGTATTTATTGAAAATCTTTAGCTTTCCATCTCGACCACCTCTATGGATCTAGGCCATCTATTGCAGCCAACTACTCATCTACATGGTCCATAAAGATTTGAGTTGTAAAATGTATAAAGATTTTTTAATTGCAAGTCGAGACCGCCCATATATCCGTCTCTATAAATCTAGACCGCCCATATCCGTCTCTATGAATCTAAACCATCCAATCTTACAACAAGGACTGCCCATAAAAACGAATTTTTTTTTTCAGTGCAAGAAATTAGACGGTCCATTAAAAAAACCAGAGAAGGGCCAGAAAAAAAAAAATAAAAAAAATTGGGTGTTCATTTGAGGCGGATCACCAGGCAATATGGACCAGGACTGCACCAGCTCGTTATCCTTCCACTGTCAAGAGGGGGAAGTTATCGCTGCTCTGTGAAGCCAGCCTAGCGCATTGCCCTCCACTCTAAAGGCCATGAAGCCCAGGCCTTCGCCTAAACCACATGGCCCAACTCTCAACTTGGAACGGGCAAGCCAATAATTGCTAATCACTGAACCTACCTGACAACCCACCTCTCAGTCCAACCCAACTTGATGCTCTCACTTGAGTTACAAGCCCGCGCTACCAGGCCCAGCGATTACTACCTCACTAAACCATGTTTATAAACTGATATTAAGCTTAATAACTAGTCGATGTGGGATTAGTTAGTCATTGATAAATCAGCTTACCACTTCATTTCTACGCTGCTGCGCTAGTTCGATTCTAATAATTCATCCATCTTTAGTTCAATTTCTCTTCCAGATGAAATGCGAATCGACACTCGCGAATCATAAAATCCATGTTTTGATATTGAAGATGAACTGAATATTGCAGATTGTGATAACATCTTTAGTCCAATTACTGCATATTCTTGCTTTTCTGGTGACAGTTTTTTAGTAAGTTCAGATCTCCTGTACCACTTTGTGTGCCCCTCCCTATGCCACAAGTGATCCAACGGCTTGCAGTCATTAAGATTATCATTATGTTGATATTATCCAAGCATATAAACGGTTGTGATTATAATGGCACAGGGAGGGGCACACAAAATGGTACAGGAGATTTGGACTCTTTTTTAGTACTGATGTATCTTTACTTGTACTCCACTATCGTATTTCCTTTTTTCCCCCCCCCCCCCTCTCAACGATTGGGGAACCTCTTGATAAGGTCCCATTTTTTGTTCTCGATCATGAACGAAAATTTGACGTTCATTTTGGAACGAGTGAGTACTAAATAGACTACACCATTTATATGGTTGAGTACAACACTCTGCAATTGTCACAATAGTTCTAATGTAACTCAAACTTCTTCTGGAAAAGACACTTGATTTTTGTAGAATAGCTTGTTTCAATTTATTTCCTCCATGTAATTCCATAACAGATTTATAAGATGCAGGCTGCTCAAAGGGATTGTATGTATCTAGTAGGAATATTTTTTCAAACTATAGACTTTCTCGTAAGATCCACAAGAAACATTACAGCGAAATAACAAAAACTACCCAAAATAAAAACTATTTAGATAGATAATTAAAAAAAAAAAACGATAAGGCATAAGTATGTTTCTCAAAAACGCGCATCCACTGGAGAGATTCGAAGGACAAGGTTTTTAAGTACACTAGTGGAAGCAAATTATACAACTTCCGGTATAACCTCAAACACTGAAATAAGAAGCTGTTCATCCACACCAGCTATGAACTACCTCAAGTTGTATGTGTTTACGACGATATTTTGTATGCTTAATTCTCATTCAATTTTACATGTCCAACCGCGAATATGATGTGGAAGTTGATCCAGCCTATTAATGTGTTCTTTATGTATCGTATGCTACTCTATTGCAAGTAGATTACAGTGGAGTTGGTTCATTGACCTTTTTTTGTTCAATTACTGGACTTTCCTCTCTTAGCTATGAGTATAAATAAGGCTTGCCCAGATACTTGTTAGTTATTTTTTGAGTAATAAAATTGAAGGGATTTCAGTGATATTGTTAGTCTCTTGGGGTATTCTCCTAGAGTTAATCAATGGATTCGAGTCGATTGTTTTGTTCTCGATACGCTCTCACTTCATCAGTTAAGTCTTGATCGCCCATATTTATTACTATGAATCTTGGTCATCGGGTGCAGGCCGAACTCTATGAATCAAGACTGCCATATCCGTCTATATTAATCTATCTTGACTGTCGAGTTAAGAAGAAAATGAATGGTCCATAAAAAGTTTTTAAATGCAAAGAATTAAGAAATAAAAAATTGGGTGTTCATTGGAGGCAACTCAGCAGGCAATATGGGCCAGGACAGCACCGGCTCGTTATCCTTCCACTGTCGAGAGCGGGAAGTATTCGCTGCTCTGTGAAGCCAGCCTGACGCAGTGCCCTCAGCTCTAAGAGCCACGAGGCCCAAGCCTTCGCCCAAACCACATGGCCCAACTCTCAACTTGGAACGGGCAAGCCAGAGATTGCTAATCACTAGCCCTACCTGACAAGTTGCCTCGCAGTCCAACCCAACCTGATGCCCTCACTTGAGTTATAGGCCCGCGTTACCAGGCCCAGCGATTACTACCTCACTAAATCATGTTTATAAACTGAGATTAAGATTAATGACTGCTCGATGTGGGATTAGTCACTCACCTTACTGGTCAGACAGAACATTTCATTTCAGTTGAGGAAATGCTTCATCTGTACACTGAATTCAGCGCTAATTCGATTCTAATAGTTCATCCATCTTTGTTGAAATGGGATCGACGCTTACGAATCGTTAGATGCATGTTTGACTTTGATTAGTTTTGAGTTAAAAGATGTTGATGAATTTAAGATCATTTCTAGTCGCCAATGCCAATTACATGTTCTTCCTTTTCTGGTGACGGTTTTTAGTACTGATGTATCTTTACTTACAATGTACTCCACTTTCGCATTTTATTTATCGCCTATGTTTCCTCTATCCTCTTTGTGCTTCTTCATCTGTAATTCCTTTTTTCTTCGCTCGCGAGTGTACTTCTTGATCAGATCCCATTTTTAATATTTCTCCATTTCATTGCATACTGACACACTCCGTCCCAAAATGACTGTCCATTTTTGTTCAAAAATCGAATTTTTGAGAAGGAGGAGACTAAACCATCTAGGTGGTTTGAGTAATGATGAAAAGCAAAATTCTGCAATGGACTCAATAGTTATACCATATAACTCTAACTTCTTCTGAAAAAAAAGACGCTTTAATTTTTTGAAATGGCTTCTTTCACTATAAATTTTCCATGTCAATCCATAACAGATTTATGATTCGAGTATTGGTCATTAGTTTCATAATAATAACATACATATAGCCAAATCATTATTCTGGCTGACGACATAAATATTACACCAAGGAGCAGCTTCGAAAGCTCTCGTCAATCAAGATGCGTCTTTGATCGTGTGCAGTGCAGCAGATAAAACCACACGCAAGCTGCTCGAGCAATATCATAGTAGGAATTGTATTAAAACTAGTTGACATTGTCTTGTTAGATCCACAAGAAGTATTAACTATACAGCTAAAATCACCAAAAAGTTCGTCACTGGAGAGACAACTGACATGAGTTTGAAGGAAAAAGATTCAAGTACAACAACAGAGTAGAGTGGAAGTGTATCATACAACTTCCGGTAACCTCAAATAACAAAATTAAAAACTGTTTATCCGTGCCAGCTATGAGCTCATGGTTTTAATTAAGCTATCTAAAACTTTCTGGTCAACAAGTGTCGGGGGAGATTATAGATCTACTTTCTGGAACCTTGTATCCTCCCTTCTTTCGTAGAGCCAGCGTACAAACTGAATAAACTTGTTGAACAGAGATTTCTGTTGTGGCTTTTCTTGCTTCACATTGCACACCATATCATAGTTGTGCTTCAAATGAGGTGCTGCTATTTTTTCCTGCAAAAAAAGCGATAAGACAGATCCATACTTAGAAAAACATCTTATATGTTCACGATTTGATTCTCAAGTCAGGTGTACAAGTGTACCTTAAAAACTTCAAACGGACAGAAATCAGAATTGTCACATCCCTGTTTAACACAGGCACAAAAGATAGAAGCTTTTAAAGATGGGTATAAAAACTGGAACGGTCTTAGCAAACAATGCAATTTATCAAGTGGGACTATAAAGATCACGTACAAATAAAACATGATAAGTGGGAACTGAAATTGTAAGATTCCCAAATATATTTGGAACTTTATTCTGGTTATAAGATTGAAGCTGTTTGTGGACTGAGTTAAAGAGGGTGTTTGATGAAGCTAATAATAAGAGTCATCATCAGACTGCTTAAAAAGTCCAAATAAGAATAGTAAATGCGATAGTCAAATATTCAAGAAAAAAACTCACAGGCATAGGGACGGGATGCTCGTTATGCAGTGCTTGCACAAAGTATTTGCTTGATTTGTTTTCAACACAGCTGTGCAAAACCAAAATGTTGTTCCCAGCAAAAGGAGCCATTATGTTTCCCTTCCACTTTCTTTTCTGGGGAGGTTTTGGAGGATGTGGCAAGGGCTGTTCTTGTTGAATTGATTCAAACTCTGAGACAATTACCAAAAAGTACCAACTCAGAAGACAGACAAAAAAAAAAATACCAGTTAGAGAAATACTGGAAATATCATAAGAAACAAGGAATGAACCTCAATCTTGTAGCCTAAGTAAGGAAACAATAACTCACCAGATCCGTCAAGTTGTAGCCCAAGCAAACACGAGAATGGAACCAGAGTCTCAGCATGAGCGAACCTCAATCTTGCCTTCTCATAATTTCCAGGAGCGAGTTTTTCTACTAGTCAAGAAAAAAGCCATCAATGACAATTTTGTTTAGCAATAACGATAACATGAGCATCTACAAATTTTGTTTGCATTGCATCATTACATTTTTCTTTTTCCTTTTCATTGATTCTTCTTAATTGTTACTCATAATTTATTTTGCAGGGCTGCAGGAAATTGATCTCTCAACACTGAAAATCTGAAGAACTTTATGTAGCATGATTGAAACGGATGCAACAAAATTATAACATTAGACTTGACAAGATATGCCCAGAGGACTCTATATTAATAAATAACGGAAACAGATGCAACCTATGCAAAAGTTTTACGGCCTATAATACCTTCTTTTGCAGTAATGGCTTCCTCCATGGACTGAACCACGTCTTCAAGCAATGGTACTCCCATTCGGTAGTTTATTGAATTACCATAACCCTTCAATATGAATGATTCCAGATCATCCGTCCACTCCAAAAGAGTAACCTATCAAGGCAAACACCATCAATCAAGAACTATGCAGAGAATGTGAGACCATCATCACAGTGTTATAAATACACAGGACATCACCCTAATAGTGGTTAGTGGATATTGTTTGAACTCAACAATCATACACCAATGAGTAAAACAGTCAGGTGTGATATCATAAGCATAAGCACCCATATTCTCATTGCAAGCTAGTATGCAGCCATACCTCGCTAGGGCTAAAGAGCGCACAAGCTTGATCGGTTATGTTCAACAAGGATGCCTCCTAAAATTAAGAAAACAGCACTGTTTGGGATCAGATTAGTAGAGATGACAATTCAACTCAGTGAAGGAGCTGGGTTTGTTGTACCTGTTTGCATAAAAACCATAGAGAAGAAATATCTTGTCTTGTAAAACTGAGGCCGTAGCGGCCCGCTAATGCATGAGTAATTTCATCTATGATAGGTTCTTTAAGCTTCTGGACAGCAGGTTCCTGACTTTTTCTAAATGCCTGCAGCCAAAAGGAAAGAAAAAAAATGCTGAATTGAGGCAGTGATCAAGAAAATACTGTAAATGTTAAGCTTTTTTCAGGCTAGTCACTCCACATAAATTTGAGATAACATGAGCACTTCAACCATGGTATGATACTGATCAGAGGCTGGTTTCAACCATTTCCTAATTGAAAGATAACTTGATCAAATAGAAAGGGCATGGGGACAAGGTAAGTGTCTTGATTATGAAGAAGACCCAACATGAAACCCCTCACATCATGCTAGTTGATTATTAGCTCTTGAAAATCAGAATAAAAAGATTGTTTTTATTTGTTTTTCAGCCATATCAAGGTATCACACGATTTGGATCAATATCCAAAACTTCAAAGTTAAGGATCTAAACCTTTATGGATTGTGCTACTAATTATTCCATGAACTTAACAAGTCCGAAAGTCATACAAGCACTCAACAGTTTGTCAATTCACTCAACCCTGATTAGTAGCGCGCACACAAAACAATATGTTTGCTGAAGAACCTAGTGTCAACACTCCCAAATCATGATTGACAAGATAAGAAAATTGTATTCTTCCGCACAAGGTATGCAACAGCTCTCAGTTTTCACTAATTGAGCCTATGACCATAAGATTAACATTTTATCTGTACATTTATCTGCTAGTGAGGCGCGTAAAATAAGGCAAGGAGAGGGATATGCATATATACCTTGTAATTTTGACAACAGTCATGAAATCTTAACTTTATATCACTTGCACGGCTCTCACTGGTAACTGCGAAAGCTCGATGTCTTCCCGGTCCAAGCTTTCCTCTTTCACTAAACAGTCCCATCCCAAATGCAACAGCACTAGCCGACGCCCGAGGAACCTATTTACCATTACGAAATACTTAGGTTTGATCACAAGCAGGCAAGAAAAGTGATAAGAAAAGTACAATCCTGGCAAAAATCTCAACTATGAGATGAGTCTGAAGGAAAGCCGGCCCTATGTTGTAACTACCAACCTGGGTTGTCTTTACTGGATATACGTCGGGGTGGTAATCCTCATTAAAAATTTCAGGAAACCTTTCCCTGATTCTAATACCAAGATGATACAGTTCATCTTCACCTTCACTAACTAATTCTCCACCCTTGATCTTCCCCTTCCAAGGCGAACTCCACCCCCATAACCAAGATGGAATATTATCCAAAGACGACTTCCCTTTTGCATCTTGTAGAAGGAGGTTCAATTGACTTGACAAAGTTTCTAAAGCTTTCAACCTTTTCTTTGTTGGTGCACGAGTTCCATGCCGTGCCTGTGACGTAAAATTTGCAGTTACAAAAACAGTAAAACACATCACATTAGGGGTGTTCACGGTCCGGTCCGGTTTTTGCCTAAATTTCACAAAACCGGGACCGGACCAATAGTGCGGTTCTGTAAAAATTTAGAACCAGGACCGGACCAATAATTTTCAGAACCGATGTCATTGGTCCGGTTCCGGTCCGGTTTACAGTTCTACAACAACATTCATATTTGGATTCATGTCATAAGAAATGTGACAAAGTTTTTACGCTGGCTGTCACATGCCTACCGCAACCCTCATCCTTTATCCTGGCTTGGGACAGGCAAGGGTAAATCCTTAGCGGATTTACAGTTCTACCCATATACAAATTTTTCCACTCAAAACAATACATCCGTAAGCCAAAAACTAAAATAATTGAACATAGTGCTCTCAGCTCTCAACAATTCAAAGTCAAACCACATGAAATATTACAAAACATGGCTCCTTCACTTCAAACATAACACAAGTAAATATAAGCTTAATGAGAAATATAGTAGTTAACAAAGTAACTACAATACTTTAAATTAAAAAACATAACATTTCATCATGACCTGATAAGTATACGCAACAATGTTGCAACTACAATCTGCGACCTTAACTCACAATGTCACTTTAAGTGCATAAACATATCAAGGAAAAAAAAGAGTAGAGCAGTCAATTTGTTTATGTTAGGTGCAAACTGCAAAGCATGAAGTTAATTATATGAGGAAAAAACAAACATTTTTTTTGCTTAAACTATAAAATGGAACGCTTTCAAAAAAACAGTTGTGTATATATAATACTATAGATATCAAAGATAGAAACAAGTACTACTGTAATACATACATACATACATACATACATACATATATATATATATATATATATATACTTTTATATATATTATGAATATATATTATACGGTTCAGAACCGTATATATTCTTTTAAAAACCAGGACCGGACCAATTAACTGTTTCTAGAGGATTTTGGAACCAGAACCGAACCAACACTATTGGTTCGGTCCGGTTTTTATTGGTTCGGTCCGGTTCTTATTTTATTTTGCACAGCCCTACATCACATCATTGAGCTTAATGTGAAAAATCAGCAGAAACCAGAATATAGCAAGCAGGAACAAAAATGGACGAAAACAGAAGAAATGCAAGTTAGCAAACACAATCAAATAACTAATAAGCATACCAACATAGACCAGGCTATTCGGCCTTTCCCAGGAGATTGCGCTAGATATACATAGTATATAAGAAATGAATATGAAATTGTCCACAACTACCTTCACTCAAATAGTGGTAAATGGCGAATTTGAGGACAAAATTTCTTTAAGAGGGAGGGAATGATGAGAACCCGGGTTGGTACAACCAAAAAGGATGTAGAGTCAATAACTACCTTCATTTAAGTGGAATTTTCATCCCTAACCGTGGCCTACCCATGGTTCATTCTATGCCTATAGTCTCTAGATAGATTTTAGACATTTTCAAAATTTTCAGCATTTACAGAAATTTTGAGTCAACTTGAACGGGTTGCCCAGAATGTTCTAGATACCCAAATAAGGCATATAATATGGTTACGGAAAGGTATGCATGCCTCGTTTCATAAGCACTTTACAGATCTCAATATGGAATTTCTAGAGGGAGAAATGCAGTCTATGCTACAGGCTGGTCAAAAGTGACGAATTTTGGATATACATAATTACATTTGAGAGACTTTTGACATATCCTTGTAATCTTATCCTTTAGAACTTATTATTGGTTCATTTGTAAATATATCTTTGATGAATGAATATATTAAGAGTGTTACCTCTTTTAGTTCTTAAGTGAACTTCGATCTTATCAAGAGTAATCTTATCGCAATCTAACTTATCAATTGGTCTTACACAACCAATTGTGACGTCAAATACTTAGTCCAATCTTGTAATTATACGGGAACAAAGGTTTTGGTTCCACCATCATCTCAATTCACCAAAGTCCTTGGTTTGCGTCACTTAGGGTCATTCCTACGAAATACTTGGTAGAAAGATCCGAAGATTCTGCGTTTGATCAATGGTTCTAGTCATCCTTGGCTAAGTTCGCATCACATTTTCAAGTGGGTATTCAAATGATCGTTATTTAACGCGTATGGCTTCTTGAAACACTTTTCCTTATCAAGAATGCCTTCCTACAGACCCTAGTTTAAAGAGTAGCTAACACTGATTAGGGTATGTTGCAACACTAAATTTTTAGCAAATCGGCCAATGACGGAGAAAGCCGTAACATGGTAGCAGGGAATGTTCACTGCATGATCCAAACACTATTTACCACTGTAACATAATACATAGTCCAGCCTATCAAATCATGAATATCTTATGAAATATCATCTACAATTAACTAAATTTCTTAATTTATCTTCGCCAATGTCATTATTCTATCATCTTCGTTTAACTAACTATTATTCAACTGAGCAAAATCCCTTGAATTGTGCACAAGACTAGAAATAAACTGTGCAAAGAATTGACTGCTTGCAAATGACCTCATATACATGCATATCAAAAGTTTATAAACATTTCGATCACTCAGAACATTTGCAAAACAACATACTGATTCGAAGACAAAAGCTTAAAACCTGCAAGAAATGCATGACACTAAAAATGAAATTGGGACCAAATATTTCCAGTTGATTGATAATTATGGAACATTCAGTGTTGGATTTGCATAGTAACCACTGAATCAAACTACATGGTGTAGCAGACATATCTATAATAGTAATTTGAAACTAAAAATAGAGAATACCAATAGGTTTAAATGGATAGGAGAACAATGATCTGGAATGCTTGAAGGTACGAAAGAATTGTCGGCGATGTCTTTTACAACACCATACCTGCAGCCAGAGACGTATAAATTCAGAGCTCAGTTACATATCCATCAAAGAGATTAAATACAGATCATATGCTCAAGTAAAGAAAGAAACGAAAAAGGAAGTGTATTTTCGTAACTTTCGTCACGTTAGGGGCCAATTTCAATGCACTATTGAGTCTTCAAATCTAATTTCTTGTGTTCTTTTTCAGTGGTTGCCAGACCATAATTGTTTGTTTTTTTTATTAAATTCTTTTGGCACAATGTCATTATGCTATTTCTTGTCTTAAAAGAAAAATTGGATAATTCAAAATTTAAAACTTCATCATATTCATGAAAAAATCATCATTGTCTCAGTGATTAACTCTATCCACACAAACAGTCAAACCTCATTGGGAGCCCTAGTCCTAAATTTGACCAAGAAAAAAGATGAGAAAAAAATAAAAATGCACTCCATAATTGACTTTAATGATGGCATCTGTAACGGAGGAAGCAATTTGCGGTCAATGGCCTTAGTTTGTGCGGTCAAGGTGGCGGTCGGGTATGGTGCGGTCAAGGAGGAGAGTTCATGCGGTCAATGGAGGAAGTATTAGAAGTATTATTGTGGTAGAGTTGGTATGGTAAGTTAGTGTGGTCAAGTAGTAGTGGTAAAGTCAAGGTAGAGGGTCTCTGTGGTAATTGCGTTAATTGACCACGTGAGGGTCTCGTGAGGTTGTTGGAACCATGTGGAAGTCCCGTGAGGTTGTTGGAACCATGTGGAAGTCCCGTGAGGTTGTTGAGAGCACGTGGCCACGTGGAGGGCGTGAGGCGGTTATCTCCAACAACTTGCACATGGGGCTTCCCTATAAAAGGGGCACAAGGGGGATGAATCAAAGTGTGGATGATATTGCTATTTCTCTTTCTCCTTAGTTTAGCCATAGCTGAGTAGCTAGCATTTTCCTTCATAGTTTAGCTAGTAGTTGATTATCTAGCTTATTTTTCTGTTTTCGTTGTAATTCAAGTTCAATCAATAGAGTTTGATTTCCATTTCCATTTTCGCATTTGTGCTTGAATCGCATCTGTTACAAATTGGTATCAGAGCAGTCGATCCCCGGCTGCTTCTGCATACTCTGATAATCATGGCGGAAACAAAGTAGGCGGAATTGCATAGGCGATTGGAAGGGAGTGATAAACACATGGAGGAATTGGGTGTGAAGACGGGAGGAATCGAAAGGAAGCTTGATGCATTTGAAGGTAACATGGCGGAGATGGGGAATAGCATCTTAGATCTCAAATCTGAGATGGGAGGTATGAGATCTATGCTGGAGAAGATCTGCTCACAGATGGACAATGGGAAGAGGCCGATGGACGAAACAAATCAAGGAGATGGAGGTACTTCCAGCAGAGGTACGGGTAATACAGATCCAGATGCTAGGTATGCTCATACGCAGAACTTCAATCATTTCTCTTCCACACCAAATAGCCATGCTGCACCTCCAGGTTTCACCACTCACATGCCTCAACCTCAACCTCCTACCCAGCCCAACCATTATCAACCACCATATTCACCCCAACCAAATCCTCACCCCAATCCAATACCACCACCACCACAACCAAATCTAAACCAACCCAATTTTGCTTTTCAACAAAACCAAAACCAACACCCTTACCAACCATATATACCAAACCAGAACCAATTCAATGCTTATATGACCCCACCTAATTTCATTCCCCAGAATTGGAATGGCCCTTGGAATGCCAAACCCCCAAAAATGGATTTCCCCAGATTTGATGGGTCTGATCCAAGGGGATGGGCCATTAAGTGTGACCAATTCTTTGAATTCAATCCCATGGAGGATCTGAGGAAGGCTAAGTATGCTTCCACTCACTTTGAAGGAAGGGCGAGTCATTGGTACCAATTTTACCAAGTGGAGAAGGGGTTAATTCCATGGATGATGTTTGTTAACGATGTAATATCCAAGTTTGGTCAAATAGTTCATAAGAATCCCCAGGCTGAATTCAATAAACTCACTCAAACCACTTCTGTTGATGCTTACATAGATGAGTTTGAGGAGCTTAAAGCCTTGGTGGGCATGAAACAAAGGGGTTTAGGTGATGAATATTACTTATCCAGCTTTTGGAGTGGGCTAAAGGAGGAGATCAAGGGTCCAGTGTATATGTCCAAACCCACATGCTTAGAGGAAGCCATGGAGTTGGCTAGACAAGTTGAACAGAACCTCAAGGCCTATAAGCCCAAACCATATACAACCCTACCTAAAACCTACCAAACCCATCAGTTTACCAAACCACCCCAACCCATGACCCATACCCAATCTTATTCCAAGCCCAACCCAAATATCAAAACCCTCACCAGTTTCGAAATTAATGAAAGGAGGAAGAAGGGTCTCTGTTTTCATTGTGATGAGAAATTCACTAGGGGTCACACTTGCAAAACCAAACTATATATGTTATATGGGGAAGAATGGGAGGAAGATGAAGTGTGTGAGGAGGAAGAAATACAAGAAGAAGAGGGAGAGGGTCAGATATCAGTATTGGCCTTGAATGGGATGGCCACTCATAATACTATCAAAGTACAAGGGAAGGTGAACAAACAGGTGGTTACCATTCTTATTGATAGTGGGGCCACCCACAATTTTATTGATCCTAGCACAGCAGCAAAGTTGAGAAGTGTTGTAGTGCAAACTGTACCACTCAATGTGACCGTGGCTGATGGGAATAGACTATCAAGCGATTCTATTTGCAGTGACTTCAGTTGGGATATGCAAGGGCATAAGTTTCAAACAAATATGAGGGTACTACCCTTGGGGGGATGTGATATTGTGTTAGGAGTGGAGTGGTTGAAATGTTATAGTCCTGTGACTCTGGACTATAATAAGATGGAGATTACCTTGCAGGTAGGTAAGAAAAAGATCACACTCAAGGGGACTGGAGAAGAAGGTTCATTGAGATTACTTAGTGGTAAGGGACTAAGTAAACTCATAAAGAAGACTAAGGAAGGCTTGGTGGGATACTTGTTTTACATGAGTGGTGATGAGAAAAATTGCAAGGTGGATATCCCCATAGAGAAGGTCATACAAGCGTACCAAGATGTGTTTGGGAACCCAGTGGGATTACCTCCTCCTAGAAGACAAGATCATAGAATTCCTTTGAAGGTAGGAAGCTTGCCTAGCTGTCAAAGACCTTATAGAGTCCCACACTTTCAAAAGAATGAGATAGAGAAGCAAGTCAAGGAGATGCTGGAGAGTGGGATCATTCAATATAGCAAAAGCCCTTTTGTTGCACCTGTTCTTTTGGTTTTGAAAAAAGATGGATCATGGAGGCTTTGTATTGACTACAGAAAACTCAATGAGATGACCGTGAAAGACAAGTTCCCCATACCAATCATAGAAGAGCTTTTGGATGAGCTACATGGGGCAAGATGGTATTCAAAGCTTGATTTGCGGTCGGGTTAACACCAGATTAGAGTTGCTCCAGAGGACATCTCCAAGACGGCATTTAGAACTCATCACGACCACTTTGAGTTCAAGGTTATGCCATTTGGACTTACCAATGCCCCTGCTTCTTTTCAAGCTTTGATGAATGAGGTTTTTGAACCATTACTCAGGAAGGGAGTCTTGGTCTTCTTTGATGACATTCTTGTATATAGCAACACTATGGAAGAACATGTTCATCTTCTCCAACAAGTGTTAGAGTTGATGAGACAACATAAGTTGTATGCTAAGCTGAGTAAGTGCTCTTTTGCTCAACCGCAGTTAGAGTACTTGGGCCACATTATTTCTGGGGAAGGTGTGTCTGCCGATCCACAAAAGATTGAAGCAATGAAACAATGGCCTACTCCTACTAATGTCAAGCAACTAAGGGGTTTCTTGGGGTTGACCGGATACTACAAGAGATTTGTCAAGGGCTATGGAGGAATTAGCAAACCTTTAACTCAATTGTTGAAGAAGAACTCTTTTGCATGGAATGAGGATGCTCAATCTTCCTTTGAACAACTCAAGGAGGCAATGTCTACCACACCTGTGCTAGCAACTCCTAATTTTGATCTTCCATTCGTTATTGAAACTGATGCTAGCAATTGTGGCATTGGAGCGGTCCTAATGCAACAAGGAAGACCCATTGCTTACCTCAGTAAGGGGTTGAGTGCTAAGACTCAAGCATTATCTACCTATGAGAAGGAGTTACTTGTTGTGATGATGGCGGTCAGCGAGTGGAGATCATATGTTCAAGGGAAGCACTTTATCATCAAAACAGATCACCAAAGTATCAAGTATTTTATGGAACAAAGGCTTTCCACCCTCTTACAACAAAAGTGGTTAGCCAAACTCATGGGTCTAGACCATAGTTGTTAAAGGCGTCCGCCCGCCTCGCCCGCCTTTCCATATTGGCGCCTTAGAGGGTTGGCCGCCTTTCGCCTTTGTGAAATCAGGCGGTCAGTCGATGACCTTATTGGACAACGTCATATGCTGTTTGAATAGAAGCGAAAGCGAGAGACGCGGTAGGCGCAAATTGGCTTTGTCGAGTGTTTTTATTAAGGAAACATCGTCAATGTAGGTAAGTGAGGTGCCCCTTTGTAAAATCTATCCTTAAATTCCAAACGATAAGAACCAAGAAGTCGATAATACTTACCGCAATCTTCGCAGCTACGACAAGAACCCTCCAACGACGACGACACTCTTCAACGAACTCGACTACACAAACTCTGAACTCTCTGCGTCGATTTCATATTTTTCGGTATTTCCTTCTTTATTCCCAATTCTTTCGTTTAATTTATAATCGCTCTCTTTTTCTACTTAATTCCAGTTTTCTGTCGTTTTCTATTTTGCTCCCTCCCCTTGTTTAATTTTTTTCTTCTTCTTCAATCTAGATTCCAAGCATCATTTTTAATTTTATTTTCTTTTAAACATCAATCCTATAATCCTCACTTTTGAGGTCGAAATTATGTTAGGATACCATAATAAGTAGAAATATAATATTTAATAATTTTTTGTTTTAATTTTCCGCCTTGCTCGCCTTTTTGCCGCCTTTCGCCCGCCTCGCCTTTCGCCCTTTTCCAGGTACGTATCGCCCACCTCCCCCCTTTCGCCTTTAACAACTATGGTCTAGACTATGAAATTGTTTACAAAAAGGGAGTGGAAAATAAGGTTGCTGACGCCTTGTCTCGAATGAATGAAACTAATGGAGAACTCAAAGAGATTACGGTTGCTTATCGTAGTTGGATTGAGGAAGTGATGGCAAGTTATGATGGAGATCCTGATGTGGTAGATTACGTAGCTCAAGCTACCGTGGCTGCTCCAAATAACGATGGGTGGAGTTTTTCTAAGGGATTATTGAAGTGGAATGGAAAGATCTATGTTGGTAATCAGAAGGGGCTGAGAGAAAGAATCATTAAGGAATTACATGAAGGTACTTATGGAGGACACTCAGGTAGAGATGAAACTTGTGATAGGGTACAATCCTACTTCCATTGGCCTGGTGTTAGAGAAGAAGTGAAAACTTGGGTGAAGGAGTGTGACAACTGTCAAATTAACAAAACGGAAAATTTGCACTACCCCGGCTTGTTACAACCCTTATCTATTCCAAGTCAGGTATTGGAAGATATCTCAATGGACTTCATAGAAGGGTTGCCTAAATCTGGTGGTAAGGAGGTGATATGGGTAGTTGTTGATAGATTGACAAAATATAGTCATTTTGTGGCTCTTGCTCATCCATTCAATGCTATACAGTTAGCTGAATCTTTCATGGAGCATATTTACAAGTTGCATGGTCTCCCAAAATCTATTGTCAGTGATAGAGATAGACTATTCCTTAGTCAATTCTGGCAGGAGCTTTTTCATCTCACTGGCACACAACTCCACCATAGTACTGCTTATCATCCTCAGAGTGATGGACAAACTGAAAGGGTTAATAGATGTTTGGAAGCCTACTTAAGGGCTATGACTGGGCAGAGACCAAGAGAATGGCTCAAATGGTTACCTCTGGCAGAGTGGTAGTATAATACAACCATTCACTCCTCTACTGGTATGAGCCCTTATCAAGCTTTATATGGTTGTTCTCCAAGGCATATGATTCTCCCACCTGATAGGGAACCAACGGTGGATGCAGTAGGAAAGTTCATTAAGGAACGGGAAACCTTGAATGGCATTCTGAAGGAGAGCTTGGCTAAAGCTCAAAACAGGTACAAGGTATATGCTGACAGAAGTAGAACGGAGAGGGAATTTATTGTGGGAGACATGGTTTTCTTGAAGCTGCAGCGTTATAGGCAAAGTTCAGTGGTGTTAAGGGGGAATCAAAAGTTGGCTGTTAAGTATTTTGGCCCCTACAAGGTCCTTGAAAAGATGGGAAAGGCTGCTTATAAGTTGGATCTTCCTCAAGGGTCTCAAATACATCATGTTTTTCATGTTTCTCTACTAAAGAAAAAAGTGGGACACAAGGCTTCAATTTCTACCTCACTACCAAAGGCTAATGCTGAAGGGCAATTGTTAGTGCATCCTTTGTTATTGAAGGATAGGAGGATGATCAAGAGGGGCAATAAAGCTGTGTCACAAGTGTTAATCCAATGGTCCAATGCGCCTGAAGAAGATTCAACTTGGGAAGATGCTGCCATAATTGATGCTCATTTTCCTGACTTTTTACCTTGAGGACAAGGTAAATTTAAGGGGAGTGGATTGTAACGGAGGAAGCAATTTGCGGTCAATGGAAGGAGTAGTTTGTGCGGTCAAGGTGGCGGTCGGGTATGGTGCGGTCAAAGAGGAGAGTTCATGCGGTCAATGGAGGAAGTATTAGAAGTATTATTGTGGTAGAGTTGGTATGGTAAGTTAGTGTGGTCAAGTAGTAGTGGTAAAGTCAAGGTAGAGGGTCTCTGTGGTAATTGCGTTAATTGACCACGTGAGGGTCTCGTGAGGTTGTTGGAACCATGTGGAAGTCCCGTGAGGTTGTTGAGATCACGTGGCCACGTGGAGGGCGTGAGGCGGTTATCTCCAACAACTTGCACATGGGGCTTCCCTATAAAAGGGGCACAAGGGGGATGAATCAAAGTGTGGATGATATTGCTATTTCTCTTTCTCCTTAGTTTAGCCATAGCTGAGTAGCTAGCATTTTCCTTCATAGTTTAGCTAGTAGTTGATTATCTAGCTTATTTATCTGTTTTCGTTGTAATTCAAGTTCAATCAATAGAGTTTGATTTCCATTTCCATTTTCGCATTTGTGCTTGAATCGCATCTGTTACAGCATCTATCAATTATTCAGTACCCCTCGTCTCTCAAGAAATCCCTTGCACACCCACCCACACGTTACCGGCAATTTATTAACTTCCATCAATGGCAACCTACCGGCGTATCCATCGGAAACGTTAATCTGATGAATCTAAAGATTTAAATTCAGGAATACATTTCCATCGTTAGGGCATTATTTTTAACAGACGAAATTGAAGAAAAGCAGACAAAAGATCAAGAAATTACCTTGATACAGTAGCGAGATGCTGACGAACATCAAAATTTTCTTCTTCGGCGGTTGAAATTAGCAATACAACAAACAGTGTTAGCAGAAACGGAATTACCCTCATTCTCTATTTTCTCAGACACACACTAAAACACGCACTGATTTTCTCTGAGATTGTTTCTTGGAATGGGAAGATGACTTGAAAGCTGAGAGAAGGAATGTTTCGGCGGTTCGAAATTGTTGCTTCAGAAGAAGTCGGATCTTTTATACTCCCTCTCCCTCCGTCCCATCTTAAACTTCAAAAAATTTTATTTTGGACTCCCATCTTAAACTTCAAAATCCTAAAATGAAAACTGATTTATATTTTTTTTATTTAGTGGGACCTACATATCATACATACAATAACTATCCACTAACTATTCTATACCCCACTTTTTCTCTCCTATCCACTTTCTATACTCATAACACTCCACTCTACTATCTATACCCTACTATCTATATTTTATAAGGGGTAATGACAATTTAGGGTCCAAAGTTTAGGGGGGGTGTGCCAATAGGGGTCTGATGTATCAATTTTGTCAATTTAGGGTCCAAAGTTGACAACGTTAGTCAATTAAGGGTTTTTGGACTAAATTGTAAAGAAAATCCAGTTAAGTCACAGAAGCACTTAACTGAAGTTTGTTTTGGATGTTCGTCTGGGCTTTGTGTCATTTCACATATCCCTTATACAGTAGAACTTAAATTGTCATTTACTCTTATTATTATTTTTTTTGAATAATTTTAATTAATTTTAAAAATACTAATAAATAAAAAACAAATAAAAATTAAAGTGTTTTTTTTTTTGGAAACACAAAAAATGAAGTTATAAACAAGGAAAATTATTAATAAATTTAAAAATAATTTTATGAAAAAATGAAATAATTAGAATACTAATATTAATAGTGAACAATACTAACCAACATCACAAAAAAAAAAATCCGATCCCCACTTTCTTCTTTTTAAAAAATTTAAATGTTTTTTAATATAATTTTTTACACTTTTTTTCTTTTTAAAAATTATACATTTTATTTTATAGTGATTCTAAATGAAAAAAAAAAATTTTATTTCTTGAAAAAGTATTTTAATAATGTTTTAATTATTAGTTAATTTAATATAAGAAAATAAAATTTAATATTTCAAAAAAAAATTATTAATTTTCTTTGTCTGAAATGACGATATAATCATCCAAATATTCAAAACAAACTCCAGTCAAGTCCACGTGCAAAACACGTTTGACTTAACTGGATTCTGTTAACAGAATCGTTAAAAAACCCTAACCTGCACAACTTTTGCAACTTTGGACCCTAAATTGACAAAATTGATACATCAGACCCCTATTGGCACACACCCCCTAAACTTTGGACCCTAAATTGTCATTTCCCCATTTTATAATATAAAAATTCTCATTTTAATTCTTATGCACAATTTTTTTAAAATTTAAAATGGGACGGAGGTGCAGCAGTCTCCGGTTTTTATTTTATTGACGTCGATTGCCATTAAGCCTTGTACGTTGATCACCCGATATGGCCATATGGTATTGAAAGATCAAAATAAAACCCTTTTTCATTTTAATTTTTGTCGACTGGGAAAGTAAAGATGGTCGGCAAACGAAGTTCAATAGCCACTTTACCATTGTTAAATTTTCGTGATCTTAATCAAGAAGATGAGAAGTATTTGGGCTTACATATTTTAAATGGTAGAATTACAAAAAAATTATTTGTGGTTTTAAATCAATCTTTTCGGTTTAGAATATCTTTATGGCAAAATAAACTTTTGTTTCCACTTCCAAAAACTTCCTCTCAGAAGCTCACTTCTCTAATTCGACAGTTTTTTTGGAGTGCTTCAAGTATCCATAAAGGGCTACCTTTGTTAGATAGAGAAGCCAACTAAAGAGGGAGGCGTTAGATAGAGAAGCCAACTAAAGAGGGAGGCATGGGGGTTCGTAATCCAGCTTTGATGAACACAGCTTTTCAGCTAAAACTTTTGTGGCGTGTGTTAACACAATCATCTTCACTTTGGGTAGCACTAGTTAAAGCAAAATATTTTCCATCTCCGGAGTTAATTTATGCTAGGGGAAAACCTGGAGGGTCTTGGGGTTGGAAACAACTTTTTAAGATACTTCCTTTGTTTATTTCTGGTTTGGCTTATTCTATTGGTAATGGGAAAATCACTCGATTTTGGATAGATAAGTGGTGCTCTTCTACTCCTCTTTTGTACCTCTTTAATTCGCCCCATCCCGGATTCGTGGAAAGCTCATAATGTCTCTCATTATCGTGCTCAAATGGGTTGGAATTTAGAAATGTTAAGGAGGTTCCTACCTCCGATTTTGGTCCGACGAGTCCAGTCTTACCCTTATCCGTTTTCAGATATACAAGACTCTTTTAATTGGGCCCTTCGGGAGACACTAATTTTTCTATCAAACACACTTATGACTCGTTACGAAAAACCCAAAGTCTGGACCATCCCCAACCTTTTATTCCTTGGTCTTGGTTATGAAAACTGCGTTATCGATACAGATTAAAAATGTTTATTTGGCAATGTAGCTAGGATGCGATTCCAACTTCAATTGTTCTTGCTCGAAAGCGAATAATATTGTCTGCCTCTTGTCAATTGTGTAACCTAGGTGATGATTCATTATGGCATCTGGTAAATGATTGTCCCAGGTTTGTAAAGATTCGTTGGTATTGTCACATACCACCTTTAATTTCTCCGAATTTATTCATCCATATTATTTGACATCCATATTTTTCTTTACGAAACTGGATTGCTTTGTTTTCTCACCTACATGCATACTAGTTGATTTGGCAATTCAGAAATAAATGTATTTTTCAATCTGAACCGATATCGGTAATCCCATTTCGGAGAAAACTTTATCAACTTAATGTGGATCATTTAGTTTGTTTCCTACAGGAACATGTTTTGAAACCTTTTCGCATGGTAGTGCCGATCAAATGGACCTCTTCTCAATTTACAAAGTTTAAGCTTAATGTTGATGGTGCTGCAAAAAGCAACCTAGGGAGTGCAGGGATAGGGGGAATAATTCGAAACAACACAGCAGAATGTATTTTCGGCTTTAGTCAATCTATAGGATACACTACTAATATGATAGAGGAAATTTGGGCTTTGAGAACAGGGTTGCAGTATGCTCAGTTACTTAACATTGATCAAATTCATATTGAGACAGATTATTTAGTAACTTTCATTTGTGAAGGGGCAAATATCACCAACTGGTGTGCGCAATTTGCTAATTGATTGTCGGAATTTGTTGGAGGCTTTTGATCAAGTTTGGTTCTCTTTTGCTTATCGTGAAGGCAACTCGGCGGCAGATCTTTTGGCAAAAAATGTGGCATCTATGGAACATGTGAATGAAGTTTTTGAAAGTCCACATTTGTATTTATATCCATATTTATATCAGGATGCTCACGGTTGGTATGTTTATAGAGAAGTTAGTTAGTATGTATCAGGGTATGACTATGCATGTAAAATAACCTTTGGTTTGCTATATATTTGTTTGTGTTTGCTTAAAAAAAAAAGTTCAACTTTTTGGGGAAAAAAAACTAAACTAAACTTTAAACATCCGATTCAATTATAATTAAACTAGCATTATACCCATGCGACACACGACGCAATTAATTTTTTTTTATATTAAAGAATTAAAAACATAATAAATATAAATAAATATAATTAGAAATTACTTGCATTCACCCTATATTCCACACTTCAACAACTGAACCTAAACACCAAATGCAAAAATTGAATAACATTGATTAAATAAATAAATAAATAATTTCATTTTCAATGCTTTTTGGAGTGTGAATAGTAACATGGATTGTTGTTTATGTTGATGATCTTAATATTATTGGAAGTCCAATAGAACTCTCAATAGCTGTTAATCACTTAAATAATTTTTTTGAGATGAATGATCTCGGAAAGACAAAGTTTTGTCTTGCCCTACAGATCGAGTACTTGAAACAAGGTATACTTGTTTATCAATCAACTTATACAGAAAAAATCCAGGAACGTTTTTATATGGACATATCACATCCATTTAATAGTTGTTCGATCACTTGATGTGAAAAATGACGTGTTTCGGCCTCGAGGGAATAATGAAAAAGTCATTGGTCTAAAAGTACCATATCTTAGTGAAATTGATGCATTAATGTATTTCGCTAATAATACAAGACCAGATATTGAATTCTCAATTAATCTATTAGCAAGATATAGTTCAATCTAACCCGAAAACATTTGAGTTGAATAAAACACATATTTTGTTATCTCTGAGGAACTATTGAGATGGACTTAATTTATTAATATAATTATGGATCATAACCTGTTGCCTATGCAGATGCAGTTTATTTATCTGATCCTTATAATGCTCTATATCAGACATGTTATTTATTTACAACCGGACCTACGACTATATCATGGTGCTCCACCAAACAAACATTAGTCGACACTTCTTGAATCATACCGAAATTATAGCAATTCAAGAAGCAAGCCGCGAAAGTGTATGGTTAAGATCAATTATTAAACACATACGTCAGACGTGGGACGTGTGGATTGGCTTTAATGAGAAAAGTTCAACGACATTATTTGAAGACAATACAACATGTATAACTCAACTCGTTAAGGAGACAGAACAAAACACATATCACCAAAGTTTTTCTTCACTCATGATCTTCAAAAAAATGATGACATTGATATTCAACAAATTTGTTTAAATGACATTGTTGCGGACTTGCTTACGAAGTCATTACTAACTTCGAGATTTGAGAAATTAGCGCATGATATCGGTATGAGGCGATTAAGAGATCTTCATTAATTTTTTGTTGGGAGAGCGTTATGAAGCTAAGGAAACGTGTACTATTTTTCCTTCACTTGAGTTATTTTTTTACTCCGTAGTGTTTTTCTCTTGTAAGGTTGCGGACATCCAAGGGGGAGTTTTGTAATATATTATTGTGTGGATGTCCTTTGGACCAGAAGCTTACAAGAAATGCTTTGCAAGATAAGCTTTTGAGAAGGTTATTAGGGAAGATTTGCAAATATCTTCAGAGAATTTTATTAGGGAAGTTTTGTATATATCTTCAGGAAATCTTACTAAAGAAGCTTATCTAAATATCTTTAGAGTAGCGTACTAAAGAAGCTTATGCAAATATATTTAGAGAAGCTAACGAAAGAAGCCTTACTAAAGGATATTATTTATCCTTATATAAGCTTACCAATTTTCATTTATAAATAGTAGGCCATAGTATATTCATTTCAATAGACCTTAAAAATTCTTGACTTTTATCTTTCTTTCTCTGATGTATACTCATTTTCCAATAGTCTTGAAATAAAATAGTTCTCTATTAAAATTATGGTTTTAGAGCATCTCCAATGGAGAATACCAAATTTGGTGTAAGTTTTACACCAAATGTTACACTAAATAAAAATCTTCTTCAATGTATCACACTATTTTTCACACTAAAAAGGAATATTCTCTATACACCTCATTTTTCCTCGAGGTGGTCTCCCATGAGAACAAGGGGATCCGTCTCATGCATGAGACGGGTCGCCCCATGACCCATGGGCCGAACCCGCCACGTGGCAACCCACCATTGGCCGAAGTTTTTTTTTTTTTTTTTTTTTTTCCCGGCTTTTCAGTGGTTTAGCAAAAAATAATAGTTACCATCTCTTAAAGTAACATTGTTCATAATAAGTAAACGTAATACTTGTTTTAAAAAAACAAAAGCTCGTTTTTACCCATTTGAAAAGTAATAACTTATGTATATGAATGTAATAGTAAGTTTATACAAGTAAATGTAACACTTTGATTGACGAAATTGTAACAAATTTCTATAGATAATGTAATACTTTTACATGTATCATGATAAATTTGACCCCATTGTAACTTATTGTTTGAAAAATATAGATATCTATACAAAAGCTCGTTTTTTTTTTTTTTTTTGAGTTTTTATATTTTTTTTTCCGGCTTTTCAGTGGTTTAGCAAAAAATAATAGTTACCATCTCTTAAAGTAACATTGTTCATAAGTAAACGTAATACTTGTTTTAAAAAACAAAAGCTCGTTTTTACCCATTTGAAAAGTAATAACTTATGTATATGAATGTAATAGTAAGTTTATACAAGTAAATGTAACACTTTGATTGACGAAATTGTAACAGATTTCTATAGATAATGTAATACTTTTACATGTATCATGATAAATTTGACCCCATTGTAACTTATTGTTTGAAAACATATAGATATCTATACATATGTATTACAAGTATGTACAAATACTATTACATATAAATAACACGTTTGTTACATTTTAGTTATAATAAGTATTACTTTTGGCAAACGAAGAAAACATAGGAATAACACTATTACTTTAAGAGATGGTAACTATTACTTTAAGAGATGGTAACTATTACTTTTCACAAACCGAAAAAAAACCAAAAATAAAAATATAAAAATTTAAAAAAGAGCAAAAAAAAAAAAAAAAAAAAATTTTTTTTTTTGGGCCAATGAGGGGCTGCCACGTGGCAGGGTCCCCACATGGGTCATGGAGCAGGGTTGTGGGTCGGGTAATGGGTAAAAAAAATGACCCGTCTCACCCATGAGACGGGTTGGAGTGTTCTCACACAAGTTTTTGTCTTTTTCCACTAACACTCATTGTTACACAAACAATACTTGAAGTCTATGATTTTACATATAAACCCTCTCTTTTAATTGAGATGATATACTATTATATTTTTATAATTATTTTTATGCATTGTACTTTTATAATTAAGTAAAATATATTATATAATTTATTAACATATAAGTTAATTAACATAATTTACAATGTGTGAGTTTTTACAATTTAGAGGGACTAAATGTGACAAGTGAAACTATTACACCAAATTTGGTGTAATGAATAGTGTTGCACCAAATTTGGTGCAACACTATTCATTTCCACCAAATTTGGTGTAAAATTTAGTGTCCATTGGAGGGATGAATAGTGGCCAAATTTAGTGTTATAGTGTGAGAAATGGTGTCCATTGGAGATGCCCTTAGTTCTTCAGTTTTATAACACTAAATACGTACAATTACTCTGCTGGCCCAAATCAGGCAAAAAAATAAGTTGATTTGGGCTTTACTAAGTGAAGGTTGACGGGACTGATCCGGGCCTAAGCCCAATCCATCCATGAAAAATGTCCGCTCATTGTATTTTTAGGGTTTGGCTGCTTAAGTAAGCTTGACCTGGTTTGCATCATTTCCTCTCTCGCCGTTTCTCATAGTAGGGTTGCAGAACACCGCGCAGCAGCTTTGGATCTTCACCGGCGAAACCAAACATGGTCAGTTGCCTCTCCGTTCATCCATGTTCTTACACAAACACTCGTTTACACACACAAACATGTCCACAAACAAATGAAATGCACATAAACAAATGATGTTGAATAAGGATACGATTTGTGAATTTCTCCATTAAATTTTCTCAATGTTGAGACGTTTGCTTGATTATTGATTTTTGTATTTGCTTAAGACAAACTTAATTGCTTGCAGCCGTTTTGTTTGAGCTAATGTTCATGTTATGGAATTTCACCTTTCCTTTTTGCTCTTAAAGATGAACAAGTGTTGTGAGTTTTCTTGTAGAAAAAAATAATTACTACCTCTGTCCCTAAATGAATGTCCAAAACATTTTCAAATTTACTCCCTCAATTGGACCTGAATAACTTTGCCAAACAAATTGGGTTCCAATGGTTGTGTTTACTATGTTAATGAGTTAGGCCGTCTTTTATGACGAGACCAAATTGAGTGTGTTTTGGAGGAAACTAGTTCCTCCATAAATTGTAAAAAAATCTTGTTTTTAACCTTTAAACCCCAAGCCCTAAACCTTAAACCCCATAAAAACAATACTTTTTATAACTTAGGGAGAACCAAAATTTTCTCGACCAAATTTATCTTGACTATTATTTTTACTTTTCTCAAATATTAATTGATTAAAATTATTATGTAACTTTTGTTGCTGTGTTGTAACAGGCTAGAGGACTGAAGAAGCATTTGAAGAGGCTCAATGCCCCCAAGCATTGGATGCTTGACAAGCTTGGAGGAGCATTTGTAAGTACTATATTAGGCTATCCATCTTCATGTTTTTGTACACATGATGGTTCTGTTTTAAGTGACTACATATCCTGTTCTTCTGTGATCTAGGCCCCCAAGCCATCATCTGGACCTCACAAATCCAGGGAGTGCCTGCCTCTTATTCTGATATTGCGTAACAGATTGAAATATGCTCTTACCTACCGTGAAGTCATTGCAATTTTGATGCAACGTCATATTCTTGTTGATGGGAAGGTCAGGACTGACAAGACTTACCCTGCAGGATTCATGGGTAGGAAGATCCTTCTTGCTTTGCTTTCTCTTTTCGATTTCTTTTCCAATTTGGCCTGACTTATATAAGGAGCAGTAAGGTGTTTTCTCAACCATAAACTTAATATTGGTCTGGTAGCCTGATATGTTGTACTCCCTCAGGTCTAAAATAGCGGTCGCTTTTGGAGAAATCTTTTGGTCCAAAATTATCCACTTTTGACTCAAAAGCATTTAAATTCCTATATTACCCTTACATTGTAAATTGATTCACTTTATTAATTGGTTGTGTGAAGTAATGTAGGAGAGAGGGGAAATAAATAAGGGTAAACTTGGTAGTTGCATCATTAAACTGCAGCATTAATTGTTTTTCTTAAAGCTTTTTTTTTGGTTACAAAAATGGTAGTTAAGTGAGCTACCACGGCCACTCCGAGCCGGGTAGGACCACAAGGGCGGCAAAGCTCTCCCAACAAGATTTTAACACTGCTGCTTTCCCAGGGTTCGAACTCGAGACCTCTGGTTAAGATAGAACACCCCCTTACCAGGTGATTTAGGTGCTTGTTGGTTTTTCTTAAAGCTTGTGGAAAGTCGAAAGTGACTCCTATTTTGGACTGGAGGGAGTAGTTTGCAAGGATTAGGTAATTCAAGAGATATTGTTAATCTCCTACAGAACCTGCCACAGCATCTGCAGAATTTGTGCTATGAAAATTGCTAGTCTTAGGCTGAAGACTGTTACCCTATCTCTCACTCTAGTTGGATATCCACCTTTTCCCCCCTGAGCGATTCTTCTAGTTCTAGGAATATCCTTAATTAAGAAGGCTTCTGTTCATGTGAGATTTAGATTTCTGATCACCACTAGAAAAAAGAAACTTGTACTTTGGTGGGTCTATGTTTAGTGCAGCTAGCTTTATATCTTTATACAGGACTAACTAAATAGAACTTTGTCTGACCAGCTTTTGCATGATGACCTTTTTTTTATTGGATAGACAGAATAATGTTGCTTCATTTTAATCAGGCAGTGTGTCTTATATCTGAAGCTGAACTTTTGATATTTATATTCAGTTTTTTTGTTTGCTTCACTTGCAGATGTTGTGTCTATCCCCAAGACTAATGAGAATTTCCGTCTCCTTTATGACACCAAGGGCAGATTCCGTCTCCATTCAATCAGGGATGAAGAGGCAAAGGTTAGTGTTCTTGACTCTTGAGGTTTCTTGCAGGCTCTTTTTTTCCCTTTTGTTTTGATTGACTTTGGATGACCGAGCACCTACGCCCATGGTTGACCAAAGAATCTATTTATTTCTTCTTTATTGCTTCAGTAATTATACTATGCCTATTCTATTGCATGGTGGGCTTCCACCTTACACGTGTGCTCGATCAATGTGGCAGCAATTTTGTTACAAGATTGATAGTTATTCAAGGTTACTCCTCAAATTGTAAATAAGGCTTTTGATTTTGAAACTTTGCATGCAAAGAAATCTGTTGGTTTTAAACTCTTATCATTAGGCCAGGTCTCATTTTTTTGTCACCTCTCTTTGGCAATTCCATACGATATTTCATGTTAGCCAACCCCAATTCATTTTGGTGACAAAAACTTTGTTGTTGTTGTTATTGTTGTTGTTGTTGATGACGTTAAGAAAGAATTATATGATGGCTGATTATTACCTACTACAATCCTATTGTCTAAACAGACTTCAGCAAAGTAAGAAAATACAACTCGTTGTGTTTTGTTGTTTCCTAACTGTTTGCTGCGGAGAAAATTTTGGCAGATCTGGTACGGGTGCCTCTGAATTCTAGTACCATAGATGGAGTGATGAGGTGGCTATATATGATGTAAAATCTTAAATAGCATCATATTAATAGCTTTGCCTTTTTAGTGTTTGGCTATGTTTTGACATTGAGCTTTACTCATTAAACCAACTTGGAAGGTCATGAAATGGCCTGTCTATTAATTGCCGTTTGCACCATAATAAGGAATAACAATCTTGACGTAGGAAGCGGTTCACATGCACATTTATTCTTGTCAATTTTGTTTCATAGTAGGAACAACTCCTCAAGATTTTACTTTATGATGTTTTATTTATATACTCTGGCACAATTTTTTTTTTGGTGTTCCATTGAAACTTTTTTATTATACTTTTTTATTTAATGAAGACCCACATGTCATACTAACAACATACATCCACTAACTATCCCTACCCTATAATATACTCCCTCCGTCCCAGCTCACTTGACACTTATTTCCATTTTGGTCTGTCCCACCTCAATTGACACTTCCCAAAATAGTCTACTTTTTATAATTTTATACTCACTCTACCCTATCACTCATTCTCTCTTCATTTTCCACCACTCAATTTATTCAACCAACACTACTATTTACCCCACTCATTCTCTCTCTTCATTTTCTACCACACTTTTTCCTTATTTTTTTTTTCTTAGTTATTGTGCCCACCTCTTGGGTGTCAAGTGAGGTGGGACGGAGGGAGTATATACTCTCTTCTTAATTTTAGTGCACAACCCATTTTGTGTCTCTTGTGGGACGGAGGGAGTATTGGATTATGTAACCTAAGTCAGTTGAATGTTTTTATGCGCAGTTCAAGCTCTGCAAAGTCAGGTCAGTGCAGTTTGGTTCGAAAGGCATCCCATACATTAACACCTATGACGGAAGGACCATCCGCTACCCGGACCCACTTATCAAGGCCAACGACACCATCAAGCTTGACCTAGAGACCAACAAAATCACTGAGTTCATCAAATTCGATGTCGGGAATGTTGTCATGGTCACCGGTGGGAGGAACAGAGGGCGTGTTGGAGTCATCAAGAACAGGGAGAAGCACAAGGGAAGCTTCGAGACTGTCCATATCCAAGATTCAACCGGGCACGAGTTTGCTACCCGATTGGGTAATGTGTTCACACTCGGTAAGGGGACAAAGCCGTGGGTATCTCTGCCCAAGGGTAAGGGTATTAAGTTGACCATCATTGAAGAGGCTAGGAAGAGGCTGGCTGCTCAAGGAGCAGCCACTGCTTAAACCTTTGTTTTTAGTTATGATGAATTTGGATCTTTTTGCTTGTATGTTTTAAAGAGCCTTTGAGTAGGGGAGGAATGCTCTCTGATTCTGGATTTTTGCTGAAATTTTTTGGGTCTGTTTTTCAACTACTATTAGTAATCTGTGCTTGCAGCAAAACATTAAGTATTTTCTTATCAAAATCTTAATGCTCCCGCGGCTTGCTTTATGCCTGCACTCGCATGGGTTAGTCTAGCTGGTCATTTTTTGCTTTTTAGTTGACTGCTATAAAATTGTTGGGGATGATGCTAATGTTGCTAGACAATGCCATCGTAATTTAATTCAACATTTCCCTACAGGAGTCAAACCTGAGACCTCTTGCTAAGAGAGGCCTCTATCCATCCACCGGATACCATTGAGCTATAAGCTCGTTTGTGGTAGCGGTTTTGAATCTGTTACTTTTCCGTCGAGAAAATAATCATTTTTACAGGTAAATTTAGTTCAACTCTAATCATTAATTTACCTAATTATTCCAGTAAATTGGATTGAACCTTGATGAATGTGTTTCTACACATCAAAGGAGATATTTTTAGACTTATTCTTGGGCAAATCCTCGAGTGTTGTAGCCTTTTAATATTGTGTTGTGGAGTGTCGATGGCAAAGTATGAAAAAAGGACTGGGAAAAAGGTGAAAAAAAGACTTGGAAGATGGAGGGCTGGACTTTGGTGGAAGAATTTCAGAATAATAGGAGGATCAAGCATGAAAAGGGTGTGATACCACCACCTATCAGGCCCGCCCGCCCACCCCCAGCAAGGCAGAAGGCTATGATTCTGGACAAACTAGGGTGCCCGCTCCCCGCTTCTGTTCATCAAAACGTCCAAGCTTCTAGAAAGGGGAGCAGCCGCTCCCAATCATCTAGAGACCCCCCCCCCCCACCCCAAAAAAAAAAAAAAAAAAAAAAAAAACTGATCATCCAATTCGAGTTTCCTTTTGTGGACGAGTAATTTTTTCCTTTTTTAACTTGGTGACATGTATTGCCCTAATATATACTCCCTCCGTCCCCGTCCAATTCTTACATAAGTGAACGAACCTTGAATTGAGATTGATGAATTGATTATGAATAGAGCGTAAAGTGATAGTAATCGTGAACCGTGAATCTTGTTTGCCAATCTTAAATTAATCCGTCTGCGATCTTTAATAATTAGATTACTTTCTTGCTTAATAACTTAGTTAAATTATTTGAAAACAAACTCGCTATTTACTTTTTTGTTTTCATTACATTCTTCAAGTTGTTTATTTTATTTTGACCTTTGCATACATACTACTAATCAATAAATAATACACTTAGCTAAATAATTTAATTCACGAGACCATCCACAAAACTCCCTCCCCTTGTGGAGTCTTTCCCGTTTCCATGCCTCATGCCTCGTGCATTTGCAATTATAAATGTTGGGCATCTGTTAAACTTTATGGTGCGGTGCCTCAACGACGGCGTTTGCAATTAAATGTTGGTTTAGGTAAAAAGGCCACCTCGAGTCAAACAAAATTAATGAGGATTTTTTCTAAAATATTCATTTTGAAACGGTGGTAAAGTAAAAATTACCGCGGTCATCCTACCACTCTCAAATGTTGCAAATAATAATAAAAAAAAACAACCCTTCCGTCTCAAAATAATCTTCATATTTTTCGGTCGTTACTTTGAGCGATAATTTTAAATTGATTTAACTATCGTAATAAAAATTTAAAATTTGTTATTGATATAGAATTATTGATGGTGTATCAATAACACGTTTAAGATTTTCATTAAGATAGTTAAATCAATCTAAAATTATTGTTCAAAATTCATTCGTAATAACAATTTAATCATTTTAGACGGAGGGAGGGAGTACTAAATTGATGAAATCACAATTCCAACTCGGCAGACTCCCGAGTAAATGATGATATTATTTCCAAGGAAAGAGACTTTACAATGATCATATATCATTGTTAAATAATGTTTGTTGTGGTACCAAAAATTTAAGCACCAAGCAATTACGGGACCATACTGCAAAAACACGACTTCCAGTAAAATAAATTGCAAGCCACAAACATCACCCTGAAGCTGCAAAACAAGAATCTAAAACTGAACAATAACATTGAAATTGAATAAAGGAAAGATCTCAAAGTTTAACTGGTCCCAATTTACTTGTCTCTAGCATAAACATAGATTTAACAAATACTAATTTCTCACTAGGAACAAACCAAAATCTTCTCTAGAGCATAAACCTAAAACCGCCACGACTAGACAGAACAGCTACTAGTTCATCATGCTGCAGCAGCCTCGTTAAGGAGCATTTGGTCAAAATGCCACACTCCTGAAATTCCACACAAATTAAACAAGTTTCAATGGACAATGTTAAATAGGGGAAGCTCTCGGAAGAAATGTTGAATGAAAATAACATGGGTTTTCGTTGAGATAGGAAATATTACCATGTCCTTTGCCCACCCTTCTCAGCTGAGCAACATACTCTGAGATCTTCTTGATTGCTTCAACCTTTTAGAACAATTGCGAATGATAAACCACTATCAGTAATTCCAACCAAGGACAATTATAGAAGGAGGATATGTTCAAAGAAGAATGTTAACTTCAGCACTTCACCTGTTCTGTCAAGAACTCGCTTTCCACAAAATCACACAACTGCACATCGTTGTTTTTGCTGGCAACCTGTTTTCATAAATTGAGCTCGTGTTAACGAAACCCTATAACTTGTACCAACAAATACAGTAAACAAGTACGAGCGCGTTGAGGTTTGACATCATATGTGAAGAGGGGAGGAAACAGTTAGAATGTCTTGCCTCATGAAGGTGTAGAAGTTTCTCATTTGTTAACTTCTCCAAAGACAAAGCAAGCTCCATTGCTGCAATCATTAAATCGGTGGTAATCAGAGTAAATTCATAAATATCAAACAGAACCGGTACTTCAATTTACATAGTGCCACAGGTTATACTCCTTCTCTCACAAGATGATCTTCTCATTTGAATATTCAAACTTTTTAAGAATATGAACACTTGTTTCACTTGGCCATGTTTTTTTATGCACTTTTAAGCCCAAATTGTAGAAATGGCAAATGGGAAGATCATTTTGGGAAGGAGGGACACAAATAGAACCAGACTGAGTTACTTGCTACTTTTTCCAAATGTTCATGACAGGCAAATGAAAACTCAGCTAAAAAACAACCTAATTATGCACATACTTCCAAACGATTACCAAATGCATACGTCTGATTATACATAAATTCAATACATAACCATCTAGCATTCTGTATTGCTACACATTATGTCGGCATTGTGTGCTTCTTATCTAACAAAACTACATGACAAAAAATAAAATAGAAAGATAAAGTTGAAGAAAGGTCAACATCTCATTAGAGAACTAATTTATTATTTAAGTAGTAACTGTCACAAATTTAGCCACCATATAAGATAAGCATTAATATATATATATATATATATATATATATATATATATATACGGAGTATATTTTGTTCCATCATTAGTATATAAAGATAAAAGATTCATAAAAAATGACCTCTGTTCTGTCATAGCATACAAAAGTAACAATGGATGCTCACCATATAATGCATCTCCTTTCTCAGCATGATCAAACTCGGAAAGTGGCATCAAGATAGACTGCAGCTTCACTTTTCCACCACGTTTATTCTGAAATCGCACAAAACTTAGATTATCAAATCCATAACATTAGAGGGAAAAGAAAAAAAAGGCAGAACAATGATACTGAATCTCATTCTCAAACACCTGATATTCCATCAGTTTTTCAGCATGCTCTCTTTCCTCTTCACTTGATTCCTTGAAAAACCTAAAAATACATATAAAAAAAAGGATCAAACGACTGATAACAAAACCCTAGCGGAAGTGAAATCAAGAATTCCCAAAACTTACTTTGCCAATCCCTTAAGAGCAACGTTGTCCCGATCAAAGTAGGCATACATAGCATGGTAAACATACGAAACATTGTACTCAACACTGAATCACATAAAACAAAAACATAACAAAAAATGATTAGAACTTCAAGACAAATTCACAAACAACAAACAAACACTTGACACTAAAACAGGGTCATTATTAAACAAATGAAGCATTTCAATTCAATCAATCACCAATATACAAAACCCCAAAACTAGCAAAAAAAAAAACAAAAAACAAAAGGAATCTAAGACCCAGAGAAAATACCAATTACCTAAAATTCAAATCAAGTAAAACATATTTATGTATATCAGTCAATCAATATATTTGCATATATCAGTCAATCAATATATTTGCAACAGCCGGCTAAGCAATTAATATAGAAAATAAATTATCCAAGAAAAAAAAAATTCACAACAAAACAGTAGGAAGTAACCAAGAAAAGAAAACCCACTTGATCTGCTCGTTAATGGCGGATTCAGAGTCATCGGTGAACTTCTGGCGAGCGAGAGAAAGTTGAGGAGCAGAAGGGACAAGAGTGAGCTCCTTCTTGACTTCCTCAAAGGGTTCAAAGACAACTCCGGTGAGGGGTCGGCTATTAGATGAACCCTTAGCGGCGCAAACGACGGAGCCATTACCGAACTTATCCGGCAAGCATTTCAAAGAGGAAGGGGTAATCGAATTGGGGGTCAAGATGTTTTCGCCATGGGGATTGGCCAAAACAGAGAAAGCAGGACTTGCCCGGAGAAGCATGATTGAATTGAAGAAAACGAAGAAGAGAGAGAATCAAGAAAATCAAGAATGGAGGTGTGTGTGTGTGTGTGGTGGTGGGGAGAGATGGAGGAGATATATATTGAGAGTACGGTTTTCTTGGGAGGTTGTGAGTTTGGACCGTTGGATAGAGAAAGAGGTGGAGGGGTGGGATTGAGGGATGGAAATGGGCGCGTGGTTGGCTCGTGGTATATCTGGACTGGGGAGATGCTTCTGCTTGTCGTGTGGAATCCCTAAATAAATATCTACACCCACGTTCGCATAAAAAGGAAAAAGAATGGGCTTTGTACTTAAGGGTAGGGGTGTTCACGGTCCGGTCCGGTCTTTGTCTAAATTTCACAAAACCGGGATCAGACCAATAGTGCGGTTCTGTAAAAATTTAGAACCAGGACCGGACCAATACTTTTCAGAACCGATGTCATTGGTCCGGTTCTATTAATCCGGTTCCGGTCCGGTTCTACGGTTCTACCTATATACAAATTTTTCCACTCAAAACAATACATCCGTAAGCCAAAAACTAAAATAATTGAACATAGTGGTCCCAGCTCTCAACAATTCAAAGTCAAACCACATGAAATATTAGGTGCAACTGCAAAGCATGAAGTCAATTATATGAGGAAAAAACAAACATTTTTTTTGCTTAAATTATATATATATATATATATATATATATATATATATATATATATATATATATATATATATATATATTATACTTTTATATATATTATGAATATATATTACTATATATGAATGATTGGTCCGGTCCGGTCCAGAACCATGTATATTTTTTAAAAAACCAGGACCGGACCAATTAACCGGTTCTAGAGGATTTTGGAACCAGAACCGAACCAACACTATTGGTTCGGTCCGGTTTTTATTGGTTCGGTCCGGTTCTATTGGTCCGGTCCGGTTCTTACTTTTTTTTGCACAGCCCTACTTAAGGGCCCCAGGATCAACTTTTATTCTAAATAAGGACCCAACAAATCAATAATACCAGAGACACCCCTCGCCTACAAAAAGCCTGAACTGCCCTCTTATAACTAATACTCCCTCCGTTTCATGAGAACTGAGACTTATTTCTCTTTTCGTCCGTTTCACCTCAATTGAGACTACCCAAAATGGCAAACTTTTTAATCTTTTATATTCACCAAACCCCACCACTCATTCTCTCTCTTCATTTTCCACCACTCATTTTATTCAACAAACACTACTATTTACCCCACTAATTCTCTCTCTTCATTTTCTACCACACATTTTCCTTATTTTATTAGTATTCTTTAGTTCTTGTGCCATTTCATTTAGTCTCAGTTCTCATGAAACGGAGGGAGTATATAAGAGTCATTTTTTTTTTTTTTTCACTTTTTTCAACTTTTAAGAAAAAAATTAATATTATTTGGTCAAATCCCGGTCAAACACTTATAACTGAAATATAATACCAATAATTTACATATAAGAGTAATTTTTTTTTTCACTTTTTTCAATATTTAAGAAAAAAATATAATATTATTCGGTCAAATCCCGGTCAAACACTTATAACTGACATATAAAACCAATAACTAACATATAAGAGTCAATTTTTTTTCACTTTTTTCAACTTTTAAGTTTTTTTTTTAATATTATTTGGTCAAATCCCGGTCAAACACTTATAACTGACATATAAAACCAATAACTAACATATAAGAGTCAATTTTGTTCACTTTTTTCAATTTTTAAGAAAAAATAATAATATTATCCGGTCAAATCCCGGTCAAACACTTATAACTGACATATAAGACCAATAATTAACATATAAGAGTATTTTTTCACCTTTTTCAACATTTAAGAAAAATATATAATATTATTCGATCAAATCCCGGTCAACCTCTTATAACTGACATATAAGACCAATAATTAACATATAAGAGTAAAAAAAAAATTCACTTTTTTCAACATTTAAGAAAAAATTATAATATTATTCGGTCAAATCCCGGTCAAATACTTATAACTGACATATAAGACCAATAATTTACATATAAGAGTCAATTTGTTTTCACTTTTTTCAACATTTAAGAAAAAAATATAATATTATTCAGTCAAATCCCGGTCAAACACTTATAACTGACATATAAAACCAATAACTAACTTATAAGAGTCAATTTTTTTCACTTTTTCAACTTTTAAGAAAAAAATTAATATTATTTGCTCAAATCCCGGTCAAACACTTATAACTGACATATAAGACCAATAATTTACATATAAGAGTTAAAATTTTTCACTTTTCAACATTTAAGAAAATATATAATATTATTCGGTCAAATCCCGGTCAACCTCTTATAACTGACATATAAGACCAATAATTTACATATAAGAGTAATTTTTTTTTCACATTTTTCAACATTTAAGAATAAAATACAATATTATTCGGTCAAATCCCGGTCAAACACTTATAACTGACATATAAGACCAATAATTTACATATAAGAGTTTTTCAACTTTAAGAAAAAATAAATAATATTATTTGGTCAAATCCCGGTCAAACTCTTATAAATGACATATAAGACCAATAATTAACATATAAGAGTAAAAAAAATCATTTTTTTCAACTTTTAAGAAAAAAATATAATATTATTCGGTCAAGTAGCCTTTATACTAAAAGCAAGCATAAAAACAAATACACACCACAAACCTTCCAGTTAACAAAATCACCTACATAGAAAGTTCAATTTTGTACACCAAAATGTTGAAACAGAAACCAATACCATCAACTGCATTTCACTAGAGTTTGTAACAAGTAACCTAGCACCATCAACTTAGTTATGCTGTGAGACAGCAGGTCTTTTGCTTCATCCTCTTAGAGCTTACCCATGACATAATGAACATCAACAAATCGATGAAACCAATACCATAAAAAAGGTTCAAACATTACAATTACTAAACAGTTTAAAGTTCATCAAACTAAAAAATAAATTGATGGTCAACAGGAAGAGACAAAGGAATTTAACTTCAATGTGATCATCCAAATGCCTTGAAATTAACTGAATAGATTTATACTAATGCCGGAGAATTATGATGGTCGGAGTGAAGCCAAAATTTGGCTCAGATCTGGCCAGATCTGAGTAGAGAAACACTGGATCTGAAATTTGAGATGGCAGGTCGGATCTACGTGGTCTAGGTTCGTGTGCACAGTTCGTTTGAAGATGAAGGGAGTTTGTTGATTTGATGGTGTTTGGCCGGAGAAGAAGCTCTTGCCGACGCTGACTTCGAAAAAGGATCCATAGAGAGAGACCGATCTGGAGAGAACGACAGACAGATCAGGCGGAAGGAGCGTCGCCGGAGTCAGAGCTTCGTTGGGGAAAAAGTAGTAGCTGGAGAAGATGGGATCCATCGACGGAGATGGAGAAGGAGAAGGAGGGATCGACGGCCTGGAGAGAGAGAGACAGAGATCAAGTAAGAAAGGTTCGTCGGTGCCGTCACCGTCGCCGGAGAAAAAGAGGGAGATGCGTAAGTGTGTGTGATGAACGGACGACGGGGGAGCTTTGGCAGTGGGAGGCACCGTCTCCAGCAACAGTCGCCGGCAGGCTAGAGAGAGAGAGAGAGAATGGTTGAGAGAGAAGTTTCCGGAGAAGGGGGTAGAAGACTTTTAGAGAGAGAGAGAGAGAGAGAGAGTTGGCTGGAGAGAAAATGTGTGGGTGGGAGTGGGTATCGTGAATGTGAAGGAGGGGGTGTTTGTTTGACTGGTCAAATGGGGGTGAGGGGTATCTGGGGAATTAAGATCTGTTAAGAACTCCTTATTTGGAAATTAGAATAAGCATCTCCTTAAAATGGAATAACATTTGGTTGGGGAAGGCTCTAGAGGAAAAAGCCCAAAAATAATTTCGTGGATATTCGTCCAATAACATGGTTTTGGAGATCATTTTTTTTCTTTTGAAAGATGGTTTTGGAGATTAATAAATGATGAAATAAGCAGTTTTTCCATATTTGGATCGCACGACCAACTTTACAGCTGTCAGATTAACAAACAGTTCAAATTTTAATTTTTCATACAGCCGAAACTAAGCCTATGAGTCAATCACAATTCCGTACTAAAATCAAGAAACCAATAGAATCTTCCTTACGGCCGAAACTAAGTCTATGAGGCAACCTCAATTCCGTATGGAACGATAACTTGTTTCAAGATCCTTTATTGTCTCATCAATTTCATAGAGTACAGCAATCCTGAACTCTTCAGAATTCCGATCTCTGCAATTTTCTGGAATTAAATCATATTTCAGGAAACACGATTTCGGAAACCTGCCATCTGAAAACAGATTCAATTCCAGATTCAAATTCTGTAAACAATTTACAGAAGAATCAGATTACCAGAAAAACAAAACAAATCTGAGAAATCCCAGAGTACCATTCGTACGGCTAGGGCACAAGCGAAAATTCCCAGATTTTCAGAATTCTTAAATTCGATCAATCCCAATATCGTGTTCATGCATTAATCAGATTAAACAAACATAAATTTACAAATTAAGAATTTAAATAGATCTTAAACAATATCATGAATATAAAAATTATTACATATAAAAATTAGATCTAAATTATCAATACACATAATCCAATTATTTATTGATAACCCTAACATGTAATTATTCATATGGATCAAATCACTATAATAATCACATAATCTCCATATTCATGCTCATAAATTTTATATCTCATATAAAACTCAAATCACATATATTCATCTTATCATCATGCAAATCATATAATGAAATTAAATAATATCAACATAACGTATTAAAATAGTCAACGATGAACGGGGCTTTGATACCACTGTTGGGTTTTGATGCACCATGCGCAGCGGAATAATAACATGAAATCAAACACACATGAGCCCGAATCCGTCCATGTTTATTATATTAAATACAAGATGCAAGAAACTAACCCTTGAAGACTGAATCCATGAACACGCACTTTAAGGTGCTAAAGCAAGCACCTTCTATCGGTATCCACACGTCGAACGGACTCAAGAACACCTTCTTGATTGATTGTTAAATCCAAGGTTTGATGATGAAGAAACGCTTTCTTCGTAGGAATTATTTTGCTTCATTGATTATTGTATTTTGATGATTCTAAATCTCAAAATAAATAATCCTCTCTCTCTATGTTTTATTGTTTCTCAAACAATTGTTATTGATTTATAAAATCAACCATTGAAGCTGTCAATCCCAGCTGCATATATTTATATGAGGGTTTGACCTAATTTCATTGGGACTCGGGATTCCTTATCAAATAAGAAATCTGCAGAATATGGGCCGATCCGGACATAGTGGCCGCACGGCTCCAATAGAGCCATACTCCTCCTATGGAGCCGTATGGTCAGCAGAATCTGATTCCCAGATTTTCAGCCTTTTCAATCCGTTCTTTGTGTGTGACCCAATAGGATTATACTAAGTTAGCAACGAGTCCGAACAAGTCAGAACTCGTAAGTCATAAGCGGACTCTAGCAAACCATTATAACTACCCAATTAGTATAACTTTGAAAGTCCAAAGTTTCCTTAAAATAACATATCACAATCCCTTTGTCACGCGATATCATATTGGACATAAGTCATGGTCCACGCCAATTTATGTTTTCCAATGCTTTCTCGATCCCGAGTAGATTGATATGAGCAAATGATATTGAACACATAAATTCATTTGGGTATGGCCATACACTATCATCAATCTCACTCATCGAGTAGCCAAGCAGATATCTCTCTTGAGAGAGGGACAAATCCCATCTTGACTTATCATTCTTCCCTACAAGAATCCGATTGTGCCAATCGTAGCCTTTATAACTACCTGGTTAAAGGTAGCGTTTGAGTACGTAAAACACAATATTCATCAAGTGGAAGACCATGATAATATCAGGTCTAAGGATATCAAATGATATAATTATTATGAGATTTAATTATGACATTTGACCAAGACATAAATCTCATAACGGGTCTATCCAGTACCTTCTTCTCCAACAAGTACCCACAAGTTTAATCCGCATCCTATGAACCATAATTATCATATGATCATCCATTAAACTCATGCTATCTCTTCATAAGTGCTAGGGATAATGATTAGGAAAAATTGCAAATATAGTACCTGAACTATTGGGGTTATTTTGGATTTGGTACATGGACTCTCATTTTTTGCACCCGTCATACCCAAACTCTAGTTTTTACTGTATCCATCATACCTACCACTAACGACATCCACTTTTTTCCTTTAAGTTAGTCATGTGCCATACATGTGACTAAATATTAAGGGTAAAGATGTCAATTCTAAAATATCCACACCCCCTTCTTCCCCAAAACCCTCTCCCATGGCAATGATGTTCTTCCCCAAAACCCTTTCCCGCCGGCTGAATCGATCGTCCCCCTCCACCTTCTCCTGCTACTACTACGAAACCCTCACTCTGCTCGACACCACATCATAAATCGTACACCATCATCACTACTCATTAATCAACAAAAAATTCGGTGAGATTACAAAGCAGATCTGGAATCAGAAACACAAAATTAATTAGCCTATGTAGATGTGGATTTGAACGGCGAGGATCAGAAACACAAAATTAATTCCTCAACAACTATGCATATCGAGTACGATCACGTTCACCGGATTTCCACAAAGCCGGCGAGATTCCGAATCTTCGTTTTCTTCTTGGACGTCAGTCCGCCAACGAGGCCGGACTTTCTATTTGGATTCGACAAGGAATACAATACTGTCGTTATCGCTTCTGCTAAGGCCGCCGTTAATTCCACTCCACCGAATCCCGAGGCTTCAAAGAATCCAGAAATGGCGTCGGCCAAGAATGTCGATTCGGATCCAATTGACCCGAAGACAAAGCAGATTCAGGGAATTGAGGGGGACGATCGATTGGAAATCACGGCAGAATTCAGGGAGTTGAGGATTTGGGGAATTGAGCGGGCTGACTGAATTCATTTTGGATTTGGGGAAGAACATCATTGCCATGGGAAAAGGGTTTTGGGGAAGAAGGGTGTTGTTCAAATAGATTCCTAGTCACTAGAATTACTTAATCCCAATCATGTCTACACTTAGGATCCCCCAATTTTATTAGAACCTCTTTAGGTAACCTTAGGATTTTTTGTGATCTGCACAGGTGTATTACATCTCTTTAAACAAGACAAACCAGCAAGAGGAAGCAAATCAGCAGACCAGTAAACAAGTTGCCGATCAACTCCATTCTCAACATGCGACAAGTTGCCGATCAACTTGCTACACAAGTTGCCGATCAACTCCATTCTCAACATGCCGATAAAGAAAGACAGTCTGTACTGTCAGTCAGGTTACATTATTCCATCTTAAAGTCAACCTTGCTGATTGACCCTACCCTCTCATACTGTTTTATCAAATAGTAGTTTACCTGCCCTGTAGTGATTACTGTGCCATCTGACACATAGCTACTTTTAGCTATACTCTGTCTCTACTTGCTTTTGTAGGTAACCGGTTGAGACAAAGGGGTCTTTACCCATCAAACTTTTCCAAGCATGCGTGTACAACAAATCTTCGCCATTAATGCTCAAGATACCGCATTAAATGCTCCTCACCTACCCAGCTGGAAATTCAAATATTATCCTTCTTCAACAAGCTAAGACATCTGCTCCTCTTATAAATAGAAGACTTGCTGCATTGAAGAAGGTTAGTGCATTGAAGAGAGTTGATTGTTGAAGCATTCATTGAAGCTCAACATTCCGTCCAGATAATCATTAGACATTAATAGGACATACACTCGTGCACAAACTCATCACTTTATTAATATTCCCAAGTTAGACTTATATAAGGAATATTGTGATTGAGTTATTCACACACCCACCTGAGTGAGATAAGTTCTTTTGAACTTGCCGCTCAAAAACACTTGGTCAGTATTTGTTTTACGATCCATTAGAAATTTATAGAACTTAGTCTTTGTATACCGGCAAAGCCATGCTTGTAATAGACTAGAAATATCTAATAGTACTCTTAACCCAAATCCAAGTTCTGACCAAACTTGGTAGAGGACGTAGCAGTATTTACACTGTGAACCTCTCCAAATCTCTGTCTCTTGTCAGTTACTTTATTCTTGCCGGTTGAAAATCTCTCACCAGCTGATCTAACTGTTCACACTGATTCATTGTATTTTCCTTTGACCAATCTCTTGAAACTGCATTGAACTTTTGGAAACAACTTTGTGTTTAAACTAAGCTCTGAAAACCATTTCTTACCGATTTAAGTGTGAGTTAAAACTTAGTCATATCTTCTCCGCTGCGCTTACTGATAATAGTTTGCAAACTGATAAGTGACTTTGCATTTATAAAAGTGTTTCTTAAAAAGTTTTAAAAAGGCTATTCACCCCCGCCCCTCTAGCCTATTTTCCTACCAATTGGGCCTAACAATTGGTATCAGAGCTTGGAATTTTCAAAGAAATTTCCAAGCTTTGCAGCTTGTATTGCCGATACCATGGCAGGAAAAATCATGCAGTCGTTCAACGTCACTACCATTCCGTTGTTGAACTTCAATGAGTTTGGTGTCTGGAAATCTCGTATGATAAAGTATATGAACTCAATCGATGACCGGTTAATGCAAGTAATAGAAGGTGGTCCAATCATTCCTCTAAAGGTCTCAACCACCTACCGACCAATTCCTTCCACTCCTCTGACTGCTCATGCTGATCAAGACACTGAACAAGAAACGCATGTTCAAGTTGATGAAACCTTGATTGAAAAACCTAGAGAAGAATGGACTGATGAAGACAAACTTTCAGTTGCTCTAGATGGAAAGGCGTGCCACATTATCTCATGTGGATTGGACGACAAGCAATATAAACTGATTGACTAGTGCTCCACGGCTCAACAATGCTGGAACAAACTCCTTGCATACTTTGAAGGAGATGAGCAGGTGAAAGACAACAGACTCTACGACTGCATTGCTGAGTTTGAATCTTTCAAAAAACTAGATGGTGAATCTCTCAGAAGTGCCTACGACAGATTCTGCGAGGTAAGTAATTTATGTGCTTCATTAGGTAAAGTGTATACTATGAAAGATCTTAATATTCGTTTTCTAAGCTCTTTAGGAAATGAGTATCATACTAAGGTCACTGCTGTTAGAGAAGTTAGAGACTTAAACAAGACCTCTATTCAGAATCTTGTGTCTAGTCTGTTCTTGTATGAGAGAGAACTGCAAAAACTTAACGTTCTCGATAAAAATTTCAAAAACTTGTCTCTATCAGATCAATCTCAGGTATCCTTTCCTTCAACCAAATTCCCTCCTATAGATCCCCATCAAACACCCTGCTGTTCAAAAACCTCAGAAACACCTTCAGAACAAACAATGGAAGAAGACGAATTTGCCACCTTCGCCAGAAACTACAAGAGGTTTAAAGACTTCAAAAGGATGCAAAAAGAAAGTCACCAGCAACAAAAATCCTTTACACCACCATTTCAAAAATCAGCAAGCTACAACAAACCAAGTACCAGTGCTACCGATGGCAAAAACAGCAAAGGTGATTTTGTCTGCTTCAACTGTAGAAAACCTGGTCACTTTGCTTTAAAATGTCCTCAGCCAAAGTTTGAATACGTGAGGAAATCAGTAAACAAGAGATATCCAAAGTCTCGAAGCTATGTTTCTGATGATAGCACAGAAAAAGCCTTGCCGGTCTGGTGTGAAACCGATTCAGACGAAGATGCCGATGAAGATGCAGATGCCGATGTAAGTTTCGTTGCATTAGATTCAGATGATGCCGATCTTTCATCCTTGCCGACTCCAATCTACCGAGATCCCTCGCCGCCAAAGACTCCAGTCAAAGAAATACCAACTGGAAGAGTTCAATCATACTTCAAGGAAGTAAGCGTCAAAGCAGAAAACCCAATAGGATACAAGGTTCATCAAGTGGGAACTTCACTCTATGGACAGTGTAACTCTTCTCACTTCAATGCTTCTAAAACTAAACCCTTGCCGATGACAAGAAAATTCTCATTCACCGAACACCCCAATATTGCCAAAAGCCTTTCGAAACCCATCTCTTCCCTACCTGACTTCTCACCTGAACCCATTCTCTCTACTTCAAAAGATTCAGCCGACCCTCTTCCAGAATTATCTAAGGCTGAGATGGTAGAGACAATATATGAACTTTTTATTGATTATGAGAAGCTGAGTAGAGTTCATAAAGTAATGGCTGCTGATTTCAAAAGAATTTCTAACGAGAATAGCTCGCTTATGTCTGAAATTTCAGTTCTTAAAGGACACAAGCTTGAGTCTGTTCTTCTAAAGAAAGAAAACCTAGATCTCAAAAGTCAAGTGGCAGTATTGATAGCTCAGATCGAAGATCTTGTGAAAAGAAACAATCATCTCTCAAGGATTGTTGATTCTTACACAAAATCTAGAGTTGCTGTTGAAACAATCCTACAGACCCAAATGTCATATAAGGCCATTCTGGGTTAGGATTTGATTCCAGCAGCAGTAGCTCTACTGAAACTTGTACGACCGAGAAAAAGGATGAGAAAGTTGAATGTAGTCCTGTTAACTCAGTGCATAAGGATGCTAAGCCAATATACAGTGCTGTGGCAATGAAGTATCCTAAGAAACAGAACAAAAGGAATGATAAGCACAAATAAAGATATGTTAAGGTTGCTGATACTGAGTCTGCCGATAACGGTATTCTTGGTGAATACATCAGCAGAGCAAGTGCTGCCGGTCTAACCACCTCTGCTGCCGATGGACAAGTACCTAAAAAGGTAACTGCCAAAGGTAAATAGAATGGAAAGAAAGGCAACACTATCACCTTTAAACCTACTAAGTTTGTGCCTGCTCAATTCCCTAGTTCTGCCGATGCACTGACTAAACAGAATGATGTTCTACCGACTCCACAGCATATCAGTCAAGTGAGATGTTCTAATTGTTCTGATTATGGTCACAAGGCTCATGAATGCCTCTTGAAGCACCTATCTGGACCCACTGAGGTTACATCCTCTAGTGGTGGCCAGATGTGGTTGCCAAAGAGGAACTAACCCTCGGGCCCAAGAATAAGGGGGACCATAAGCATACCGTTTTATTTCAGAAATGCTTCATAGCCTCAACTGGTGCAAGCAAGGATTTGTGGATTCTAGATAGTAGCTGTTCTAGACACATGACAGGATTTGCAGATCTACTTGCCGATATCTCAGAAGCATCAGGTCCCCCCCAGTGGTTTTCGGTGATAATGCTAAAGGAAAAATCATCGGTACTGGTACCATCAAGAGAGGTGCCGTCACTGTACAGAAGGTCTCTCTAGTGGATGGTCTGAAACACAACCTTCTATCAATTTCACAATTCTGTGATAAAGGAATGCAATGTGTATTTACTACTTCCAGTTGCTATGTGAAAGACATTGCTTCCAATGAAACTCTTCTCACTGCCAAACGTAAAGGTAACATTTATGCAGTAGATTTAAGTACTATTACTGGTGTTACTAATGTTTGTTTTGTAGCTAAGAACATTAGTGAGAACTCATGTGTATGGCACAAGAGACTCAGTCACTTGAACTTCAAGTATCTATCCAAGCTTGCCGGTTCAAATCTGGTAACCGGTCTGCCTCAAGTGTCTGCTGATCATGGAAAAAAATGCAAGGCCTGCCAACTCGGAAAACAACACAAGACATCTTTCCACAGCAAGCCCTGCATGTCTACATCTAAGTGCCTCCAACTGCTACACATGGATCTATTTGGCCCCACAACTACTGCAAGTATTGGGGGAAGTAGATACACTCTGGTGGTAGTAGATGACTATTCAAGATATACTTGGGTAGAAACCTTTAACAACAAAGATGATACTTACGCTGTTGGTACCAAGTTATTTAGACTACTACAGACCCAGAAGGAGAGTGATATCATCAGTATGAGATCAGACAACGGCACTGAATTCAAGAACAATGGTATTGCTCAGTATTATGATGATCATGGCATAGACCACAACTTCTCAGCTGCCGGTACACCACAACAAAATGGTGTCGTTGAGAGAAAGAACAAAACTCTTATAGAAGCTGGTAAGACCATGATTGCTGAAGCCAGGCTGCCGAAATATTTTTGGGCTGAAGCCATTAATACCGCCTGCTTCACTCAGAACAAATCTCTCATCAACAAACTCCATAACAAGACTCCTTATGAACTCTGGAGAGGCAGAATTCCCAATATTGGTTTCTTCAAAATATTCGGCTGCAAATGTTATGTGCTTTACAATGGGAAAGAGTACAGAGGAAAATTTGATGAGAAAGCTGATGAAAGAATCTTTGTTGGATACGCTAAACACAGTAAGGCCTTTCGAGTTTTCAATAAGAAACTTTTGAAAATTGTTGAATCTGTTCATGTAACCTTTGATGAATTTGATTTGCTAGAGTCTGACAAGGCTCCAAATAGTACTAATGAATCTAGTACTCATGAGACAGGTGAATCCAGCAATACTAACCATACAGGACAAGTTCCAGCTGCTGATCCAGTTATATCAGTAGAAGAATCAGCTGAAGCTCAATACTTCCCTTCATCGGTAGAACCAAAATCTGCTGATGAATTTCATAATCCATTTGCCGATGAAAATTCTGCTGATCATACTGAAAACAGATCTAGCCCTCAACCAATTTCTGTTATAAGGCCCTTCCCAATAAGCTCTCAATCTAATCCACCTCTCACCCAAAACTCTAATTCTCCTACTCCACCTGCTGATCTTGACCCTCCTCTCGAATCTTTACAACAAGATACAGTCAGACAAGATGTACCAAGGGAAGTTAGAACAGTTCGTGATCATCCATTAGAAAATGTGATTGGTGATGTCTTTGGACCAAGATTAACAAGAAACCTTAGTAGAGAATTCGCCGAGAGTCTTTTCTCATCTGCTATGGTTTCCAATATAGAACCAAAGAAGACTGAAGAAGCTCTTACTGATCCTGGCTGGGTGGAAGCTATGCAGGAGGAGCTAAATCAGTTTGAAAGATGCAATGTGTGGGAACTAGTGCCAAGACCATCATCTCAACAAGTGATTGGTACAAAGTGGGTATTTAGAAACAAATTAGATGAAGCAGGGAAGATCATAAGGAATAAAGCAAGGCTAGTTGCTAAAGGATACCGACAAGAAAAAGGGATTGACTACGATGAGACATTTGCTCCTGTTGCAAGATTGGAAGCTATAAGACTTTTCTTAGCCTATGCCGCCTTCAAAGAATTCAAACTGTATCAAATGGATGTGAAAAGTGCCTTCCTGAATGGAGAACTCCAAGAACTTGTGTATGTTGAACAACCACCAGGTTTTGAAGACTCTAAGAAGCCTAATCATGTCTATCAATTGAAGAAAGCTCCGTATGGCTTAAAGCAAGCTCCAAGGGCATGGTATGAAACCCTTTCTAAGTTCTTACTTAGTGATGGCTTAGGTTTCACTCGAGGTAAAATCGATACCACTTTATTTGTTGCCAAGCACAAGGGTCATTCATTGTTTGTTCAAATATATGTCGATGATATTATTTTTGGTTCTACTAATGAATCACTTTGCAAGAGATTTGAGAAGCTAATGCAGAGCAAGTTCGAGATGAGCATGATGGGTGAACTGACATATTTCCTTAGACTTCAAGTCAAGCAATCCAATGAGGGAATATTCATCAGTCAAGCCAAGTACGCAAAAGAATTAATTAAGAAGTTTGGCTTTGAAAATGCTCACTCTCAAAGCACACCTATGGGCACTAACATTCACTTAGATAAGGATGAGCCTGGTAAGAAAGTAGATATGACTGTCTACCGAGGTATGATCGTCTCACTCCTCTATCTTACTGCCAGTAGACCAGATATTATGTTTGCTGTTTGCGTTTGTGCCAGGTTTCAAGCTGACCCTAGGGAATATCATCTTCAAGCTGTTAAACGTATCATTAAATATCTTTGTGGCACTGCTAACCTTGGATTATGGTATGCTAGAGATTCATCTTTTAATCTAATAGGTTATTCAGATGCAGACTTTGCAGCTTGCAGGGTAACAAAAAAGAGTACAAGTGGGACTTGCCAATTTCTTGGTGATAGATTGGTGTCTTGGTCTTGTAAGAAGCAAGCATCAATTTCCACTTCTACTACTGAAGCTGAGTACATAGCTGCCGGCAGTTGCTGTTCACAGATCCTCTGGATGAACAGCAGCTTGTTGACTATTAAGTTCCATCTCAAGTTTGTCCCATTTATTGTGACAATCAATCTGCCATCTCAGTTTCCAACAACCCGGTCATGCATTCCAAAACCAAGCACATAGACATCAAGTATCACTTTCTGAAGGAACATGTTGAAAAAGGAAACATGGTGCTGCTCAAAGTTCATACCGATGACCAAAGAACAGACATACTGACAAAGCCCTTAGACCAGAAAAGATTTGAGTTCCTAAGAGGTGAACTAGGTATGATTGATTTCTATGTTTAAAAACTGTGCTAACTCTGCCGATTGTGCTAGTCTTGCCGATCTCATCAGCAAGTGTGAAAATCGTGCCGACCAAATTATATTGCCGACAAAATATTGCTGACAACAACATGCCGATCATCATATCTTGCCGACTAAACTATCTTGCTGATATTTAAAAAGTATCAAATCAGCACGTCTCTCCAAAAAGATAAGATTCCTGACACATGACGTAAGCAGTCAAATCAAAGGTACTAATCGGTCACACTCTCCTGACACGTGTGTGTACCGATCTACCCCAAAATCGTGTCATGATGTTTCCCATTTATTGCGAGACATCAGTAAGGTAATAGGTCATCAATCACTTTTTAGTTATGACGATTTACCCCTTCTCCCTCTAACTTTTAACTGTTCATTTCTCTCCGATTTGTGTGCGCATTAAATTTATGCGTGCGCACGTTCTCTGAGTAAATCAGTTACTTCTAAATATTCTTGTCTTCTCATATTCTCTCTCCCCCCATAACATATATAACGCCCTTTCAATATCTTTCAAACCTTCTCCGCCATTTTAACTGCTCTCTATCTCTCACTCCTCTAACCGGATTACTTGATTCAACTTCCTATTTACTTATATCTTCATAATCTGGTAATTAATAATTTTTAAACTTTGCTCATTTCAAATCATCCTTGTTTTGATTTACCTTTGTTTCTAACATTGTGAGATTTTTGAGTAACTTGCAGAAAATGTCCGGTGAAAAAGATATCTACGGAGGTTATGTTGACTCCGACTACTTTAATGACGAAGCCGACGGGGTTTTCTTGAAGAATCTTCTTATTGGGTCTTTGCTCAATTCCTTCATTAATCCATCTGGAGTTTATTCTGTGTTCTTTGATCTTGTTAAAGAGTTCTTCTCCAACTCAACTGTTGTCTGTTCTCCGGCCGACTCGTCAGTCATCGCCTCCGTCAATTCCACAGTCTTAGGCGTGCAAATTTCTCTTACTCCCTCTTCTATTTCTGAAGTATTTCCCTCTCTTAGGAATGAAGGGTTGAGTGCTCTTGTTGATGATGAGGAGTTGGATAGGGCATGGAGCCTTATGAGAGGAGCCGGTCCAAGACTCAGTGGCACAAATCATTTGAAGATTCATTATCCTCGCCGATACTATGTGTAGATACCCCGGGGGACCACGGCTTGGCTAGAGCGCGTGAATTAACCTAGGATGTCTACTTGATTTTAAGAGTCGCCACCTATGTTTTAGAGGAACATAAGAAAAACCTAAAAAGATCCAATTTTATATACAAAACCAGAAATTCGGGAAAAGATGGGTTTGGGGGTTAGGTGACGGAGTGGGAAGTACTTAAACACCCACTCCGCCCCGCTTACGCGGGTCTTGCTACTTTTGGTGTTCTAATGCTAAATGTCCTTCAATTTAATGATAAGAGAAATGTGCTAACAATTATAATGAAAAGAAAGGGGAAATTTATTGAGGAAAAATAAAGGAGAATTGCTTGTTTATTGATTTATACTAAAGATTACATGTCGAATTATTGCTAGATAATTACATTAAGAAATGAGAATATAAATTAAAGTGGAATTAAAATGTTGGGATGTAACCTTGACCAAACTTTAATGTAGTAAAGTGGTCTTTTGGTTGTATCCCTTTTTATGGAGATTGCATACACATTTAAGAAGAAGAAAATAGAAGAAAAATGAAGTTGTACCTTAAGAAAAGGACTTCAAACGTGGACTTTAAAATGGTGTTTTGTTGTGGAGAAATTGTTGTAGAACAATTTTATGTAGAGTCTTGTTACGAAGAACTCTTGTTGGGAGAATTTGTGTAGAGAATTGTGTATAGTGTGTGTATAGAGAAAATTCAAGTCTAAAAATGAGGTCCCTTTCCAAGGTAGGAGATGATGGTTTTTATAGGTAAAATTAGGAGGGAAAGGTTGGAGGGAAATTGGTCAATCCATGTGAAATGGAATTGACCAATCAAGAAAAAGATAAATAAAAGAATTAATGAAAGAAATAAAAGAAAATAAAATAATAATAAAATGAAATATTTTGTTTTTATGGAGAATGGCTAGAATAAAGGATTTGGGAGTTATGAAATAAGGGGGGAATGAATGTGGATGTAAAAAGGAGGTGTTTGTGATCAAGAAGAGATTTTCTAAATAAGAAAAGGGAGGGAAAAATGGTGCTATCCGTTACTGCCAAAGTGGGAAGCGCGGGTTCGGCCTATTGGACCAAACGCGCGCGCGCCCCATGACTATTACTGGAGGCGCCCGCGGGTGAGAATAACAGAATGACTCTTAAAGTTAACTCTGTTATGCAGTTTAGTCCAAAACTAACGGAATCAGTTAGGAACTTAACAGAAGTAACAGAAATTAACAAAAACAAGTTAAATAAAAATACTATGTATGCAATCGGGGTGAGAGGTCCAAAGCGGGGTGTCTACAGAGCCCCTCGGCGACGTGGATTGCGAAGCAGAACGCGTCGACGAAAGAAAGACAACCGCTGAGGACATCGACAAAGACTCGATAAAGCAGAAATTTGAAATTACAAAGGATAGGAGTGCGCTCCCTGTGTGAGCGGCTTTCGCGGATGGAAAGGGTGTGGTGGCTTGAGGCAGCCCACCATGGCCACAAAATTTTAAAAATGTGTGGTGGCTTGAGGCGGCCCACCACGGCCACAAAAATTTAAAAAGGTGTGGTGGCTTGAGGCGGCCCACCACGGCCACAAAAATTTAAAAAGGCGGTAGTGGCTTGAGGCGGCTCACCACGTCCACAAAAGTTTAAAAAGGTGTGGTGGCTTGAGGCGGCCCACCACGACCACAAAAATTTTAAAAGGTGTGGTGGCTTGAGGCGGCCCACCACGGCCACAAATTTTTTTAAAAAGATGTGGTGGCTTGAGGCGGCCCACCACGGCCAAAAAAATTTAAAAAGGTGTGGTGGCTTGAGGCGGCCCACCACGGCCGTAATTTAAAGAAATAGGGGAATTTTGAAATTGTGAAAGATGGGGGTGCGCTCCCTGTGTGAGCGGCTTTATTGATATAGAAAGGATATGGCGGGATCCGTCTTGCTGAAGAGGGATCCGTTTGCTGGTGCGGGATCCGTTTTCTGGTGCGGGATCCGTTTGCTGGTGCGGGATCCGTTTGCTGGTGCGGGATCCGTTTGCTGATGCGGGATCCGTTTGCTGAAGCGGGATCCGTTTGCTGATTGTGGGATCCGTTTGCTGATTGTGGGATCCGTTTGCTGATTGCGGGATCCGTTTGCTGAATGCGGGATCCGTTTGCTGTTGCGGGATCCGTTTGCTGAATGCGGGATCCGTTTGCGAATGCGGGATCCGTTTGCTGAATGCAGGATCCGTTTGCTGATGCGGGATCTGTTTGCTGAAGCGGGATCCGTTTGCTGAATGCGGGATCCGTTTGCTGATGCGGGATCACCGTGGACCATTTTCTGCTGGGGATGAAGTGCCTTGAGTAGCCGATGCTGTTGACTTCGTGGTGGTACCTGTTATGTGTGTGCTTTGCAGGTATATGTGCTTGTGACATATATGAGATGTGAAATGGCAGTTATGAGGGAAATTGTGCTTGTGGTGTGATGTGATTTTGAAGCACTTTTGCATGAGGGAGAAGTAAAGTGATTTTGTGTGTGAAGTGATTTTTGAAAGCAGAGATTTGCTTGAGAGAGATTAATGATGTCCATACCTTCTCTTACCATTATCGTTGGATGGATTCGTGATGTTGTGGTAGTGGATGCCTTGATGCTTTTGATGAAGAATGTCCATGCTTTGGATGGAGAATGATGATGTTGATAGTGATGAATTGTTCTTGCCTTTGAAGGAGTGTCGGCGAGATGGTATTCTGGATGATGGGTTGGTCGTGCCAAAAGGCTGCCTACGTATCCCTTTAAGAGAATCAGACCAGCGTAGTTCAAGGATGATGGAGAATGCTGGAGGAGAAGCTAGGAGCAAAGCAAAGTAAAGCACATACTTTTGCACATAGAAGGAGAAAAAGAAAAAGAATTTTTTTTTTTTAGATTAGAAGGGAAAGAATATGCACACGTGAGAAAAAGATTTTTTTTTTTAGTTCGTGGGTGAACCATTTTAACCATTGTGTGTTTGTAAAGCCAACCCAAGATCAAGTCATGTTCAATCGAAGTCCGGATTGCCTTGCTTGAATTCTGTCGTCGTTGCCGTTGTCTAGCCCCAGGAGATGTGTCAGTTATGGGGCTGCAAAAGACATTCGATGCCGAGATGAGGGGTTGCTGATTGAAAATCCCCTATAATGCCCTTGATGCCAATCTTGCATAGCCCTATGATAAATCGCCTTTTGATGTTGACGAGAGTAAGCCCCCAAGAGAAGATCATTGATACCAAGCTTTGAGAGATTGTTAAGCCCCAAATGTCATGGGATTATCAAGTTTGTAGATGGCGGGATGTGGAGACCTTTCGGTGTGAAGCCTCAAATTTTCTTGGAATCGGCTTAGCATTATGTTGGGAGCGGATGGTGCTATTGGGAAGAACACTTGAAGGCGATCTCCTTCTTTCTCTTGTTTGGAGATGGATGGCCCTTTTGTGGTTGATACCCAAATGGCGGAAGGTCCATGTTGAAAATGTAGTACGGTCTTCGGGAGACGTCTCGTGGGAGATGGTGATGTTGTTGCAGATGATAAGGTGCTGGTGTGATAAAGTCTCGAACGGTATGTTTGCTCGAGTCTTCTTGAGTTGAACCGACAGCGGATCTTCGGATGCAGCCTGTGCTTTTGATCTTGGAGAAGGGGGTGCTGTATTGCAGAAACATTAAGATTGGCCGTAACTCTGCTTATAGAGTTAACATATTGGCATTGCCCGCTATAACTCAGCCGGGTGAGTCTAGCATATTGAATCTTTTTCATTTTCTCTAAGACTTCCTTCAGAATCTCGCTGTGAGTTCTAACAAGAATCATCAAATTCATTTATATCATCGGAGCCTTCATTTAAAACCAAGAGGCCTTTTGACTGGAAGTGTTGAGAGACCATTGAAGTTTGATCCCTTTCATGGAGCCATAAGACTACTCCCAAATTGCATTGCTCGGGTACCACTGCCCAAAAGCTTGTTAATTAGGAAGACCCAATATTGCCCTTTGCTTGTATCACTGTAATGCCGTAGCCCAAAAGATTGTAGATTGCGAAGCCCCTTGAGACCTTTCGGTATAGAGCTTCAAATGTTGCTGGGGACATTGAAGTGAATTGCTTCTTGCCGAGGGAGCCTTTAAGACTTGACCGTAGCCCCTAGAGTGCCATCATTTATTGCAAGAAAGGTCCATCCTTGATTGGGGGAACGAGTACGGGCACACATGACAAGAGGGCTTTTTGACATCCCTTTTGATAGACTTTGAGGATAGTCTCACACATCTTTCTCGAGCATAGTCCCTAGGGCTTATTGATTGTCAAATGAAGCAAAAGAAGCCCTTGTTCTTGATTCACATAGCCCTTAGGGCGTCACCATTTGTTGAGCAAAGCAAGAGTGACCCATCCTCGTGCGAGGGAACAAACATGAGAGGACATGGCAGGAGCTACTCCATTTCTCGGGAGCCTTTCGGCGTACTTTAGAAGCACATACTTGAAGGAGCTTTGAAAACTGAGACACATGTTGTTGCTATTTGCTGCCCAAGCCAATTGACTAGCTAGGGATTATTTGTCCAACCTCGTGCCTTTTTATGATGGGCTCGTTCTCGGATGGGTCTTGGTTACCACGGGCCTTGTTTTCATGAACCCAAAAATGCACACTGCTGGAGAATGATGCCAATAACCCAAGACAACCTTTGATGGTGCCATATCTTGTCGAGCCTTTTGCAATCCCAAAGTTGACTCGATGGGGAATTGACTAGCTGAGGAGATCCAATGTAGAGCTCGTGTAGTTGTCTTCTTTAGAGGCCAGGGATCTCCATTTCTCTTTCCCTTCTCTCTCCCACTCTCTCATTTTTTTTATGACGCACCCTGTTTTTTGCCTAGACCGCCCTTTCGGGTTTTCAATCTAGCGGGCATCTCTTTTGCGTCTTTTTTTTTTGACTCGATTAATGAGGAAGTGTGCATTGACTCTGGCTGAGGAGATAAGACATGTGATTTTGCGTTGAAGACCTCTTGTCACTAAAGATGAGTGACATTGACTCGACTAGGGAAGTGTCCTTAGTATTGACTTCATGTATGTATAGATTTTTTTGAATGACTCACAAAGGCAAGTAAGTCATTAAGAGAGAAGAGAAAGAAAGCCCCAGTTTGATTGTAAGAAATTTGGAGTATGCAGAAAGAATAGAAGCCCTAGACTCGACAAGGAACGGAAAGTGATTCCAAATCTAGGAAAGTTGTTCAATCTTTTTGATGATTAATTCATTGGCAAATGAATCGTACAAAGATATCTTGACAAGTTCGAGAGGAAGGCCAATCACCATAACGCGCTAGGGCTAAACATATCTTCTTTCTTGCATGAGACCGGACCCGAAGGTTGCCTACGTTCCTCCAGTGTAGAGGCTCAGGTCACCGTAGTTCTTGTGGATTCTCCATTCGCCGTGATGAATTGTTGCTTCGTCGTGATTGTTGTCGATGTTGCTTCGTCCTTCGTTTGGTGGAATGATATTGTTGTTGAACTTCTTTGAATGAAGGGGGATTTTTTTTTTTTTTTTTTTTTGTGCTCTAACTTTTGCCTAGGTTGATTTGAAGAGTTCAACCTAGCGAGCTTTTTTTTTTTTTTTCTTTTCTTTTTTGAATCCCCCTTTGAAACATTACTTGATTTTTCTCCATGGTTGTTGCTTCACCTTTCTTTGGCTTGATTTTGCCGTTGATGTTTTGATGTCTTCGTTGTTGATGCCATCGTCGATGTTTAGCCCCTAGGCGTTCAAGCGATGGCCTTCGTTCTAAAACTTGTTTAGACATCTTTTCATCATTTTGCCAAGAATTAAATTGAACAACTTGGAGGAGTGTATGAGGACAAGAACGAATTTTATTTGATAATAAGACTCGACATTGAACATGGGACGAGAGAAAACTTTAATGCACACTAAAGAGGACTTTGACTCTTTTTTTTTTTTTTCCTATTACTAGGTAGAGAAAGAGAAACGGAGATTGTTGCTGTAGTCCCCATTGTCGTTGTAGCCTTCCTTGCGGCATGATCTCTTGTTGAGACCCTATTTCAAATCTGAGCCCCTTCCTTGATGAGTTCTTGCATGTTCTCACTCTCTAACTGTTGTTCTTCAACCACGGTAAACTCACCATTGTCAATCGAATCTTGGATGATGTCGCGGAGGGAGAAGCAATCCTCGGTGAGATGATCGCTGCATTGGTGATAGTCACACCACTTGTGGTGGGCATGGTTGCGACGTAACGGTTGTGGTTGCTTGTACCCTTGGAGAGGAGAAACTTGTCCTTTGGTTTTGAGAGCTTCGTAGGCTTCGGTGATGGTTATGCAATTGAGAGGGGTATAGACACGGTCGTTGGTGGCACCTTTGTGACTTTTGAGGGGTGAGCCACTTGAGCGTGCTTTACCGTGGACCTTTGCCTTGCTGTCAGTGAGCTCTTGCAAACGAGCCTTAACTTCGGAAACTTCTTCCTTGTTAATTTTCCTCTCGAGATCAAGACGGTCTTGCCACAAATCATCCTTGCGGCGGGCATCCTCGACAAGTCTATCCATTTGTTCCCCCAAGGCCCTTATTATGTTGAAGAGCCTTTCGTTGGACACGGAAATGTTCTCACCCTTGTTGTTGTTGCTGTTGGAAGCCATTGGACCTATTGAGAGAACACGGTCGATCTTAGGATGGCCCCACAAACACATTTTGAGTAAAATAATTAACCCACAAACAAAGGAAAAAGACTTAACCACATAAGAAAAATGATTTTTTTTTATAAGTCGGAAGGACGTGGTCCTTTTTGGGGTTTCTAGAAAAATAGTGGAATCGTCACACTAGTATATAGACCTTCTCGCGGTCCCATATACTCATCGGATTCCACCACGCTTGTGAATCCTAATTGTGCCGGGATTAAACTAAATTAATGTAGTAAAGCATACATGAGGGTGTTAGTACCCGACCTGAAAATGAGTTTATTAGGACTTTTCCAAAAATACAAGGACTTTATAGGAATTAGAAACCTTGCAAAGACTTGTCCCGGATTCCCGAAATACCTCATTTATGACAAAATCTATCAAAATAGGTAATAAATGGTTTCCTTAAAACCATGCAGAAACCCTAGCTTAAAAATCACGTCAGCCTGCATCCTTGGCCACGCGGCCAACCTTGCTGCGCCTCCGATCTTGGCCACGCGGCCACTCATATCACCGGCTTAAGTCATGGCCAGGCGGCCAACTTTGCTCCGGATGATCTCAGCCGTCAGATCTTCCCCTCAGTTTACTACTATAAACCAATCCCATGCTATTGGTTTAGGGGTCCGATTTTGAGAGCTCTAAGTCCGAATTTTGGAGTTCTTAAACACAATTTTCTCCCTAATTAAGCATTCAAACACTCAAGGAGATCAAGGTTTGTTTCTTGCCAACATAGGTAAGTTTTCTAACTTTTTCTTCATGTTCTTGCATCATTTTTAATGTAGATCTTTTGTATTCATGTTCTTACATGTTTATTCATAGTTTATTCATATGCTTTGCATGTTCATTCATATGTTCATAATATGTTCTTCGCATGTTCTTCGTGTTCATAGATTAAAACCTTATTTATGCTATATTTAGGGTTGTGATCTTCATAATTACATGTTATTTCATAGCCGATGATGATCTAGGGTTCATCAACCCGAGGATGATCTAGGAACTACTTCTAAACCCTAATCTTTAGGTAATTTCCCCCTCATTATGCATGATCCCGATTCTTCTGCCTATTCTAATTCTCTGCGAACTACGCTGACCTGAGCTTCTCACATTGAGAGGAACGTAGGCAATCTTCGGATCCGGTCTAAATCACTAACACACTACTAACACATTCATCATGATAGAAAGACCGATCAATTCGGGCAATAGGAGTGATAACGTTCAATATTCTTCTCTTGTTGTAATTTGACCCCCGAACCCACTAAAAATGTTTTTTTCAATGTTTTGGCTTTAATTAAAACGGCGTGGCGACTCTCATAATTTTAATGTCGTTAAGAATATTCCTTTTGTAAATAAAAATAATCACAAGATACTTCCCATGCGTCGCTTCATCGGAAAGGGGTATTCACAGTGGCGACTCTGCTGGGGAAAATGCTTTGAAACTTTTTCAAACTTAGTGGGTCTAACTTTCGTCACATCATGATGCTTGCCATGTTTACACATGCACACACCTGCCATGTTTACACATGCACACACCTGCCATGTTTGCACATGCACACTTGCCATGTTTTCACGTGCCCCCTACAGTTAAGCCATGTTTACACATGCACCCACGCACTCCGCCATGTTAATACTTGTACCTTGTACCATGTACCCTTGTTATCTTCGCTTTAGTATTAGGGTCAAACAAAACTCTGCTATGCTCCCTTGTACATTATTCTCTCTCTCTCTCTCTCTCATGCATTGCATCGCATCATCCTAACATTAAAAACTTCTCTCTTTTTTCCCTAAAAAGAATTAGTTTCTTGCCTCACACTACCACTAGTCCGTGTCAGCACTGCACAAGTCCCCATTACCCGGAGTATTCGATGTGCAGGAATTTGTGCGCTACTGTCGCACTCTTTTCGAGTCACTCGTCTATTCCACTCACCGTATACGGTGGGAACCTTTTACCTAACCCGTGTCAACCCACACTAGTATAGGTAACACACCTAGGTTTTGACCGGTTGGTTTGGCTAGCTTTTTCTTAATAGTCAATTAACGTGCTGTCTATGTCGAGTCATCCCCAAGTCAATGATGAATCGAGATCTTTGAGAGAAAGTGCACAAAAAAGTAATTTCCCTACAAGGGACGTGCCATGGTGAGATGAGTGTTTGTTGTCAAGATCTCCACTCATCGTTAACTTGCGTAGGTGCAACATAGACATAACGTTAAATGACTTTAAGGAAGGGTTAGTCGTAGGATCCGATGGTTGGTGGAAGCCGCTTGCCCTATAGGACCCTCGCCCAAATTGTCCGTTTGGGGGTGTGCAATGCAGGTGAAAAACGAGGGGTCTATAGACGTAGTGATGGCCTCCACTGATCGTAGTCCTCTAACTAGTTGCGAAAAGGGGTATCCCTTCCAACAAATTAGGATGTAAATAATGTATGTTTTTGTAAATTAAAATATACTTTGCATGAGCCTTCCCCCTCTCCTAAAGCTTCATTGCCCTTCAACCTTTCAGCAAAGCAAGTTTGGATCCGTTCGGGTGGTCGACTACAACGTGAAGCTTCTACTCCGTACACGTTCTCAGTCTCGTCATCAGCAATGTCGACTCCCGTTTCAGCTTCAGCCTCTGCTCCTCCTACTAGTGCCGCCGAACTCAACATCGAGACCACTTTCAATGGTATTCCCCCAAGCCTCCAGAATTTCCTTGCCGGTCTCGAAGCCAAGATCAAGAATCTCGAAGAAAGCAACAAGATGTTGGAAGACCAAAACCAACAGTTGAAGGGTCACATTCAACAAAAGGGAACTAAACTGGTGCCCGATGGTGAGAATTTCATTTATGTCGAGGATGAAGAGGTCAATACCAACTGTCCCCCCAACACCAATGCCACTGCCTTCCCATTCCCAAGCTACCGCAATGTTCCACCTCCTTCTCTCTACACCTAACAAGGTTTCACTACCATGAGCAAGAACAAGGCTGTCTATGAACCTTCCCCCGAACTGCTTGGTGGCTACCTCTCTGCTAGCAAACTACCCGCACCCTCGTTGCCTCTGAGTATTGGGATGGCCGCTGATACTACTTCCACTACTCCTCCCATCATTCTGTCAGAATCTATACCCGACATCTCCAATCACCCTGTGGTCACGGCCATGCAAGAGCAAATGCGCAAGTTGATCGAGACCGTGGATAAGCAAAGTGCACCGACTACCAAGACAATCAACCCTAGCCAAGTGGGGGCTCTCCCCAAGGATTTCAAGATGCCTAAAGTGGCAATGTTTCATGGTGACTCGTGTCCTAAGACTCATTTGGATAGTTATGTGTTGGCCATGAGGGCTCGTGACTGCACCAACGAACAAATGGCTCGCGTATTCCATAGCACTTTGGATGGTATAGCTCTGCGTTGGTTCTTGGGGCTAGAACCAAGCGAAAGGCAAATGTGGGATCAAATCAGTGCCATTTTCTGTGAGAAGTATCAAGCTAACTTGGATTGGCATGTGAATCGAACCGACCTTGAGAACACTATGCAAAAGCCCGGTGAGGCTATTTATGATTTTTACAAGAGGTGGAATCATCGGTTGTGCGATGTCCAATACCCACCAAAAGCGAAGGAACAGAAACAGATATTATACAAATGTTTATTGCCTGAGATGAAAGCATCCATCGGCAATGGTTATTTCCCTGACTTGCGGGAAATGGTTGACGCCGGAGTAAGGTATGAAGCAGGGTTCACTGGGATTGTGCCGCCAAAGGAAAGTCCAAAGACCAACAATAACAACTCCTTCCGCTACAAGGCTCCTACTGCGCTTGCGCCTCCTAGGGGTGGAAAGGAGGCCGTCGGCCAAGTGAATATGGTCCAGAAAGAGGTCCCGCTAGATGTCCAAGCCGTAACAAGGAATGGGGCTCCACAACAGAGGGAGCATTTTGACGATTTTGGTATGCCCATGGGGAAGGTCTTTGACATGTTAGTCAAGAGAGGTCTTATCAAGCCTTTAGAGAATTACCAACCCGCCTACCCAAGAACTGATTTGGACGCCTCCAAGTTCTGCAAGTATCACAAGCACATCGGGCACACAACGGATAGTTGTATCCAACTGAAACGCGTAGTTCAAGGGTTGATCAATGACAAGAAAATTGAGAAGCCGAAGGGTCCTAATGTGGTGAATAACCCTCTTCCTAACAATGGGGTGGGGTGAATATGGTGCAAACATGCGAGATCAGTATCCTAGAGCTTATGGATGCCTTTGACAAGATAGGGCTCACTATGGTGGATATCTTCATGGCATTAGTGACGTTAGAAATCCTCGAACCATTAGAAGGACACCTCCCCCGTCTTGGTTGCGATTAATCAAAGTTTTGCCACTACCACAAGTGCACCGGTCACACTACCGAAGAATGCTTTGAACTCAAGAAAGCCGTGCAAGAGCTCATCCACAAGGGAGTTGTGTTGTTCAAATAGATTCCTAGATCATAGAATTACTTAATCCCAATCATGTCTACACTTAGGATCCCCCAATTTTATTAGAACCTTTTTAGGTACCCTTAGGATTCTTCGTGACCAGCACAGGTGTATTTCAACTCTTCATTCAAGACAAACCAGCAGAGGAAGCAAATCAGCAGACCAGTAAACAAGTTGCCGATCAACTTATTAAACAAGTTGCCGATCAACTTCATTCTCAACATGCCGATATAATAGACAGTCCGCACTGTCATTCAGGTGACATCATTTCATTAAAGTCAACCTTGCTGATTGTCTCTATACTATTTTATCATAAAGTAGTTTACCTGCTCTGTAATGATTTCTACGCCGTCTGACACATAGCTACTTTTAGCTATAGTCTGTCTCTACTTGCTTTTGCAGGTAACCGGTTGAGACAAAAGGGTCTTTACCCATCAGACTTTTAAGGCACGCGTATCTTCGCCATTAATGCCAAGGATACTGCATTAAATGCTCCTCACCTACCCAGCTGGAAATTCAAATGTTATCCTTCTTCAACAAGCTAAGACATTAACTCCTCCTATAAATAGAGGACTCAGTGCATTGAAGAAGGTTGGTGATTTTAGTGCATTGAAGAGAGTTGGTGGTTTGCAGCATTCATTGAAGCTCAAACATTCCGTATCCAGATAATCATTAGATCATTTAATAGGATATACACTTGTGCACAAACTCAACAACATTGTTAGTATTCCCGAACTAGATCATTTTAAGGAATACGTTGTTTGAGTATTTCACACACCCACCTGAGTGAGACAAGTTCTTTTGAACTTGCCACTCAAATACACTTGGTCAGATATTTGTTTTTATGATTCATTAACTATCTCTAGAATTTAGTCTTTGTATCCGGCAAAGCCGTGCTTGTAATAGACTAGGGACATTTAATAGTGCTCTTAACCCAAATCCAAGTTCTGACCAAACTTGGTAGAGGACGCAGCAGTATTTACACTGTGAACCTCTCCAAATCCTTGTGTCTCTGTTACTTACTGTCCTTGCCGGTTGGAACTCTATCACCGGCAAATCATTATTGTTCTTGCTGATTCATCATTATTTCCTTTGACCAATCTCTTGAAACTGCATTGAACTTTTGGAAACAACTTTGTGTAAAACTAAGCTCTGAAAATCTTTTATACACTGACTTTGTGTGAGTTAAAACTAAGTCATATTTTACCCGCTGCGCTTACTGATAATAGTTTGCAAACTGTTAAGTGACTTTGCATTTAAAAAGTGTTTCCTTTTAAAAGTTTTAAAAAGGCTATTCACCCCCCCCCTCTAGCCTATTTTCCTACCAATTGGGCCTAACAATTGGTATCAGAGCTTGGAATTTTCTAAGAAATTTCCAAGCTTTGCAGCTTGTATTGCCGATACCATGGCAGGAAAAATCATGCAGTCGTTCAACATCACTACCATTCCGTTGTTGAACGTCAATGAGTTTGGTGTCTGGAAATCTCGTATGATAAAGTATATGAACTCAATCGATGACCGGTTAATGCAAGTAATAGAAGGTGGTCCAATCATTCCTCTAAAGGTCTCAACCACCTACCGACCAATTCCTTCCACTCCTCTGACTGCTCATGCTGATCAAGACACTGAACAAGAAACGCATGTTCAAGTTGATGAAACCTTGATTGAAAAACCTAGAGAAGAATGGACTGATGAAGACAAACTTTCAGTTGCTCTAGATGGAAAGGCGTGCCACATTATCTCATGTGGATTGGACGACAAGCAATATAAACTGATTGACTTGTGCTCCACGGCTCAACAATGATGGAACAAACTCCTTGCATACTTTGAAGGAGATGAGCAGGTGAAAGACAACAGACTCTACGACTGCATTGCGGAGTTTGAATCTTTCAAGAAACTAGATGGTGAATCTCTAAGAAGTGCCTACGACAGATTCTGCGAGGTAAGTAATTTATGTGCTTCATTAGGTAAAGTGTATACTATGAAAGATCTTAATATTCGTTTTCTAAGTTCTTTAGGAAATGAGTATCATATTAAGGTCACTGCTGTTAGAGAAGTTAGAGACTTAAACAAGACCTCTATTCAGAATCTTGTGTCTAGTCTGTTCTTGTATGAGAGAGAACTGCAAAAACTTAACGTTCTCGACAAAAATTTCAAAAACTTGTCTCTATCAGCTCAATCTCAGGTATCCTTTCCTTCAACCAAATTCCCTCCTATAGATCCCCATCAAACACCCTGCTGTTCAAAAACCTCAGAAACACCTTCAGAACAAGCAATGGAAGAAGACGAATTTGCCGCCTTCGCCAGAAACTACAAGAGGTACAAAGACTTCAAAAAGATGAAAAAAGGAAGTTACCAGCAACAGAAATCTTTTACACCACCATTTCAAAAATCAGCAAGCTACAACAAACCAAGTATGGTGCTACCGATGGCAAAAACAGCAAAGGTGATCTTGTCTGCTTCAACTGCAGAAAACCTGGTCACTTTGCCTCAAAATGTCCTCAGCCAAAGTATGAATACGTGAGTAAATCAGTAAACAAAAGATATCCAAAGTCTCGAAGTTATGTTGCCGATGATAGCACAGAAAAAGCCTTGCCAGTCTGGTGTGAAACTGATTCAGACGAAGATGCCGATGAAGATGCGGATGCCGATGTAAGTTTCATGGCAATAGATTCAGATGATGCCGATCTTTCATCCTTGCCGACTCCAATCTACCGAGATCCCTCGCCGCCAAAGACTCCAGTCAAAGAAATACCAACTGGAAGAGCTCAACCATACTTCAAGGAAGTAAGCATCAGAGCAGGAAATCCAATAGGATACAAGGTTCATCAAGTGGGAACTTCACTCTATGGACAGTGTAACTCTTCTCACTTCAATGCTTCTAAAACAAAACCCTTGCCGATGACAAGAAAATTTTCATTCACCGAACATCCCAATATTGCCAAAAGCCTTTCGAAACCCATCTCTTCCCTACCTGATTTCTCACCTGAACCCATTCCCTCTACTCCCAAAGATTCAGCCGACCCTCTTCCAGAATTATCTAAGGCTGAGATGGTAGAGACAATGGATGAACTTTTTATTGATTATGAAAAGCTGAGTAGCGTTCATAAAGTGATGGCTGCTGATTTCAAAAGAATTTCTAACGAGAATAGCTCGCTTATGTCTGAACTTTCAGTTCTCAAAGGACACGAGCTTGAGTCTATTTCTTTAAAGAAAGAAAACCTGGATCTCAAATGCCAAGTAGCAGTATTGATTGCTCAGATCGAAGATCTTGTGAAAAGAAATAATCATCTCTCAAGGATTGTTGATTCTTACACAAAATCTAGAGTTGCTGTTGAAACAATCCTACAGACCCAAATGTCATATAAGGACCAATCTGGGTTAGGATTTGATTCCAGCAGCAGTAGCTCTACTGAAACTTGTGCTACCGAGAAAAAGGATGAGAAAGTTGAATGTAGTCCTGTTAACTCAGTGCATAAGGATGCTAAGCCAATTTACAGTGCTGTGGCAATGAAGTATCCTAAGAACCAGAACAAAAGGAATGATAAGCACAAACAAAGATATGTTAAGGTTGCTGATACTGAGTCTGCCGATAACGGTATTCTTGGTGAATACATCAGCAGAGCAAGTGCTGCCGATCTGACCTCCTCTGCTGCCGATGGACAAGTGCCTAAAAAGGTAACTGCCAAAGGTAAACAGAATGGAAAGAAAGGCAACACTGGCACCTTTAAACCTACTAAGTTTGTGCCTGCTCAATTCCCTAGTTCTGCCGATGCACTGACTAAACAGAATGATGTTCTACCGACTCCACAGCCTATCAGTCAAGTGAGATGTTCTAATTGTTTTGATTATGGTCATAAGGCTCATGAATGCCTCTTGAAGCACCTATCTGGACCCACTGAGGTTAGATCCTCTAGTGGTGGCCAGATGTGGTTGCCAAAGAGGAACTAACCCTCGGACCCAAGAATAAGGGGGACCATAAGCATACCGTTTTATTTCAGGAATGCTTCATGGCATCAACTGGTGTAAGCAAGGATTTGTGGATTCTAGATAGTGGCTGTTCAAGACACATGACAGGATTTGCAGATCTACTTGCCGATATCTCAGAAGCATCAGGTCCCCCAGTGGTTTTCGGTGATAATGCCAAAGGAAAAATCATCGGTATAGGTACCATCAAGAGAGGTGCAGTTACTGTATAGAAGGTCTCTCTAGTGGATGGTCTGAAACACAACCTTCTATCTATATCACAATTCTGTGATAAAGGAATGCAATGTGTATTTACTACTTCCAGTTGCTATGTGAAAGACATTGCTTCCAATGAAACTCTTCTCACTGCCAAAAGAAAAGGTAACATTTATGCAGTAGACTTAAGTGCTATTACTGGTGTTGCTAATGTTTGTTTTGTAGCTAAGAACATCAGTGAGAACTCATGGCTATGGCACAAGAGACTCAGTCACTTGAACTTCAAGTATCTATCCAAGCTTGCCGGTTCAAATCTAGTAACCGGTCTGCCTCAAGTGTCTGCTGATCATGCAAAAAAATGCAAGGCATGCCAGCTTGGAAAATAACATAAGTCATCTTTTCGAAGCAAGCCCTGTATGTTAACTTCTAGGTGCCTCCAATTGCTACATATGGATCTATTTGGCCCCACAACCACTGCAAGTATTGGGGGAAGTAGATATACCTTGGTTGTAGTAGATGATTTCTCTAGGTATACTTGGGTGGAAACTTTCAGTCACAAAGATGACACTTATGCCATTGCTACCAAGTTATTCAGACTACTACAAACCCAGAAGGAGAGCGATATCATCAGTATGAGATCAGACAACGGCACTGAATTCAAGAACAATGGTATTGCTCAGTACTGTGATGATCATGGCATAGACCACAACTTCTCAGCTGCCTATACACCACAACAAAATGGTGTCGTTGAGAGAAAGAACATAACTCTCATTGAAGCTGGTAAGACCATGATTGCTGAAGCCAGGCTGCCGAAATACTTTTGGGCTGAAGCCATCAATACCGCCTGCTTCACACAGAACAGATCTCTCATCAACAAATTCCATAACAAGACCCCTTATGAACTCTGGAGAGGCATAATTCCCAACATTGGATTCTTCAAAATATTCGGCTACAAATGTTACGTGCTTTACAACGGTAAAGAGCACAGAGGTAAATTCGATGAGAAAGCTGATGAAGGAATCTTTGTTGGATACGCTAAACACAGTAAGGCCTTTCGAGTTTTTAATAAGAAACTTTTGAAAATTGTTGAATCTGTTCATGTAACCTTTGATGAATCCAGTAATACTAACCCTGCAGATAAAGTACCAGCTGCTGATCCCATCATTTCAGTAGAAGAATCAGCAGATGCTCCGTATTTTCCTTCATCGGCAGAACCAGAACCTGCTGATGAATTTCATAATCCGTTTGCCGATGCAAACTCTGCTGATCATTCTGAAAACAGATCAAGCCCTCAACCAATTTCTGTTATAAGGCCTTTCCCAACTAGTTCTCAATCTAATCCACCTCTCACCCAAAATTCTAATTCTCCTACTCCACCTGCTGATCTTGACCCTCATCTAGAATCTTTACAACAAGAATCAGTCAGACAAGATGTGCCAAGGGAGGTTAGAACAGTTCGTGATCATCCATTAGAAAATGTGATTGGTGATGTCTTTGGATCAAGATTGACAAGAAACCTTAGTAGAGCATTCGCCGAGAGTCTCTTCTCATCTGCTATGGTTTCCAATATAGAACCAAAGAAGACTGAAGAAGCTCTTGCTGATCCTAGCTGGGTGGAGGCTATGCAGGATGAGCTAAATCAGTTTGAAAGATGCAAAGTATGGGAACTTGTGCTAAGACCAACTTCTCAGCAAGTTATTGGTACTAAGTGGGTTTACAGGAACAAATTGGATGAAGCTGGGAAAATCATTAGAAACAAAGCAAGGCTAGTTGCTAAAGGCTACCGACAAGAAGAAGGAATCGACTACGATGAGACATTTGCTCCTGTTGCAAGATTGGAAGCTATAAGACTTTTCTTAGCCTATGCTGCCTTCAAAGAATTCAAGCTATATCAAATGGACGTGAAAAGTGCCTTCCTGAATGGAGAACTCCAAGAACTAGTTTATGTTGAACAACCACCAGGTTTTGAGGACTCCAAGAAGCCTGATCATGTCTACCGATTGAAGAAAGCTCTCTATGGCCTAAAGCAAGCTCCAAGAGCATGGTATGAAACCCTATCTAAGTTTTTACTTAGCGATGGCTTAGGCTTCACTCGAGGTAAAATCGATACTATTTTATTTGTTGCCAAGCATAAGGGTCATTCATTGTTTGTTCAAATATATATCGATGATATTATTTTTGGTTCCACTAATGAATCACTTTGCAAGAGATTTGAGAAGCTAATGCAGAGCAAGTTCGAGATGAGCATGATGGGTGAACTAACATATTTCCTTGGACTTCAAGTCAAGCAATCCAATGAGGGAATATTCATCAGTCAAGCCAAGTACGCAAAAGAATTAATCAAGAAGTTTGGCTTTGAAAATGCTCACTCTCAAAGCACACCTATGGGCACTAACATTCATTTAGATAAGGATGAGTCTGGTAAGAAAGTAGACATGACTGTCTACCGAGGTATGATCGGCTCACTCCTCTACCTTACTACCAGTAGACCAGATATTATGTTTGCTGTTTGTGTTTGTGCCAGGTTTCAAGCTGACCCTAGGGAATCCCATCTGCAAGCTGTTAAACGTACTATTAAATATCTTTGTGGCTCTGCTAACCTTGGATTATGGTATGCTAGAGATTCATCTTTTAATCTAATAGGTTATTCAGATGCAGACTTTGCAGCTTGCAGGGTAACAAGAAAGAGTACAAGTGGGACTTGCCAATTTCTTGGTGATAGACTGGTGTCTTGGTTCTGTAAGAAACAAGCATCAATTTCCACTTCTACTACTGAAGCTGAGTACATAGCTGCCGGCAGTTGCTGTTTACAGATCCTGTGGATGAAGCAGCAGCTTGTTGACTATGAAGTTCCATCTCAAATTTGTCCCATTTATTGTGACAACCAATCAGCAATCTCAGTTTCAAACAACCCGGTCATGCATTCCAAAACCAAGCACATAGACATCAAGTATCACTTTCTGAAGGAACATGTTGAAAAAGGGAATGTAGTGCTGCTCAAAGTTCATACCGATTACCAAAGAGCAGACATACTGACAAAGCCCTTAGACCAGAAAAGATTTGAATTCCTAAGAGGTGAACTAGGTATGATTGATTTCTATGGTTAAAACTGTGCTAACTCTACCTATTGTGCTATTCTTGCCGATCTCATCAGCAAGTACGAAAATCTTGCCGGCCAAATTATTTTGCCGATCTCATCAGCAAGTGTGAAAATCGTGCCGACCAAATTACATTGCCGACAAAATATTGCTGACAACATCATGCCGATCAACATATCTTTCCGACTAAATTATCTTGCCGATTCAAACTATCTTGCCGATATTTAAAAAGTATCAAATCAGCACGTCTCTGCAAAAAGATAAGATTCCTGACACATGACGTAAGCAATCAAATCAAAGGTACATCGGTCACACCATCTCCCTGACACGTGTGTGTACCTTTCTTACCCAAAATCGTGTCAAGATGTATTCCATTTAATGCGATACATCAGCAAGGTAACAGGTCATCATCACTTCTCTTATTTATTTTGACTAATTTACCCTTTCTCTCTCTTTCTTTTAACTGTTCATTTCTCACCGGTTTGTGTGCGCATTAAATTTTGCGTGCGCACGATCAGCGAGGTTTTAGGTACAGTTACTTCTCATTATTTCTTGTCCTCTCATATTCTCTCTCTCCCCCATAACATATATAACGCCTATCAAAATTCCTTTAAGCTTTCTTCGCCATTTTTCTTCTCTGCTCTATCTCTCTCACTCCTCTAACCAGTTTATTGAATCATCATTTTATTTGCTTATATCTTCTTAATCTGGTAAGTGTTAATGTTTAAAATTTGCTCATTTCTAATCATTCTTGATTTGATTTGTCTTTGTTCCTAACATTGTGAGTTGGTTTGAGTAATATTGCAGAAAATGTCCGGCGAAAAAGATATCTACGGAGGCTATGTTGACTCCGACTACTTCAACGATGAAGCCGACGGGGTTTTCTTGAAGAATCTTCTTATTGGATCCCTGCTCGACTCATTCATCACTCCATCTGGAGTTAATTCAGTATTCTTGGATCTCGTCAAAGAATTCTTCTCAAACTCCTCTGTTGTCCGCTCTCGTGCTGACTCCTCAGTCATCGTCTCCATCAACTCCTCTGTTTTGGGCGTGCAAGTCTCTCTTACTCCCTCGTCTATTTCTGAAGTTTTTCCCTTTCTAGGGAATGAAGGGTTGAGTGCTTTAGTTGATGATATTGAATTGGATAGGGCTTGGGTTATCATGAGAGGAGCTGGTCCTAGACTCAGTGGCACCAGTCATCTGAAAATTCATTATCCTCGCCGGTACTATGCTTTGGCTGAGATAGTTGATAGATGTCTTATCTGCCGATCTAGATCTCATAGCAATGTCACTGACGTTCAGTTTGAAGAACAAACCCAATCCTGGGAAAGGTTGCCATTACCTGTTAATCAGCATGATCTTAAGGAGAAATTTAAGCATAGTAGCTGTAGATCGTTTTCCTTCTAGCATTGCCTTCAGCAAGCTAAAGTCTTATAATGCTAAAGATTGGCAGAGAATAGCAAAGAATGCCTCAAGTGCTATTGCTCCTGCTGATGCTCCTGCTGCTGCTGTCGCTCCAAAGAAGAAGAGAGCTAAGAAAATTCCTGTAGTTGCTTCCCAATCAGCAGTCTCTACTCCTGCTCCTTCAACCGATAGAATTCTTGCCGATTCTACTCCTGGGGATCCAAAGAAAAGAAAATTGGTAAAGGTTGCTGACAAAGTGGTGTCAAAGAAGGCTAAGGTTGCCGACGAACCAGACTTGCCGATGAAGAAGTCTACTCAAGTTGCTGATAAGGTGTCCTCGCCGATGAAGAAGCAAAAGCTTGCTGCCGATGAAGTTCCTTCTGCTCCGATTGATTCTGCTGATCCAAGAGCCAAGCTGATTAGATTTACGCCTTCTCTTCTTGCCGGCGCTTCTCTTACTGCCGATCCTATTGTCAAAGTTGAAGTTCCTTCTGAAGAATTCACTGATGGCAAAAGTATTGAAGATGTTATTGAAAAGCTGAAGTCTCAGACTTCAAGGAAATGTGCACCGATCAGGAATCCCACCTTCCATACCTTCTACAAGAATCCTTGGTCCTTCACCAACAAGGTCTTTAACAAGAAATGGGTCTTTCCGATTGATCATTTGCCTCCCTTCATTTGTCGTCTTCTTCAATTTCATGAAGAAATGAAGGATACCGTGCCATCTGGGAAAACTTCTGACTATGTTGATTACCGGAGTTTGAACATGCGCACTGATATGTGGAATGAAAAGTTCTTCCCTCTCTCTAAGTTCAAGCAGTTGAAAGAGGCTGAACTGAAGCTCAATTTTGGCCGCTATTTTGACTTTCCACCAATACACTGGAACTAAGTCTATCTTTTTCAAGACAGAATTAGACAAGACTTGATGGTTCAGGACGTGTGGCTCATCTATGCCAGGACATTTAATCAGCTCTCTCAATTCACAGAGTTTGATCCGTATCAGATTGGAAGACTTGAAAATGATGAAGATTTGCTGCCATACAATGATGATGAGGCTTCTGCTGTCAGCCCTCTCAATGCTCACTTTCATAGATCAGTAAAGAAGGTCACTATGGACTTGATTGAAAAGTCTAATGAATTTCTGTTGAAGCAAGATGCCGATCGCCGTGCCGCTGAAGACCTTGCCGATAAAGATGCTCATGTTCCATCGCCAAGCAGCAGCAAGACCGAGACAGATGCCGATGTTCACTCTGCCGACGATGCAGATGCTGCTGATAAAGAGTTTGTTGCCGATGGACGTGATGATGCTGATGAAGATGGTGATTCTACTGATAATGATGCTGATGATGATGGTGCTGATTTATTTGGTGATTTGGTTTGTGCTCACAAAGTTGCTGCTGACTCTCCTTTCACTTCACTTACAACAGATAGTGACAAGATGTCAATCAGAACTGTCATGACTAAAGCTCCCTCTGCTGAAGTCTTTGCAGAATCTTTATTGAAGGATGATAGTAGTGTTGAAGGAAGTCATGCTGATGAACATTTTAAGGAGATAGTGGAATTTCAAGTTGAGACAACTACTGACACTCAACCTCTGATTGAAGTATCTACCGACCTACCTGCCCCATTTGAGACAACTATAGACACTCAACAGATGGATGTATCTGTTTCAGGAGGAGAGACTGATGAGAAAACTGCTGACACTCATCTTGCTGAGCAAACTACAGACACTCAGTTAGTTGCAGTTACTCCTGAAATACAGATTGTCCCCCCTACTGGTATTAAGGAGGTTGTGGAATTGGGAGGAGGTACTGAAGGAAGTACTCCTAATTTGGATGCTGAAATTGCTGCTAGCTTACAATTCGAAGAAATTCTTCTACAGCCTTTATTCAGCTTGCCGACTGTTGTTTCACCCCTTCCTCTTCCTGCTCCAACTGATGTTCGTGCCGATGGAAATCATGTTGATGAAGCTGATCCTGCTGATTACATGGAGGTTGGAGAACAAGCTTTTGTTGATCCTGATGCTATTGATACTTCTCCACCTCCCAGCTATGATTATTTTCAGAATGGGAAGGATATGATGTGCTCAAACTGGTATACTACCAATGTTTCTATCCCTTCCAACAGCTTTGGACAGCCTCTCTTTAATGTTCATCCGAGGCTATCATTCAAGTATATCCTCCAAAGGTGTCCACTTCCTTTTGGCAAAGATCACCCTCATGTCACCAAGCATCCATTCTCTTCTGGTGCTTCAACCAGTGACAGACCAATATTCCTTCCATGGATCAAAGATGACCGTATTCGTACTAAGGGAAAGACTCCTCAGATTTCTAGACTGAAGTGAAAGATTGTCTATGAACCTAGATGTCTACTACCTGGCAAACTGAAGATAGGTGGTAAGGTCGTTCTCCCTGGTCTATCTCCTAAAGAAGTTCTCATCACTTCAAATGGTTGGATGAGGAGATGCTCTATGATCAATGATGAGCTTAAAGAGATTCTGGAATATCGGCATCTCAACGCTCGTGGTCTTGTGCACTTAGTCAATTCAGCTGCACTTGCCATTACTCTGCCGATGTTTCATCCTCGTCAGCGTGCCGATCAAATGGTTTACACATCTAGGCTGCTGAATGCCAGATTGGTAATCATGATATTGGAAGGCTATGCTTGTTTGGAATTTCAGCTTGCTTTGCTGCTTTCTATGGAAGACAACGGCATCTTTCATCTTTCAGGGGATAGAGACGTTATTGTCCATCCAGACTTTCCTCTGGAGATTGTTTATCCTAGACCTGCCGATGATATTGTCTCCACATTCATTCCTACTGAAGTTCTTTCCGCTACCAAGATTGTTGCTGCTCCTGCTGATGATGCCGATCTTGTTTCTGCTGATGATGGTTCTGCCGATGCCTTAGATCTTGCCGATGATGGAGATCCTGTGCTTCAAAGAATTTTTTCTTTGCCTCCACCTCCTGTTCCTGTTCCTTCTTCTCCTCTGCCGATTGTGATTTCTGACGATGATACGCAAATTTTTGCCGATGAGGTACAGATCGAGGATGCTGATCTGGATAATGAAGAGTTTGTCCCTTCTCTGGTTCTCAGAAATCCAAATTCTTTTGCTGCACCGATCTATGTTGATAGACCCCTTGTCTTCAACAGCCTCTATGATTTTCATTGCTTTGAAGAAGGAGATGATTTTAATCAGAATGCGCCTCCTACTCGTGGTGATTTGGTTGACTTCTCCCACTCCATTGCGGACCTGTTCAAACAATCCACGAAGGAGCTCTCTAAGCAGATTCATAAGTCCAATCAGGAGGAGGATGTGATCAGAATCAGGACATCTGTCTTCAATGACATGAAAAATCTGCTGCAAGAAAGAACTGAACGCGTTTTCAATCTGTCTGAGTTAAATGGCTGTCTTGTCACTCAACAGAAAATTTTACTTGCCGAGCACAATGACACCCGCAGTAAACTTGAAGCCTCTGAAGTGAAACTTGCTGATATTCAGAATGAACTTCTTGAAGCCAAATTGAAGATTGCTGCTCTTGAGGCAAACAACAAGATGTTATCTGATAGATTAGAGAGTGCTCAGAGAAGGCAGAGCAAGGAAAAGAGGAAAGCTGAAAAGAAAGAAGAAAGAGCAAAGAAGAAAGCAAGAAAGTCTGAATCTACAAAGGACTCGACTCCAGCAGATCCCAAGACTTCTAATCCTGATCCAGCTGCTGATTCTTGAGTCGACATAGCCAATAATGTAGATATCTTATGAAGACCTTCTTAGACAAATCTCTTTGCTCAATGATATTTTGTTTGTGCTAATATGTTTTCTTTCTTATATATATGTTATCTGCATTATTCTGTGCTAATCCTCTTTGCAGATTAACATTCTGCCGATTCATTGAACCTGCTTCACCATTTATTTTGGTGAATCCACCTTTTACTTTAGACATTTAGTGTGACTTACCTTAGGAAATGATTTTACCTAGATATCCATAGAAAACTTTCCCTAAGTTAAGAGATGTCCTTAGTATTAAGGGTGATTGGACTTAAGTAATTAGGAGGAGATTGTTGTTCAAATAGATTCCAAGATCATAGAATTACTTAATCCCAATCATGTCTACACTTAGGATCCCCCAATTTTATTAGAACCTTTTTAGGTACCCTTAGGATTCTTCGTGACCAGCACAGGTGTATTTCAACTCTTCATTCAAGACAAACCAGCAGAGGAAGCAAATCAGCAGACCAGTAAACAAGTTGCCGATCAACTTATTAAATAAGTTGCCGATCAACTTCATTCTCAACATGCCGATATAATAGACAGTCCGCACTGTCAGTCAGGTGACATCATTTCATTAAAGTCAACCTTGCTGATTGTCTCTATACTGTTTTATCATAAAGTAGTTTACCTGCTCTGTAATGATTTCTACGCCGTCTGACACATAGCTACTTTTAGCTATACTCTGTCTCTACTTGCTTTTGCAGGTAACCGGTTGAGACAAAGGGGTCTTTACCCATCAGACTTTTAAGGCACGCGTATCTTCGCCATTAATGCCAAGGATACTGCATTAAATGCTCCTCACCTACCCAGCTGGAAATTCAAATGTTATCCTTCTTCAACAAGCTAAGACATTAACTCCTCCTATAAATAGAGGACTCAGTGCATTGAAGAAGGTTGGTGATTTTAGTGCATTGAAGAGAGTTGGTGGTTTGCAGCATTCATTGAAGCTCAAACATTCCGTATCCAGATAATCATTAGATCATTTAATAGGATATACACTTGTGCACAAACTCAACAACATTGTTAGTATTCCCGAACTAGATCATTTTAAGGAATACGTTGTTTGAGTATTTCACACACCCACCTGAGTGAGACAAGTTCTTTTGAACTTGCCGCTCAAATACACTTGGTCAGATATTTATTTTTATGATTCATTAACTATCTCTAGAATTTAGTCTTTGTATCCGGCAAAGCCGTGCTTGTAATAGACTAGGGATATTTAATAGTGCTCTTAACCCAAATCCAAGTTCTGACCAACCTTGGTAGAGGACGTAGCAGTATTTACAATGTGAACCTCTCCAAATCCTTGTGTCTCTGTTACTTACTGTCCTTGCCGGTTGGAACTCTATCACCGGCAAATCATTATTGTTCTTGCTGATTCATCATTATTTCCTTTGACCAATCTCTTGAAACTGCATTGAACTTTTGGAAACAACTTTGTGTAAAACTAAGCTCTGAAAATCTTTTATACACTGACTTTGTGTGAGTTAAAACTAAGTCATATTTTACCCGCTGCGCTTACTGATAATACTTTGCAAACTGTTAAGTGACTTTGCATTTAAAAAGTGTTTCCTTTTAAAAGTTTTAAAAAGGCTATTCACCCCCCTCTAGCCTATTTTCCTACCAATTGGGCCTAACAAGTTGTCGAAGACCCTAGAGATTATGTAGCTAGCAATGTACTCATGGTAGAACTTAGTGAGATCACTGATCCGGCCGAGCCTGTTGTGGCGGACTGTGATGAGATGGGTTGTATTTCAATGACTAATAATAAAGAACCTTCTTGCTACTTGTTGTCTTTAGAAGAACTAGTGAGTGAAGTCGAATCTCTAGAGGAAGAGAGTCCCAAACCCTCTCAACCTCTTTCTTGGGCCGAAATCTTCGAGGAGGCCGAAAAGACCGAAGTTTCGCCCCCTTGTCCTGACACGCCATTGTCTTTGGAGGAGCTACGTGCAGAAGTTTGTCTCCTTACGACGGTCAAGTGTACCAATCCAACCCAAAGGGTGCAAAGAAAGTCTTTGGGAAGGAACCCGAGCAAGCCGACCTAGACAAAGAAGACCCTATCCTCACTCAACTCAAACAAACCCAAGCCCACATCTCGCTCTGGTCCCTACTCACCTCCTCCCTAGCCCATCGCCTCATGCTCGAGCAAAACCTCGCCGCCACCATGGTACCATCCACTATTACCCCGGAAGACGTCACCCACATGATTGGTAATATCCACTATGGAAACATCATCACTTTCTGCTATTAATATCCTGCCTTTAAGGATGATGGATGTGGTTGGCATTCATGGTGTTGATTTACGCCCATCCAAGCAAACCATCAAAGCTTATGACTCTACATGCCGCGCCGTGATAGGCGAAGCCACCTTGCCCATTACCATCAGAACAAAGATCCTACCAACCGACTTCCACGTCATAGACATCCCCGCAACCTTCTCACTCCTCCTTGGCCGGCCATGGTTACATCAGTTGGGCGCTGTTCCATCTTCCCTGCACCAATGTGTGAAGTTTCAATCTGGCAATGAAGTGACCATCATCTACAGCGATCTCATAACTGCCTAAGGGACGGACACCAAGGGCGTTCCTGTCTTACAGATTCAGCATGGGGAAGAGAGCCGACTCTTCAATGGCTTCGAAATAGTCGCTCAAGCACAGATCTGCACCATCGACCTCACCAAAACAACAGATAAAGTGGCACCTGTTGCCAAGATACTGCGTAATATGGGCTTCATACCAGGGCTAGGGCTAGGTAAGAACTTGCAAGGTCCCACAAGTCTGGTTAGAGAGATTGATCACCGAGGATTGTTCGGTCTTGGATACACCCTTACTCCTGAGGACAAGATGGAGAAACAAAGGATGGATTTGCTTAAAAAGATGAAGCTTCTCTACAAAAAGCCTGAAATGCGGCCATACCGCCTGTCCCTGAATAGCTACTTTGTCAGGGAAGGCGAGGAGTTTTCGTGTTTCGAGTTCGCCGAGCCATGGATTGACCACACCGGGAAGTTGCAGAAAGGGTTCGATATTTTCAGAGATGTGGAATTCGATCGGTCCAACATGAAGCTGACTTACATGGAATATGACAAAGCCACGGGCAGAGTTAGAACCATCAGGCATGAGTACTCCACCAAGGTCGCAGATGACTTGGCAGATCAACTTGAAGCCGCAACCCTTGACAAGCCAGCAATAGAAGCCGCAGAAACTCCGAGTTTGACTGAGACGTGGGACGGCCAATATCTGCTTCAACATCTGGGTAATCTGGGGCTGTACGAAGACATGGTTGCCGTCATTGGAGACGATTCTGAAGGTGAGGTGGACCCAAGGACATTGGTGGTGCCCATGGGGGACAAGCTCAAGAATTGGTGCATCATTGGGGAACCTACAGCTACTCCGGAATTTATGGTGGGAACACTGGGAATTACTCATTCTCCTGTCACCACTCCTGCAGCATCTCCTGTCACTCACCCAAAATCCCCGTCCCCAGAGTCTAGTGTTTTACATTTTGAATTTGAGTCTTCCTCTAAGTCTGACGACCTTACGTCCGAAGACTATGGTCTTGTTGCAAACGCTATATTCCCTTTTGCCATGAATGAAACCCTCGACCTTTCCGAGTATCCCTCCATAGTCACTCTTTTAACTGATAAATTGGCTAATAATCAAACTAATGATATACACTTAGTTAATAATGATTCATTAGAAGAGGCAGACACAGACACATTAAATGATGAATACATTAAAGAAATCTCAGAACAGGTTATTAATCAAAAAGAATCTCGAGCCCAAGATGCCGATGAGGTGTTAACGTGCGTGAATTTGGGAACCGAAGCCGAGCCTAAGGAAACGCAGATTGGAAGCTTCTTCAGCGGAGCCGAAAGGGAAGCACTGATTGAGCTACTCAAAGAATATGTGGATGTGTTCGCATGGTCTTATAAGGACATGCCGGGGCTCGACAACTCGATCGTAGAGCACAGAATCCCGACAGCACCAGACGCTAAGCCAGTCAAACAGAAGTTGCGTCGCATTAAGCCGGAATGGTCTTTGCAAGTGAAAGAAGAGATTGAGAAGCTACTCCGTGTGGGTTTCATCAGGGTGATCGAGTATCCAACTTGGTTATCAAATTTGGTGACTGTCAGAAAATCCAATGGTAAAGTCAGAGCGTGTGCGGATTTTCGGGATCTCAACAAAGCTACGCCGAAGGATGACTTCCCCCTGCCAAATATCGACATGTTGGCGGACGCGACCGCCCATTATGAGGCCAAGTCGTTCGTTGATGGGTTTGTCGGCTATAACCAGGTCGAGACAACTGAGGAGGACCAAGAAGCGACCCCCTCGACAACCTCGGGGAGGACCATCAGTCGGCGAGTTCGAGCCGTGTTGAGAATGCAGTCTCCTCGGAACAAAGCCGAAAAGGAAGAACTCATCAAGTTACTGCAATACCTCAACCATTTTACAACAGTGGGGGAACCGTCACTCAGAGAAATAGAAAGGGCCCGCGACCAAGAATGGAGTTCGAGATGTGAGTTCGCATTATGCTGACTCAAGGAGTACCTCGCGAATACCCCAATCCTACACCCGGCACATGGGAATGAACTTCAGACCCCAACACCATCGACAGAATCGTGGCCCTCGCGCCAGGGAAAGGAAATCAGTGAAAAAATGCAAATATTTTTGGAAAAATACCCCCTCCCAGTCCCCCGCTACACAAGAATAGGGACCCCTTTCACAAAATTGTTCGACCAACTGAGACAAATGGGCAAGATGCAACCTCTAGGAGAACATTCGCTCCTCTCCGAATTACCACCCCTTCAACTATTTGAACCTACCAAAAGTTGCTCTTACCACCAAGACGAAGGCCATGACACCAACGACTGTGTCGCTCTACAAAGAAAATCCAAGTCTTGATGGACGAGAACACGCTCACCGGCGTGAGAGGATTCTGGTTCTATAGAGAAAACGAAAACTTAGAACTCCTCGGTTGCTACGACATCGAGCCTTATGTGAGGAACGGCCCAGAGGTACTCTCGCACCTGACTGCAGAAACGATTCAAGACATCTCAAGAGAAATAGGGGATTTAAAGCAACGCGTCGACGCAATGACCAATGCTCGAGGCGCGCCACAAGACTAGACAGAATGGCAGATTTGGATGGCAACCCGTTCAAGGAACCAGTCAACCTCAGCAAGCTCAGACGCTACTACGACTAGTACAACCCCCTTCTCAAAAAAAAAATGTTTACTACGCAAAAAGAAGCCCGATAGACTGAAAACCCGCAAAGGGCGGTCTATGCAAAATAAGGGTGCGTACAAAGCTCGCTAGATCGAAAACCCGCAAGGGCGGTCTAGGCAAAAGTTAGAGCATTCCCCCTTCTATCTTCCCTTTCTCTAAAATCATTCTAGTCCGACTGGAGTGAACTACGGTGACCTGAGCCCCTTAGTCCTATTTGTAAAAGGGGAACGTAGGCAGCCTTTCAAAAGGTGCGGTCTAAAAAACAAATAAACATCCAAATCCTGTCATAAAGCAATAAAGGTAGAAGTTGTGTTTTCCGAAAGCAAAAACTTTTATTTCCATAGTCATTGCATGTTAACACTTATTTGATGAGTCTAAGCTTGACATACTTTTTGAATAAATAACCTATTCTGAAATTGAAACTAAAACAGAAGTAAACTAAATTAAACTAATGTGTCTGCAACGACTATGGAGAGACGCTCGGGATTACTCCTTAGTGCCATTTGTGCCCTCGGTCTCTTTCTTCCTGCTTTGCCCACGGCGAGCTTTCTTCTTGCTAGGATTCTCACAAAATCTCCTCTCAAACTCGCTAACACCTTTGGCCTTACCATTAGGAGCCTCTTCGCCCTTCCTCTTCTTTGACGTCCCCACTTCTTCTCCGCCTCCGTTAGCCACGCTCTTACTCATCCTCCTCTCATAAGCCTCAGCCTCCTTAATTCTCAATGAAAAACTTGGAGCACAGGATCCCAAAATAGTACCCCTTAAGGTCTCTAGAGTCTGCTCCGCATGCCCAAGTCTTGCCATATACCAATCTAAATACTCGCGTGGCAGGAAGGTGTTGCTAGAGCGTGTGAGGAAGGTCCTACGACTAAAGCCGTCCTCGCGCCACATCTGAGAAAGAAGGACTGAGGCACTATCATCCAACTGAAGTATCCCAAAAAGAAAATCATCTCTCTCCTCGTCCCAACCCTCCGGGATGGTCTGCACCAAACCATACTGACGAAGCACTCTAGAGGGATAGTAAAAGGTAGTCCCAGAAAGGGTCGGAACTTTGATCATGTGAAGTCCCACTTGTTTCTCCCTCACGGAGTGAATGTGCCAATGGGGCACTACCCACTGAATGTCCTCAGTCACCATCTCCGCCAAATACTTTTCCCAACCTTTGAGAGTCATGCCCTCAAACCGCTCCGCCATGCCTCTAATGCGGTGCATCCATGGGGCCACCTTCAGAGAAGCCACCGGTTTATTCACTCTAAGCCTCTCTTGCAACCACATGGTCAAAAGCCTATCACTACCACAAGGCATCCCACCATAAGCCGCGAGATGGGGAATCCCACAGAGCCTCTCCCCAAGAATGGCCGGTACGATTTCATAACCTAAGCGAGCCGAATTCACCATGCCCAAACACCCCTTACTAGCAAATCCAACCTCAGAAGGGAAAAGAATAGAGGCAAACAGACATAGCGCAAGATGGTCCAAGGAACGGTCAGAGGCCACATCCATGTGTATAAAGTGTTGTGGCATCCAAGAAAGGTCGACATAACCACCCCTAGCATACCTATCAAAGTCATCCGCGGGCACGCTAAAGGTCATCAACTTGTCCCTCAAGAAAACGAAGTCAAAAGTCAAGGCAACTTTACCCTTCCCTTCGTAGCCACATAATGCCGCGATGTCCTCATAAGTGGGTGTTATCTCGTTGAATGAAAAGTTGAAGACATGGAGGGTATTATTCCAAAATTTACCACAAGCTTGCAAGAGGTTGGTATTGGAGTTCATGTGCGAAAGTGACCAAAGACACTTTATCCCATACCGTTCATCAAGTTTCCTACGATTCGAACCAGAGAGTTTGGCAACCCACTTCTCCAAAGAGGTTATAAAGACTTTTTTCTCAAGACTTGTGATCCTAGCCTCTTGATCCATGGCAAAGAGCAAGCAAATTGGCTAAAAGGAACTCAAAAAACTGCTCAAAAGGTTGCTGGTACGTTTTTGTGGCTGCAAAGGGTTCATTAAGTAGGGTACGGACTCCCACTCTTGCCAGGAAAAGGAAAAGCAGAGCCGACTACAGACTTGGCCACGCGGCCACTTGTGATCTTGGAAGATATGGCCACGCGGCCAACATTGCTCCGGGTCTTGCCATGGCCATGCGGCCAACATTGCTCCGGGCCTTGCCATGGCCATGCGGCCAACATCGCTCCATGCAGAAATCCAGTTTGTTTCCTCCCACTCCGTAACAGATCCATGCAACTACGTACCTGCCCCGTCCCGTGGCTCATGCATTGTATAAAATTAGGAACATTTGTAAAATAACTAGTTTGCACAAGTAGGCTCCCACAATAAAATGGCATTTTAGAACATAATGTACATATATGCATTGTGAATATCTGTTCTATACATACATATCCCTCTGCTCTCTACTAGCTAACAGTGTAGGAAATAAAGATGGAAAGATGGGCCCGGCCTAATCAGAATCCTCCTCCGTGGTGTCTCCACGCCGCGCTAAAGCTCGAGAGCTGCCGGCACCCGAAATCAGTCCCCGGACCGCTCGACCACCAGTGTGAGAAGAGCCCGCACCATTCGGAGACCGCTCACGACGCTAGGGTGACGCAACGTCGTCCCTCTAACAAGTACATGAATGGTACGCCTCCCTCAGTAAGCGCATCAACACGTTCTCCCGCCGAGCTGAACGGATATATGCCTCCCGAGTCACCTGAAAAGGGATCCAAGGTAATGATTACAATGCAGAAAGAAATAAGTGTGTGCGAACATGACTAATATAAAGCACAAAGCCGTACCCCAGCGTCGGGTGGAGGAATGAATGTCTCCTCAACAAGATCTGCATCAGTCGGCTCCAAGCTAAGCTCCACCTCCCGGCCGCCCCTCATCACTCTCACGCTACTCGAGCGAAGGGGCATGTCAACCAAAGGCCGACTCCGACCAACATACCAGGCCGAGCTCGATCCCTCTCCCGATAGCATCCTAGCCCAAACCTGAGGGCTGATCAGCCGTGTCCGCACGTAGCCGGCATAGTCGTCACTCCCTCTGTAATGCTCTGCCGGAGTGGGAGCCAAGAAAGTCGCCAACCTCGCGGGACGGATCATATCCCGAGGAGGGTCATAAGGAGCCCATGGTAACGCACCAGCCCTGTGCTGACGAACCACCCTCTCTCCGAGATACATGGCCTCCCCGGTGAGACCCACAAGCAAAACCCTAGAAGCGGTCAACTCCACTGCATAGGGACCCACCGAAGCCTCATTGGCCGGACTCCATGGGTAAAATCTAACCCCGACAGGCTCAGACATCGCAAAATCCCTCCTCAGATCAGCAGCATCCACCGTCTTCCTATCCCGGTTTCTGCGGGGAGGAGCCATGTTGCCCTTACACCAGTACGACATGATGGGAACAACCTTGTTGGCACTCATCACCAACTGAAAAGGGGCGACACCAAAAATCTCGTACACCCACGCCTGTGCATATAATGAGAGAGACATTTCAGACCAAAAGATAGAGCAGAAATCTCAATAAGTAAAAAGAAGGGTAGCCAAGAGCATACCTCAAAGGCGAACTGAAACCCGTCAAAGGCCGACGAGCTAGCCCTCGAGCAATGGTCCAATGCTCGGTAAATCTCAGCCAAACCGGCTCCGCCCCAAGAAATCCCACCAACTTGGTCCAAATCCACCAAAGCCCCTAGCAGTGAGTACCGGCAGACAGTAGCCCCACTGGAAACAAGATCTCTAAAAAGCTGTACCATAAGAACAGCCGGACCAAGCAATCCAAATCATACTCCCCCCTACCAAAGGCCACAATAGCCATCTCCACCAAACGGTTCACCTTCCCGGCCTCCACTCCATAACCCTTGACACCTCCTCCCAGATCAGTGTCAACTCCCAACAAAGCCTGCCTATATTCCCGCCGCTCCGCCAAGCTCTCGTCAAAAGGCAAAGGGGTAGCAGTGAACCTCAACCCCGTGATAGCCGCGAAATCCATCGGCGTGATTATAATCTCTCCCCAACTGAAGTGGAAGGTATGGGTGGTGTCCCACCAGAACTCTCTGCACACCTCTATCACCGCCGCCACCTTCAGGGTGCCCCCAACCATGCGGACACTGTCAAAGAATGGGCCAAACCCTATAGCCTCGATCCGAGCACGCAAACCGCCAGGTCCCTCCGGCAGAGACGCCCACAGTTTGCCCACAGTCACTGTGGATCCACGAGCCTTGATCCTCTGCAGGTAAACACAGCACAGGTATGTTACACTCCTAGCAATTTACATTTCTAGCAATCTACATTTCTAGCAAATTACGATTCTAGCAATATATATTGTGCACAAAAGTGCGAAAAATGTGAAAGTGAGAGGAGCGAAAATTTGAAATTTACCTCTCGTGTCTCCAGAAGGCCCATCGACCAGTGACGCTCTGAGTCGATGTAGAAGTCATAGTCTTGATCAAATGTTGACCGAAGAAGGTTGTCGCGAAAGTTCCGAGTCGCCGCTCGTGGTCTCAAACCGCCCCGTGGTATCAAGGGCGCCGCTTCAAAACCCGCTCCTGGGTCAGCCCCGACATTTCCTTCGCCCTGAGCATCACCGTGCCCCTCTCCTTGTTGCTCTTGTTATGGAATAATATACCCACCTTGGCCCGGGAAATCCCCAAATAATGCCTCATTGATCCAATCTGCCATAGCTTCAAGAAATATGTGAAATGAAGTCTTCAAGATTATCAAAATCCAAGTTTTCTCTCTTTAAAAACTCAATTTTCTCTCTCTAACTCGTCAACAATGGAGGAAGGAAGAAGAAGAAAGAAGAAAAGAAGGAGAAGAGGGAGGGTTTCTGGTGATGTGACCAAGGAGTCAGCCCGACGGTGACCTTGGCCACGCGGCCACTTATGCCCTCGCAATCCCAGCCGTCAGATCAGCGATCCGCGTGAAGGAGATCTGACCATTCAGCGTCCTTGGCCATGCGGCCACTATTGCAATTCAGTGACCTTGGCCACGCGGCCAACCTTGTCCCTTCAGATAAAATCCCATTTTTGCCCCTGATCTTTTCCCTTTGATTCATTTTAGGTGCCCTTAGCACTATTTTGACTGATATTCGTTACCTTTGGGTACGGAAAGCCCCTTAAAATTTCCATTCTTCACCGAATATTTGCTTAGGATTCGTATGATTACAGAGACTTCGGCGCCTCTATGTCATATGCATCCTAGATCGATCGTGATTGGCAGAAGCCTCGGCGTTTCTGTTTGCGAGAGATCCAACATCTATTATTAGGATTCGTATGGTTGTAGAGACTTCGGCGCCTCTATGACATACACATTCTAGATCGATCGCGATTGGCAGAAGCCTCGGCGTTTCTGTTCGCGAGAGATCGAGCATCTATTACTTTAGCGCAATCGGCAGGAACCCTGGCGATCCTGATTGCGTTTACCATTCCATCTTGGGATTATTTAGACAACGTAGTCTTTATTTTTCCCAAATAAATTCATTGCTTACGAATGTTCGTTCTTCATACAAGATAGTATCCGTAGGTTTATTATCCGCAGCAGAAGTTTGATGTCTCGTCTTTCCCCAATATCTCAGAACTACGACCGGCTTGATTCCTCCGAGGATACGTAGGAAACCTGAAAAGGTTCAGCCACCCGACCGACGAGGTCATCTATCATCCCCAGCAGGTGCATTTTCCCCAGCAGAAGACGTTGCACCCCATCAGAGGACAATCATTCTAAATTTCCCCATCAGATTTGAACTACGTTTGGCTTGATTCCCCCGTGGATACGTAGGTCGCCTGTCAAGGTTCAGCCGTTCCCTTACCTTTCATCTGTTTTGAAACTCATGTTTCAGACGGATCCTTCTTTTATCGTCGACCCCACATTGCCTTGCAAGAAGCGTCGCCGAGGGGCTACTGTTAGTACCCGACCTGAAAATGAGTTTATTAGGACTTTCCCAAAAATACAAGGACTTTATAGGAATTAGAAACCTTGCAAAGACTTGTCCCGGATTCTCGAAATACCTCATTTATGACAAAATCTATCAAAATAGGTAATAAATGGTTTCCTTAAAACCATGCAGAAACCCTAGCTTAAAAATCACGTCAGCCTGCATCCTTGGCCACGCGGCCAACCTTGCTGCGCCTCCGATCTTGGCCACGCGGCCACTCTTGTCACCGGCTTAAGTCATGGCCAGGCGGCCAACTTTGCTCCGGATGATCTCAGCCGTCAGATCTTCCCCTCAGTTTACTATATAAACCAATCCCATGCTATTGGTTTAGGGGTCCGATTTTGAGAGCTCTAAGTCCGAATTTTGGAGTTCTTAAACACAATTTTCTCCCTAATTAAGCATTCAAACACTAAAGGAGATCAAGGTTTGTTTCTTGCCAACATAGGTAAGTTTTCTAACTTTTTCTTCATGTTCTTGCATCATTTTTAATGTAGATCTTTTGTATTCATGTTCTTACATGTTTATTCATAGTTTATTCATATGCTTTGCATGTTCATTCATATGTTCATAATATGTTCTTCGCATGTTCTTCGTGTTCATAGATTAAAACCTTATTTATGCTATATTTAGGGTTGTGATCTTCATAATTACATGTTATTTCATAGCCGATGATGATCTAGGGTTCATCAACCCGAGGATGATCTAGGAACTACTTCTAAACCCTAATCTTTAGGTAATTCCCCCCTCATTATGCATGATCCCGATTCTTCTGCCTATTCTAATTCTCTGCGAACTACGCTGACCTGAGCTTATCATATTGAGAGGAACGTAGGCAATCTTCGGATCCGGTCTAAATCACTAACACACTACTAATACATTCATCATGATAGAAAGACCGATCAATTCGGGCAATAGGAGTGATAACGTTCAATATTCTTCTCTTGTTGTAATTTGACCCCCGAACCCACTAAAAATGCTTTTTTTCAATGTTTTGGCTTTAATTAAAACGGCGTGGCGACTCTCATAATTTTAATGTCGTTAAGAATATTCCTTTTGTAAATAAAAATAATCACAAGATACTTCCCATGCGTCGCTTCATCGGAAAGGGGTATTCACAGCGGGGACGGATTTTTTATTAGCGTCCATTATGACCACTTGGGGACGGATTTTTATTTCGTCCATAACAACGAGTGGCATGTATGATTTGAAGACATTAGTTTAGGGAAATCTCGGCACATGGAAACCGACTTGAGTCACGGAGTGTTAGACCCTAATTAGAATTGTGTGGTTTGTGCTCGGCTAAAGAGAGGCTCAAAGGTCACCCCCGGCATGTAGTCGTGAACTACGCCACGGGCTGGAGTTTACCGCTTCGGAAGAGTCAAGGTCGAGTGGAGCTTGAAACTTCATAGGACGGGCCTCGACGGGTTTGAGGTTGGACTTGTGCGACTCGATAGTGAGCAGTTAATAGGAATTCTGTGCGCGTAGTGTGAGGTCCATCACGTGACAAAATATATTTTTTTTCAAAGGAAATAAAAAAAAAACAAATAAGCACGTAATTTACAACTTTCGAATCACCCGTGTGACCGATAAAAATGAAAAGGAAATAAAAGTTATTCTGTGCAGGCCCGGTGCCCACACACTGTCAAAACTGTCATTCTGTTCACTGTTTCTGTTTCTGGGAAATGCCCAGAAGCGCGCGCATTCAAATGCTTATTCGGGAGGTGCGCGCGTTAGACTGAGAGAAGTAGAGGCGCCTGCTTCTGGGCAGTACCTGCAAATCAGCGGGTTCAAGGGATTGCCTTGACCCTAAATTATAGAACTTTTTCCCCTGCAGTAAACGTTAGCACAGAAACATGGAATTGAAGGACAAGATGGGAGGCGGGCGATTCTGGTAATTAGGGTCGGACGCGCGCGCTTTAGGCCAAGAAGGCCGGAGGCACGCGCTTCCTACCCTTTTTACCAGAATGCCCAGAAAACAGATATAAGAACACCAAAAGCAGAAAATGCAAGTTTAACCCTATGTGTTCCCCAGCAGAGTCGCCACTGTAGATACTCCGGGGGACCACGGCTTGGCTAGAGCGCGTGAATTAACCTAGGATGTCTACTTGATTTTAAGAGTCGCCACCTATGTTTTAGAGGAACATAAGAAAAACCTAAAAAGAGCCAATTTTATATACAAAACCAGAAATTTGGGAAAAGATGGGTTCGGGGGTTAGGTGACGGAGTGGGAAGTACTTAAACACCCACTCCGCCCCGCTTACGCGGGTCTTGCTACTTTTGGTGTTCTAATGCTAAATGTCCTTCAATTTAATGATAAGAGAAATGTGCTAACAATTATAATGAAAAGAAAGGGGAAATTTATCGAGGAAAAATAAAGGAGAATTGCTTGTTTATTGATTTATACTAAAGATTACATGTCGAATTATTGCTAGATAATTACATTAAGAAATGAGAATGTAAATTAAAGTGGAATTAAAATGTTGGGATGTAACCTTGACCAAACTTTAATGTAGTAAAGTGGTCTTTTGGTTGTATCCCTTTTTATGGAGATTGCATACACATTTAAGAAGAAGAAAATAGAAGAAAAATGAGGTTGTACCTTAAGAAAAGGACTTCAAACGTGGACTTGAAAATGGTGTTTTGTTGTGGAGAAATTGTTGTAGAACAATTTTATGTAGAGTCTTGTTACGAAGAACTCTTGTTGGGAGAATTTGTGTAGAGAATTGTGTATAGTGTGTGTATAGAGAAAATTCAAGTCTAAAAATGAGGTCCCTTTCCAAGATAGGAGATGATGGTTTTTATACATAAAATTAGGAGGGAAAGGTTGGAGGGAAATTGGTCAATCCATGTGAAATGGAATTGACCAATCAAGAAAAAGATAAATAAAAGAATTAATGAAAGAAATAAAAGAAAATCAAATAATAATAAAATGAAATATTTTGTTTTTATGGAGAATGGCTAGAATAAAGGATTTGAGAGTTATGAAATAAGGGGGAATGAATGTGGATGTAAAAAGGAGGTGTTTGTGATCAAGAAGAGATTTTCTAAATAAGAAAAGGGAGGGAAAAATTGTGCTATCCGTTACTGCCAAAGTGGGAAGCGCGCGGGTCCGGCCTATTGGACCAAACGCGCGCGCGCCCCATGACTATTACGGGAGGCGCCCGCGGGTGAGAATAACAGAATGACAGAATGACTCTAAAAGTTAACTCTGTTATGCAGTTTAGTCCAAAACTAACGGAATCAGTTAGGAACATAACAGAAGTAACAGAAATTAACAAAAACAAGTTAAATAAAAATACTATGTATGCAATCGGGGTGAGAGGTCCAAAGCGGGGTGTCTACACTATGCTCTTGCTGAAATAGTTGATAGATGCCTCATTTGCCGATCTGGTTCACATAGTAATGTAACTGATGTGCAATTTGAAGCTATGGCCGCCATTGTTCTGCAGATCAAGTTCAACTGGTGTGCTTACATTTTCAGGATCATTGCAACTGCTGCTGACAAATGGTCTTCTGATAGGAGCAAAAACAAACCCAATCCTGGGAAAGGATGTCATTATCTCCTGATTAGTATGATCTTGAGAAGAAATATCAACATAGTCAAAGCAGATCGCTTTCCATCCAGCATCGCCTTCAGCAAATTAAAATCTTTTGATGCTAAAGATTGGAACAGAATAGAAAAGAAAGCTTCTAGTGTTGTTGCCCTTAATGCTGCACCTGCACCTGCTATCGCTCAAAGAAAGAAAAGAGCTAAGACAATCCCATCATTCGCTTCTATTTCTGCAGTCTCTACTCCTGCTCCTTCTACCGATCGAGTTCTTGCTGACTCTACTCCTGGTGCTCCACGGAAAATAAAATTGGTTAAGGCTGCTGATAAGGAGAAATCCAAGAAGGCAAAATTTGCCGATGAGACGGGCTTGCCGATGGAGAAGCAAAAGCCAGTTGCTGATGAAGTTCCTTCTGCTCCTATTTCTTCTGCCGATCCAAAAGCTAAGTTGATCAGATTTTCTCCTTCTCATCTTGCCGGTCCCTCACTACCGATCCTTCTGTCAAAGTTGAAATTCCAGATGAAGATTTTACCGATGACTTTGCCGGTGGTAAAAGCATTGAAACTGTTATTAAGAAGCTTAAGTCTCAAACTCCGAGAAAATGTGCTCCCATCAGAAATCCCACCTTCCACACTTTCTATAGAAACCCTTGGTATTTGACTAACAAGGTCTTGTCCAAGAAATGGGTGTTCCCTATTGATCATTTGCCCCCTTTTGTTTGTCGTCTACTTCAGTTTCATGAAGAAATGAAGGACACTGTGCCATCAGGAAAAAGTGCTGATTATGTTGACTATCAGAGGATTGACAATTTCACTGATGTGTGGAATGAGAAGTTCGTCCCTCTCTCAAAGTTCAAGCAGATGAAGGCAGCTGAACTGAAGCTGAATTTTGGTCGTTTCTTTGACTATCTGCCACTTCACTGGAACCAGGTCTATCTATTTCAAGATCGAATTAGACAAGACTTGATGGTTCAGGATGTATGGATCATATATGCCAAAACATTCAATCAGCTCTCCCAATTCACTGAATTTGATCCTTATCAGATTGGCAGACTGGAAAATGATGAAGAGTTGCTGATGTACAATGATGATGAGGCTCCTGCTGATAGTCCTCTCAATGCTCATTTCTACCGATCAGTCAAGAAGGTCACTTTGGATTTAATTGAACAGTCAAACGAATTTCTGATAAAGCGAGATGCCGATCATCGTGCTGCCGAAGTTCTTGCCGATCAAGTCACGCAGGCTTCTTCACCTAGCAGCATCAAGACTGTGTCTGATGCCGATGCTCATTCTGCCGATAATATTGGTGCTGCCGATGATGATGATGATGATGATAATGATGATGGTGCTGACTTGTATGAAAAAGAATTGGTTTGTGCTCACAGAGTTACTGATAACTCTTCTTCCACTTCTGAGACAATCAGCAATGACCAGATGCCGATAAGAATTATTATGACTAAAGCTCCCTCTTCTGCTGAAGTATTTACTGAATCTGTATTGGTGAGTGAAAGTAGTAATGAAGGTGGACGTGCCGATGAACCTGTCAAGGAGACTCTGGGATTTCAAGTTGAGAAAACTCCAGATACTCAACATCTGATTGAGGGTTCTGCCGACCAACCTGCACCTGTTGAGGAAACTATGGACACTCAACCACTAGATGATGTAGTTGTTGATGTATCTGTTTCAGGAGGAGTAATTGCTGAACTTGAGACTGATGAGCAAACTGCCGACACTCATCCTGCTGAGCAAACTACAGACACTCAGTTAGTAACGGTAACTCCTGGATTATAGATTGTTGAACCTACTGGGATTATGGAGATTGTTGAGTTAGGAGGAGGTACTGAGGAAAGAGTTACTGATCTTGATGCTGAAATCGCTGCAAGTTTGCAATTTGAGGAAGTGCTTTTGCAACCTCTGCTCACCTTACCGTCTGCTGATACCCCTCTTCCTCTACCTGCTCAAATTGCTGCTGATGCTGATGATGATAGTGCCGATGAAATAGATCCTGCTGATTATGTGGAATTGCCTGTTCTTATGAATGCAGAGCCACCTGTTCTTGCTGAAGCTGATTCTGCTCCACCTCCTGAGTACAATTTTGAGCTTCATGCCAAGGAAATGATGAGTTCCAACTGGTACACTTCATCCATCTCTATTCCTACAAATAGTTATGGCCAACAGTTATTTCCTATTCATCAACCTATCAGGTCTTTCCGATCTACACTTCAGAGGATTACCTCTCCTTTCGGCAAAGAACATCCTCATTTCACCAAGCATAAGTTTCTTGCTGGTGAGTCTGCTGATAAAGGCTTGGTCTTTATGCCCTGGATTAAACCAGACTTCATAAGGAAGAAAGGGAAAGCTCCTAGAGTGTCAAAGCTCAAGGTAGAGAAACCTGTTTATGATCCTCTGCACTGCCTACCTGGGAAGCTAAAGGTTGGAGACAAAGGTCACCTTCCGGGTCCATCTCCCAAGGAAGTTTGCATTACCACGAAGGGTTGGATGAGGAAATGCCTAATGATCGACAATGACCTTATTGACATTCTTGAAGTAAGCCACACTGATCCTCGTGGGCTACTGTACTTAGTAAAGAATGCTTCTCTATCTATCACATTGCCTATGTTCTTGAAGAAGCAACGTGCCGATTACTTGGTTTACACCTCTAGGCTGATGAATGCCAGGTTAGTGATTATGATTTTGGAAGGCATTGCTTGTATGATGCTTCATCTTGCTCTATTAATGTCTATGGAAGACAACAACATATTTCATCTACCAGGAGACAGGGATATGATTGTCCATCCTAACTATCCTCTGGTGATTGTCCATTCACTTTCTGCCGATATTGTCTACACTTCGATTCCTGCTGACTTTATCTCTGCCGATGCTATCTCTGCTGATGCCATTGTTCTTGCCGATGAGGATCCTGTACTCCATCAAGTTCTTCCTTTACCTCCACCTCCATCCCCTCTTCCATCTTCTCCATTGCCTATAGTTATTTCTGATGATGAGATGCAGATTGTTGTTAATGATGTACAGATCGAGGATGCTGACTTAGAAAATATGGATTTTGACTCTTCTCTATTTCTCAAAAATCCCAAACTCTTCGCTGCACCGATTTACGTTGATAAGCCTATCATCTTCAACAGCATTTATGACTTCCATCTGTTTGAAGAAAGAGATGACTATAATCAGAACGAACCTGCTAGCCGTAGTGATTTGGTTGATTTCTCCCATTCCATTATGGATTTGTTCAAACAATCCACCAAGGAGCTTACCAAGCAGATACGTAAGTCCAATCAGGAGGAGGATGTTATCAGGATCAGGACATCAGTATACAATGATATGAAAGATCTGCTGAAAGATAGAACTGAACGTGTACTTAATCTGTCAGAGATAAATGGCTCTCTTGTCACTCAGCAGAAGACTCTACTTGCCGAGCACAATGATACCCGCAATAAACTTGAGGTTTCAGTTGAGAAACTTGCTGGAATTCACAATGAACTTCTTCAAGCCAAGTTAAAGATTGCTGAACTTGAGGCGAACAACAAGATGTTATCTGAAAGATTAGAGAGTGCACAAAGAAGACAAAGTAAGGCGAAAAGAAAAGCTGAAAAAGAAGAGGAAAGAGCAAAGAAGAAGGCGAAAAAGACTGAATCTACTCCAAAAGACTCGACTCCATCAGAAGATCCCAAGACTTCAGATCCAGCTGCTGATTCTTGAGTCGACATAGCCTATGATGCAGATATCTTATGAAGACCTCCATAGACAAATTTCTTCGCCTAATGATATTTTGATTGTGCTAATATGTTATTCTTATATACATGTGTTATCTGCATTATATGCTAATCCTTTTTGCAGATCAACACCTCTACCGATTCATTGAACCGGCTTCACCATTTATTTTGGTGAATATACCTTTTACTTTAGACATTTAAGTGACTTATCTTAGGAAATGTTTATACCTAGATATCTGTAGAAAACTTTTCCCTAAGATAAGAGATGTCCTTAGTATTAAGGGTGATTGGACTTAAGTAATTAGGAGGAGATTGTTGTTCAAATAGATTCCTAGACACTAGAATTACTTAATCCCAATCATGTCTACACTTAGGATCCCCCAATTTTATTAGAACCTCTTTAGGTAACCTTAGGATTCTTTGTGATCTGCACAGGTGTATTACATTTTTTTAAACAAGACAAACCAGCAAGAGGAAGCAAATCAGCAGACCAGTAAACAAGTTGCCGATCAGCTCTATTCTCAACATGCGATAAGTTGCCAATCAACTTGCTACACAAGTTGCCGATCAACTCCATTCTCAACATGCCGATAAAGAAAGACAGTCTGTACTGTCAGTCAGGTTACATTACTCCATCTTAAAATCAACCTTGCTGATTCTCCCTGTCCTCTCATACTGTTTTATCAAATAGTAGTTTACCTGCCCTGTAGTGATTACTGCGTTGTCTGACACATAGCTACTTTTAGCTATACTCTGTCTCTACTTTCTTTTGCAGGTAACTGGTTGAGACAAATGGGTCTTTACCCATCAGACTTTTCCAAGCATGCGTGTACAACAAATCTTCGCCATTAATGCTCAAGATACCGCATTAAATGCTCCTCACCTACCCAGCTGGAAATTCAAATATTATCCTTCTTTAACAAGCTAAGACATGTGCTCCTCTTATAAATAGAAGACTTGCTGCATTGAAGAAGGTTGGTGCATTGAAGAGAGTTTATTGTTGAAGCATTCATTGAAGCTCAACATTCCGTCCAGATAATCATTAGACATTAATAGGACATACACTCGTGCACAAACTCATCACTTTGTTAATATTCCCAAGTTAGACTTATATAAGGAATATTGTGATTGAGTTATTCACACACCCACCTGAGTGAGATAAGTTCTTTTGAACTTTCCGCTCAAAAACACTTGGTCGGTATTTGTTTTACGATCCATTAGAAATTTCTAGAACTTAGTCTTTGTATACCGGCAAAGCCATGCTTGTAATAGACTAGAAATATCTAATAGTACTCTTAACCAAAATCCAAGTTCTGACCAAACTTGGTAAAGGACGTAGCAGTATTAACACTGTGTACCTCTCCAAATCTCTGTCTCTTGTCAGTTACTTTATTCTTGCCGGTTGAAAATCTCTCACCAGCTGATCTAACTATTCACACTGATTCATTGTATTTTTCTTTGACCAATCTCTTGAAACTGCATTGAACTTTTGGAAACAACTTTGTGTTTAAACTAAGCTCTGAAAACCATTTCTTACCGATTTAAGTGTGAGTTAAAACTTAGTCATATCTTCTCCGCTGCGCTTACTGATAATAGTTTGCAAACTGATAAGTGACTTTGCATTTATAAAAGTGTTTCTTAAAAAGTTTTAAAAAGGCTATTCACCCCCCCCCTCTAGCCTATTTTCCTACCAATTGGGCCTAACAAAGGGGGTGAAGATATTTTAGAATTGACATCTTTACCCTTGAAATTTAATCACATGTATGGCACGTGACTAACTTAACGGAAAAAAGTGGATGTCGTTAGTGGTAGGTATGATGGATACAGTAAAAATTAGAGTTTGGGTATGACTGGTGCAAAAAATGAGAGTCCAGGTACCAAATCCAAAATAACCCCAAAAGTTCAGGTACTATATTTGCAGTTTTTCCTAATGATTATTATAATAAACATGCAAAAAATATAATAATCTATCTTATTATCTCTATGACAAATGAAGACATGATGTAACACATAGGCCTTTCTCAAGGGTCTAGGGCATAATATCCAACATGTGGTGCCAAGAGTGACCTCCCTTAGAGGAGAGTGAGTGAAAGAGATGTGTATAATATTGAAAGAGTTGTATACTATTGTGAGAGTAGCCTATTGTTATCAGTTCTTGTAATCCTTGAGTGAGGGGGACTCGGATTTGAGGGTGATACACTTTGTAATGTTGAAGATATATATTGTTGATTGGTTTGTGGACGTAGCTCATTGATGTTGGGGTGAACCACATTAAATCTTGTCTTATTTACATTCCATCATGTTATTCGTGTCCAAATTAATGGTGTAGTATAACCTAATTATTGGTGTGCATGAGATCCGCTTCTGCGGCATGCACAACAGTTGATATCAGAGTTGATGGTTCAGCTCAGGGTGATGCGGAATAATATTGAAGAATTTTGGTTATGCTTAATTTGTGACGTTTGTGAAGGATGAGAAAGATTTGCAGAGAGTGCAAGATTGGATGATGAGTTGTGTAAATGTGCAACCTCGTGAATGGAGCCTTATGTCGAAAGTCTTCCTGATATTGGTTATCAGGCGGCGTGTCCCGTTAGTGATAGCGGCGGTACAAGTTTCGCGGTGGTGGTAGATTTTTTGGTTCAGATTTTGTCACCGCATCAGTAGGAGAATTGGTGTAGCGCATTCGTATACCGTTGGATCGTGCTAAATTTTGGTGTATGGCTTGGGGACTTACTGATCTTCAATCTACACGATGGCGATTGGATTTTGAGGTCCACAGTTGTGTCCGAACAGAAGCAGCAATTTTGAAGAAATTCAGATTTTGAGGATGACAATGATTCGGTGGAGCCATATGTGGTCGAGAACTTTAGCCAAGGTGGAGATTGTTGGAATTTGGCTCAAGTTATAGAAGGATTCATTATACATTGTCTCATGTGATTTTTGAATATCATGAATGTGATGGTTGGTTTTTCTAATGAGACTTTTGGTGTTTGGTTTTCTAGATAAGGTTGAACTAAGAGGTATAGTGTGCCTATAAATAGACACATGTAGAGAGAGTTTAAGTTTGCCTTGTGGTGCCAAAGTGACCTCTTTTAGGGGAGAGTGAGTGAGAGACAGAGAGATGTGTATAATCTTGAAGGAGTTGTACACTATTGTGAGAGTAGCCTAATGTTATCATTTCTTGTAATTCTTGAGTGAGGGGGACTCGGATTTGAGGGTGATACACTTTGTAATGTTGAAGATATATATTGTTGATTGGTTTGTGGAAGTAGACCATTGATGTTGGGGTGAACCACGTTAGATCTTGTCTTATTTACTTTCCATCATGTTATTAGTGTCCAAATTAATGGTGTAGCATAACCTAATTGTTGGTGTGGATGAGAATCGCTTCCGCGCCACGCTCAACACCCCACACAACCAACTCCAACCCCAATGTTAAGGCTGATCAATTTTAATCAGACTAAATCAACCAATTAAGTACCAGCCGTACCGTATGTCGAAAGTTTGGTATGTTGGCTGGCACATGGTACACATTAAAAGTTTGGTTGGTATACCACGTACCTATTTTACAAAAATAATTTTAATTATATTATTAAATAAAAAATATATAAATATAAATATAATATAATCTAAACCTAATTAAATTAGTATTTTCACCAATTTTCTTATTCCTAAACACATTTATAAGTTTGGTTTGTTAAACACTGAAATTAGAGTCCAAACAGTTAAACGTTGTCGTCCAACATAATGTTTTTAGAAATTTTATTACCATGATTTGATTTGGTTATTGATAATGTTTAATATTTGTTTTGCTTCCCTTGAAAAGTGTAAGACACTTATTAGGAGACAGAGGAAGTATTATATGGGTTGATTCAGGGTCCTTATCGCTTGGTAGAAGAGAAGTGTAGGGATGACAATTCATCCGTATCCAAGGTGTTTCGGCCCGATGCGGACCGGGTTTGGTAGACAATTTTATAAACCCGTCGGGTTCGGGTTCAATATATCATCAAAACTCGCTTAGACCCGGTCCGGACCGATCCACATAATGTTATCTACTAGGAATTGTAGCATGTATGTATTTGCTAAAGTGACTTTCATCCTTTGCCTTATAGTCTCTGCATCCTTTGTCAATTAGTCCCTGCATCTTTTACTTTTTAGTCCCTTTATCTTTTGTTAATTACATTTTCTACTACAAGTACATATTAACATTTAGTTTTTTTTTTACAAACCCTCAGTTTAAACCCGCCTCTTCTTCATCTCTCTCTCTCTCACACACACATATACACACACACAAACACGCAGACTTCATTCTTTTTATCTCTCTCACACAATCACACCCACCCAGATTTAGAGATTTAGGGTTATAGCGGCGCTGCTTCGCGAGTGAGGGTGGTGAGTCGAGCGAGGTCATCAAGAGCCACTGCCGTCTAGTTCGCCGCTGCCATGCCTCCGACCGGCTATGTGGTTTCTCTTTTGGGCTTTGTATATGGAGATAATGGTGTTTCTTCAAGGAAAATTAGTTTGTAAAAGTTAACCTAATTGATTTGGGGAAAAAAATTCAATCCGTTTTCCAATGTGATTTGTAAACTGTTGGTCCTAAAGGGAAACAAGGGTATAGAACCGCTAGAGGGGGGTGAATAGCGGTTTAAACTTTTTTGAAAATACCCTTGAAAATCAATTGAGTACTTATCAGTTTGGTCAACTGCGGTTCAAGGCACTAGAACCGCACTGATAAAATGCACAGCGGAGTTTTGCGGTTTGGCCAAAGAGGATAAAGAAAGAGTTGGGCGGTTTGACTCGGGTTGAAAACACAATGATTCAACCGATAATTTTAACTTAAAGATCAAAGAAAAACACAATTTACTTTTCAAGTCATTTCGTAAATGGATTAAATTAAAGACCACAAACAGAAAAGTAAAAAACAAGACAGAAAGTAAAGATCAAACACACAATTTGAAGAGATTCGTTCTTGAATGAACTACGTCCTCTACCTAGATGGTTAGTCTAGGATTTTCTAATAGCTACTAGACTTGTATTAATTTAGAGGAGGTTTTACAAGATGAATCTAAACTCTAAACAATCAATCTAACCTATAAAGCTATTATAACAACCGGTATTTTCGAAGTATATAATCTATGTGATCATAAAAATCGGGTGTGTGTGTGGAAAAGAATCAAATGCTATAATGATCTATGTGATGGATGAGAAAATGAAAACTTTCTGTGTAAAGGCTGAGTATGGATGGTTGTTAGGCTGAAAGCTTGATGAAGGAATTCTGGGTTTGCTAAGGAGATCTTTGAAGGATTGAATTTCTGGGTTTAAATCTTCAAAGCAAACTTGAACAATTGGGAGTAATATCTCTTGAAGCTCAGCAACCTTCATTTTTGATGAATGAATGCTATTTATAGGTAATGCACCCTTGTGACCATTGGGTAAAGATTTGAATTAAATTTGAGGGTACAATTGCTGTCGAAATCCCATTGGTTAAGCTGTCATTTTCGTCCTTGGTTTTGTCTTGTAGTCCTAGGTAGTTGTAGCACCACTACCTGACAACTGTCCTTTGTTGCAGAGAAAGGACTAACGGTAAACATTTTGAATTGCTAGACAAACTGACATTCCTTGCAGAAACTCCAAGTTAACTTGAAGTTATTTTGACAAGAATTAAAACATTCCTTATTAGTTGAAAAGGGAATGTTTTTCTAAGGAATAAATGACATCTCTTGAATTCTTCAATAACTGCTCTGCGGTTCCACCAAGCATAGGAGCGGTTCCAAGGATGAACTTGATGTGCGGTTTCACTTTGAAACTGAAGTAAGCGGTTTCATGATATGCGGTTCCATCAAGTTGCCATCTGCGGTTCCATGGGAGATTTGAAAAACGGTTTCATCAAAACTGTCGCATGCGGTTTTGATGAAGACTTGCTGCTCCATGCTGGCGGTTCAAAGATAGCACAAGTGCGGTTCGAATAACTAAACCGCTACGGTTAAACCGAACTATACTCAGCCTAGACAAACAAAAATCTAGAAATGGACTTATCTAAAAATTGAAGTATAACTTCATTACATGCGGTCCTAAAGTCCATAAAAAGACACGTGACATGGATCAATCAAATCAAGAGGGTGTACTAACAATGAATCCTAACATAAACATAGTGTGATTCCCATTAATAAAATTTGTTCCTTTGTCTTTTATTTTCTCCTTATCCATTAATAATCTCATGAACTCAGATTTCCTTGTCCAGACGATTTGGGAAAAAAAAATTAGCAATCTGTTTTCCATGGCGGGCTGGACCGGGCCGAATGCGGGTTCACTGTATTTCAGGTCAGGCGGGTCAAGCAGAGGCTAGTGTCATTGCGAGCCGGGTTCAATTTTAGGAAAATTCGGTATGTACCCGACTCGTTGCCATCCCTAGAGAAGAGGGAATATTATAACAGTGTAAAATACTTTAGGTATTAGTATTATCTAGAAAACCTTAATTTATTTGTAATTCGTGAATTTTTGATATTAAGAATGTCATGTTACGTTGTTAGTTAATCCATCCATAAATATAATAAAGCAGAGATATTTTATGCTTCCACAAGAAGCCACGTGGAATTCCACGTCATATTTCCACGTGGCAATCAGTTAAAGCATTTTGATTTAGGGCACATTAGTTTATGCATAACTCACATAACTCCAGTTTACGCATAACTCAGATTTCTTATCCGTTTTAAGCTAACTTATTTGATTTAAATTTTAGATAAATAATTGTAGCCTTTATCCAATAAATTTCAAAGTTGTTAAAGCAATTTTAATAGGTATGCTGCACTAAAGTGTACACGAGTTTGTAATTTTTTCAAGGGGAAATGACAATTTAGGGTCCAAAGTTTGGGGGGTGTGTGCCAATAGGGGTCTGATGTATCAATTTTGTCAATTTAGGGTCCAAAGTTAACAACGTTAGTCAATTTAGGGTTTTTGGACTAAGTTGCAAAGAAAATACAGTTAAGTAACAGAAAAACTTAACTGGAGTTAGGTTTGGATGTTCGCCTGGGCTGTCATTTCACACACCCCTTATACAATGGACCCTAAATTTTCTTTCACTTTTATTATTAAATTTTCGAATAATTTTAATTAATTCAAAAATAATAATAAATAAAATAATAAGCAAATAAAAAATTAAAGTGGTTTTTTTTAAAACCGAAAATAATGAAGTTATAAACGAGGAAAATTAATAATAAAAATAAAAAATAATTTTATAAATAAAATAAATAATTGAAATACTAATATTAATAATGAAACAATACTAACCACCACCACAGAAAAAAAAAAAATTGTCCACATCCCCACTTTCTTCTTTCTAAAAAAATAAAGTGGTTTTTTTTTTTGGAATATAGTTTTTTTACACTTTTTTCTTTTTAAAAATTATACTTTTTATTTTATAGTGGTTCTAATGAAAAAAAAAATATTTTTATTGTATTTCTTGAAAAAATATTTTCGGTAAATGACGTCCTAATTATTAGTTAATTTAATATAAGAAAGTAAAATTTAATATTTCAATTTTTTTTATTAATTTCTACATCTGAAATGACAATATGCTCATGCAAATAATAAAAACAAACTCCAGTTAAGTCCATGCCAAAACACTTGTGACTTAACTGGATTCCGTTAACAGAATCGTTAAAAAACCATAACCTGCACAACTTTTGCAACTTTGGACCCTAAATTGAGAAAATTGATACATCAGACCCCTATTGGACCCTAAATTTTCATTTCCCCTTTTTTTCAAACTTCAATCTAATCTAACAACCCAATAGTAAGTTAGATTTAGTTATTAATTGATACATATCAACTTTATTTATTATTTTGAATTCAATTGATAGACATGGCATCAAATGAATTCTATTTCTCTAGATAGGAGTCCTAAATAAACTACATTATCACATACCCATATCTTTTTATAACAATGTGAACTTCATTATCATTTTATTCCCACAACTATCTTTAATAGTCAAGGTAATTACCGTTCCTCCCCTTTTTTCTTTCTCCAATCCGTTTTCAATTTGCAGCAGGTTTTTTCTTTTATGTCAAATCTGTTTACTTACCACTTATTCTCTTATGTTCTTTTTTTTCCTTCTCAAAGCTGCTCCCCTCTTCTTTGCTGGCAACTGAGACCATCCGAGGTAAATCGACATTCGTATTTCCTTTTTTCTCCAAGTGGTTTCCTATATCCATATATGTTCTGATACATAATTCTACATATTCATGTTTGTTTTGTCTGCAACATTGAGATTAAACAAATTATTCGTATTGCTTTTATGAGTGCCATCTGTAAAATTGAAATTTGATAAAAGTAAACTAATTATTCATCAGAATATTATATATTCCAAGCATATATTATAAATATCAAGTTACCAAACAGGGAGATTGTATCTTGTAATTCAAGCTAGATTATTCTAGAACATTAGTTTTCTTTTTGTATTAGTTTTCCTAATTAGATTAGGACTCTAGAATATTCCATGTAACTCTATAAATATGTAACATATTGTTCATTAATAAATTGAGTCTCTCATATTAATTATCTCTCTCCATGTATGATTGGCTCCGACTATCTCTTTCTCTAATCCTTGACATGGTATCAGAGCTATGATCCATAAAGGGACTTCTCCACCACAAAGCTTCCGCCAACCACCATGCAAAACCATCACGGCTAAACTTTTCCCAACCTTACCGCCATATTACCAACACTAAAAACCAAAACAATCCGGCCAAAACAGTACTCGTATTTTTTTCCTTCATCTTTCTTTCTTCAAGGAAAAAAAAAACCTTCGTTCTAAGACTGCCGTAGCCTCAATTTTTTTCTTTGTTTGGGTTTCGTCCTCTTTCTTCTTTCTCAGCCAACCAAACACCTCCAAGCCGTGGCCTCACTTTTTTTTTTCCATCTCAGATTGCTTTCTTCTTCTTCCTTTTTCAGCTCTTCTCCCTTTTTCAAAAGTTAACCCAAAATCCCAACAACCATCCTAGGCCATGCCAATTCCCCATCACAAAATCAGACAACCCCCCTTTAACTCCTCTTCATCCCTTTCGGTTTTTTTTCCTTCAAACACCAAACTTTGTTTTTCCCACTTTCCCCAGGCTATGATTTTTTATTTTTTTTTACCTAATTTTAATTCCAATTTTCCTTTTGTCCGGCTACCCAAAGACAAAGACCAAAGACCGTCTCGCGACGTTAAAGTGCCAAAGACCGTCTCGCGACGTTAAAGTGCCAAAAGCCCGTCTCGCGACGTAAAAGTACCAAAGCCCGTCTCTCGACGACATCAAATCAACTCGATTCATCAACCCGGTTCATCTCATCACTTTCCAAGATTGGTCTTTCCCTTCGGACGTCCATCTTGCGGGGCATATTAGGAATATTATATATTCCAAGCATATATTGTAAATATCAAGTTACCAAACAGAGAGATTGTATCTTGTAATTCAAGCTAGATTATTCTAGAACATTAGTTTCCTTTTTGTATTAGTTTTCCTAATTAGATTAGGACTCTAGAATATTCCATGTAACTCTATTAATATGTAACATATTGTTCATTAATAAATTGAGTCTCTCATATTAATTATCTCTCTCCATGTATGATTGGCTCCGATTATCTCTTTCTCTAATCCTTGACATTATGCAAGGTCATAATTACTTATTATATTATGTTATCAGGTGCTACTCTAACTGGTGCTACTCCAACCGGTAGTCATTTAACTCAACGAATATTTTCTACAAGCAATCTTACAAAGAGTATAAATATTAATTGTGTATTTTCAAACATTTTAATCCGTACAATTATTGTAGCAATACTAATCTCATTTGTTTTGTTTGTTTCTACCACTCCAACCGGGAAAAATTTAAAGTCTTCAATGCTTCCCATCAGTTACCTCACCCATGGTAATAATAGTAATTTTGTTTTATTAATTATATATAGAAAAAAAATTATAATTTGAAATGCCATAATTTATTAGGTGAATGTAACAAATAGATTATTGATAAAAACAAATTAAACTTAAAATTTAGATCAGTTTTTAATTGAATTATTGCCTCTAAGCTTCCTGACCGGCCTCTCCCTTATAAATGTAACCATTAATTATCTTTTTATTCTCATTTGAAATTGAAAGAGTATGAAATACTCTTATATTTAGTTTTGTATCTTTGTGATTCTGATTTAATAAATGCATATATTTAGAGTTTATTTATTTTAGGAATTAGTTGTAATTATTTAGGAATAGTTTATTTTAGCATAATTATTATTATTTTGATTTATTTGACTAACATACTCATAGTTATCTTTGGTAAGTGTTTGTGTATTTTAGGTGTTTTATTTTTAGGTGGACTCTCAAAGGAAATATATGATTGGATCTTGAAGATCTCGTGGATGGAAAGGACTTGCCGAAAAGCTTATAAAAGCCTGTCGGCTTTGTCATTGTTTTTTACGGATTCACAGAGTATTTTGAGAGAGTCTTTTGTTTTTTCTTGAAGTTCTTGTTCATCAAGAACTCAAGTGTTTTTGGTGTTTAGTCTATTCAAGATAGAATAGGTTTTGATCTTTTCGTTGTTTTGTTTCTTTCATTCGACTTGTATTCTGCAAGATCGCTTTTTATTAATGAAAGTTTTCCAGCAAGTTATTTCTTGCTGAAGTGTTTAATTTATTTCGTTTTAATTCCGCTGCATTATTCTCTGTTCGTCGTGTCAACTGACAGGACAACTGTCTGGACAACTGTAAGCACGGTTGAACACACAGTTGGTCAGTTCCCAGAAAACAGTCCTAGCCGCTTAATTTCTTTCAGAAATTTTTGTTACAAATTCCGCTATGCAAGCAGATGCCATACTAGACATCCATTCATATACACAAAGAAGTGTGTATTCACCCTATCAAAAGATGCTTTAAGTGTACGTGCTTACATGACTAATGACATGTTAGTAATATCATACTCTCTCTAAGCCAAATGGATATTCATTTTGGAGTGTATAGATTTGTCTTCTAGCTTTAATTTTTTTAGTTTGTTAAATGGATTTAGGTTGAGGCTTGTATCAAGCTCAAGAAGTAATACACTGATGATGGCAAGGTTACCAACCAAATTTGTTTCTATTATGATCAACATTACTGGCAAAAACACTTCGGAAAGATATTTGATGTGAGACAAACTGAACTTCAACACGCCCCCTCATGTGTACGCCGATACGAATATCAGATCTACATGTGGGCCATTAACACGCCCCTGCCTCCCTCTAACCTTCTTTACATCTTTTTCGTTTGTATCACAAGTGCAACAACAATACATGCCTTTGAATGCCGATGTCAGCACCACAAAATTCACAATCGAAAGCCCTAGCATCATCAATTTTTTGGTGGCATGTTTCGAGAGTCTTACCGGCAGCAGAATTGGGGTTATCTTCGATTGGAGAGGTCGGCTCGACGGTGAGACAAACTTCAACATCAAGGGGCACTTGGCATGAGTGCACTGTGACGAGCCGCGACTTAGGGATATTATTATTATTTTGGATTAATTAATTAGATTTGAATTTTAAATGTGTAGATTTAAAAAGAAGCAAAAAGAACAAACAAACATGGGGTTTCTCTGTTGTGGAGATAACCCCCGTGCTTTTATATTAAGCGTATGAACCCTTTATCTTTTAACAATGTTGCAAACATTTGAATTGTTGTATAATATTCAATATCATTTCTTCATTATGTGATACGTTCTTATCATATTAGTATAAAGATTTGTTGACTGAAGTACAATTTTACGCTTAGAAATCAAGCATTTATCACACAAACTGACAATTTAGAGGATAAGAATTGATTGCAACATTATTTAAAATTTAAGAAGTTTTATGTGTCTAATAGAAGGGGGTTATCCGCGCATATGGATGGAAATTCATCCGGACCCGACCCGGGCCCGAGGTGTTCCTGCCCGATGCAAGGTGGGTTTGGTAGACAATATTTCAAACCCGTCGGGTTCGGGTCTGGGTTCGGTATTTCATCAAAATCCGCATAGACCCGACCCGCATACTGTTATTTGTTGGGAATTGTAGTATATGACGCATTTGCTAAAGTGTCCCTGGTCCTTTGCAATATAGTCCATCATCTTTTGCCAATTAGTCCCTGCGTATTTTACTTTTCAGTCCCTTTATACTATCTTAATTATATTTCTACTACTAGTATATATTAAATGTTAGGGTTTTCAATTTTAATTACACAGCAAACTGCCTCTTCTTCAACTCTCTCTCTCACTCTCTCTCTCTCTCACACACACAGACACACACACACACCCAAACACAAACGTACCTCCGACATTCCATTTCTCAATACACACCCAGATTTAGAGATTTAGGTACGGCGGCGCTGCTTCGCGAGTGAGATTAGTGAATCGAGCGAGGTCATCAACCGCCGCTGCCGTCGAGGTCGCCATACCGTGCCTCCGATTGGCGATTATGGTGAAGTGAATTGAGAATTTAATTTGATTTAGGTTTCTTGCTATTTCAAGTGTTTCATCTTTTTCTTGTGAGCAACACTATGTCTGTGAGAGCCCGCGCTCGAACCCTGATCCGCGCTCGCGTCCTCGTAATGGTTTCCCTGCTTTGGTTTTGAAAATAGAGTCGCCACCTCATTTTATTTTGGAAAATAGAGATAAAACCTTTTTGATTGAATTTTGAAGTGGGTTCGGGGGCTAAGTTACGAGAAGAGAAGGTGTTAGGCACTCCCCTCGCCCTTTCGGTCTCTAGCATGCTTTCACCTACGTTTGATTTTAGTGCCCTTTTTGAAAATGCCTTTTATGCCCTATCTTAAGAAAAAGTGTGTTTATATGTACAAGGTGTCTCCTAGTCTAGGTCTGTTCAATTTAAGTTGCAACCGGGAATCGGCTTGAATGGATTTCCCGATTGGTTTTCGAAAAGGATTTTGAATATACTTAGAAAAGAAAGCATGCAATGGGGAAGGGATTATGTACATTCGGGGATTTATACACAAATGATGAAAACGGGAGACAAATCCCGTATCAAATAAATGTCCGCGTAGAGGAAAGGTCGCTGAAATTGTCATCGTTGTCCGTTCTCGAGCCAAGATACCTGTCCTAGAATCATCCAAATCCAAGACTAAAAGATGGGATTTTCTCCCATAATGTTAAGGAACCTTTGTGAATTTTATTGGATTTTTTGTATTAATTTTGGACCCAAGCATTAGCAAGAAAGTTGATCACAAAAGGAACTCAGCACAGCAAAACAGGAAACTTCACACATTCATCACCAAATTAACCCATGTTAGCTAATGAATCTGGAAAAACACAAAGAATTAAAGTTGAAGATCACATTTCAAACATGAAGTAACCAAAGTTTAGAATTCAGAAAATGAGTTTTAGTGCCTCAAAAGGTTTCTGACATTGTGATGTCAGAATCTGGAAATACAGATTCTGAGCTTTGAAGGTTGAAACAAAAGAGCAAAAGGGGTACTTACTATGATTCCAAAAATATTCCAAAAATACATGCATCCTACTGATTTTATTAAGAACAAAATTCATGCTTTGACTTTAGTCCAAAAACCAATTTCTCATTGAGTTTAAAGCACAAGAACATAGCAAGGTACAGAGAGAGATAAACAGGACAGTACATCTGTAACCCAAAATTATTCATGAAATCATGGTCTAAACATGGAATATAGGCATGAAACTTGTCGAGAATGAACTTCAACATATAAGGAAAAACATTCATGTTTTGACCCAAGTCCAGAAACCATTTTAAGATGGAGTTTTAAGAGCATGAAAATCGTTGGTCTGAACAGAACATGAGGACTGCTTGCATGGGTCATAAAAATGGGTTTCAAAACACAATCAAAACTTAAAACCAAGCCATGAAACTCTAGGAAATTATCATTTAGCCAGTTTAGAACATTATCCAAGAGCCATTTTCCAACAAGAGTCAATTTTAGCATGCATGCTCATGAAAATGGCAAAGATGGCCAGATTTGTAACTTTTGAGAAAAAGATGAGATTTATGCATGAAAGACCCAAGCTTTGCCAAAAGATGAACACATGATGATTATAAACTTATTCAAGCATAATAAACTTCTGATTGGAACATTTAAATCACCACTTACAAAGTCACATAGCAAACTCTTTACATGGAATATATGAGAAATATGGGAGTCTAGCCAACTTGTGGCTAGACCCCTTACATAAACCACCAAATTACTTACATTTTGAAGATTCAAAGGGCTACAATAGAAATTACCTAGTTAATATAGGGAGGTTGTGCTTCCTTTGCTTCCAAGGGAAGGCTTTTAGATTTGTTTGAAGTTTTGAAGGTGGATTGAAGAGTGTATGAGTTGTTTGAGTTTGAGAAGTGTTTGAAGTTGTTTGAGGTATTTGGAGTGGTTGTTTTATGGTGGTTTAGTGGTGGAGGAGTGGTGGTTGTATGGTGGTTGAGTGGTGGTGTGGTGGTGGAGATGTGGTGGGGCTATGAATGTAGCAAGAACACTTGAGAGAGTTTTTTGGAAGGTGGAATATGGTGTAATGTGTTGTGTGTGTTGTGTGTGTTGTGTTGTGTTGTACCCTTTCTTGATCAAGATGAGGGAGTATATGAAGGAGGGAGGTGGATTTTAGGACCAAAATGCCCTAAAGGAAGGGTAGTGGAGGGTGGTGATCAGCTTTACTTCGTCATTAAGGTGATAGTGGGAAGCAAATGGTGGCCATTATGAGCAAAACCAAGGAGGAAGCAAAAACTGCTGGAAACTAGTATAGGAGCCGTACGGCTTGGCCACAGCCGTACGGGGAGTAGTGAGCCGTACGGTTGTGGTGGTCTATGCTAAGTCATTTTGTCCGCCACGTGTCGTCTTCTGATTGGTCCAGCAATGTTGACTCACCCTTTGAAGCTTCTCAGCATGAAGCCACGTTTGGTGGTTATGAAATGTGATTTTGCTTTATTTCCGGCTCCCTTTTCTCATTCCGTGATGACTCGAACTGCTTCGATGTGCGCGTAACGGTGGTCCGGTTGTCCGTGCCTCCAATATGAAAGTTGCTCGTTATAATTTTCTGGTCATAGTAGTATATCTGAAATATGTTAATAAGTAAGGGATAACATAATATAATTTTTAAATGCAAAGAATGACCGGTAAAAGGCTTTCTAGGGGTGCGGGGCCCGCCGTGGGTCCCGACGCTCGATTTTCGGAGAATACACCTATTTGCTCGGTTTTGAGTCCTGATCATGAATCCGGACTCGGTTTTCCATCCGATGCACCGATAAGACGGTCGGTAGTCCCGAACCACCAAATCTAGGGTTTTAGGTCGATTATCGCGCTTAGACCGATTCGGGGTTGGTTAAAGGGGTGCGTGATCGGGGTGTCTACAGAGCCCCTCGTCGAATTCACTTGTAAAGTAAAGGGGATTCAACGATCCAATATAGACAACCGATCTCGTCTAGGGTTTAACGGCTGGGCCCAAAGTAGGGCTTCCTACGTATCCCTTTCGGGAATCAAGCCTTCATAGTTCTACTCAAGCAAGCAAACAAACACAATCATATGGTCGAACTCGGAGATACTAGATTCCTACGTATCTCTTGCGAGAATCAGACCAATCGTAGTTTGGATGGATGCGGATGGATGATAGACTTGTGAGATCACATACATCTCTGAGTCGGGGTTGAGGTAACATGATATTCGATAGAACATCCGACTGAAGCTCTTGCATTCGAGATGCCTACGTATACCTTTCGGGAATCAAGTCGGGGCGTAGTTCTAAGGGAGATCCAACCCGAGCGCTCGAGTGGACCAAGAGAGTAACCAAATATTAGAGGGGGTCAAATTCGGGGGTGACTGAACAGACCGGGGTAACCAAACTTTTTGAAAGAAGGGGTGGTCATGCCTGAGGTGACAGGCTGCCTACGTATCCCCTCAGGGAATTAGACCAATCACGTAGTTCAACGGGGTAACTAATTTTTGAAAACGTCAGATTTCGGGTGACCGAACTAACCGAGGGGTAACAAACATTTTGAAATTCAAGACATTCCAACATTCAAGAGAAATATCATGAAAGAAGGCTCAAGGATACGCTGCAAGTTGTGACTTTCCTCCGATCCGTTAGTTCTGGGATTGCTGCGTGATGAGACTTCGGACTTCGCTTTCCAGCAAAACACTGTTCAGCGGGAACGGAGTTTGTAGGCTCGGGAGCGCACATGTTCAAGCATAAACATTTGTAAGCCGCTAAAGTACTTGTGTTAGTACCAAATGCAGTAATTTTTTCATTGTTATGATGTGGGTGCACAAGTTTTTTTTCCTTTTGCAGACTCTCATTTTTATCAAAAATTATGATTAGATTTGACGTGATGGTGGCTGCAATTACGATGTTAGCTTAATAAGCATATGGACGTGAAAATGACATGCTGGGGATGAGGGTTACAACATCGTATATGACATGACATGATGATGGCATGATAAGAATAAGATGATCTAAAATTCAACACACATTCATATTTGATAAATCAAGGATACGCTGCAAGATGCTGCATTGTGCGGATCCTCTGGCTTTGTAGTTGTTGTGTGATGATATTTTTGATTCTTGTCTTGAGGAGAGCAAACCAATAATCATGTTTTCATGTCCGGACCTTTTTGGATTTGATGGGAGGCCATCTCAAGTTTCTGCGAACTGCTTCGATGCGTGCGTGGACAAGCTGCCTTTGGGACATTTCGAGGCGTTCGTGGTCGGGCTTGTGGTGCCAATATCTCCTTTGCAACGTTCTGATGCATGTGTGGTCGGACTTGCGATGGCAAGCTGCCTACGTATCCTTTTCGGGAATCAGACCTTACGTAGTTCGAGTTTGTGAAAAACTCGAAAAACACATTTTGATTGGAGAAGATGTTGGAGGGACTCTTTCCCATGAAACTTGGACGTGGCTCGACTTTTTGAGATTGGATTTGAGTACCTGCAGAAGACTTTCACAAGCATATAGATATATCGTGACATTCATGTGCTTGGAAGTGTCATACATGTGCAACAAGGGCATTCACGGTTCGGAGATTGAGAAGGGCAAGAGAACACAATCCTTTTAATTTGCAAAAGCTTTGATCTTGAAGAATAATGATCTCTTTTCACAATTGATTTTCATCTTGATGAATGCATTTCAAATCTCTTTTTTTTATTTTGAGCAATTTTTTTTATTGACACGCGTGCATTGCTTGCATTCCAACCTTTACTTATTATAAATAAGACTAAGTGTAAATGTATTTACAAAGAGGGAGAATCAAGAAGGAAATGAAATGTGAAGTTTTTCTTTTTGAAGATTTTAAGAATTTTGAGAGTTATGATGAGGATGAATGGTTGGGCGAGAACGAACGCCTAGCACGGGTACTCAAAAGGTAAATTCCCGGCACCCATTTGATCAAGTCTACTCGATGATACCTCTCGGGACGGAACATTTCGATCAGTCCCAGTTGTTGACCATGGAAGCCCCAGTATATCTTGGTGATAAGGATTTAGATGTCGGCAGCGGAAGCCCCAGCGTTTCAATGATAAGCCCCCATACTCAATGCTTCATTAGTAAGGACTCAACTGTCCAGAAGAGCGACTATACCAAGTGAACCAAATGTGAAGTCCCTGGCCTTTCCCAGAGGAGATTTCTAGGCCTACCGATTCGAAAGTGTGTTCTGATATCCCGCTTGCGGGGGAATAAACTGTCTTTGAAAAAACCTCATGAGATCTGGTGTTTTAGTGTTCAAGATTCGTGGAGGCTCATTTTCTTCCCAAAAGTGTTCTTATGTTCTCTTGCTTGAAATTGGGTTCTGACATCCCGCTTGCGGGGGAAGACCGTTGCTATTCAGGAGAATCTCGCAAAGTCTTGATACTCTATTACCCAAGGGTCACGGGAACTCATTTGCTGCGCAAACCGCAATCATCATTCTGTTGTTGAGGAACACAATGCTTTGAAGAGTTGTCCTTTCTTTTAATACTTGACCATAATTTGGGTGAAGTCCCAGGAGTTTCCCGAGAGTGACGGTATATTGGACTCGCTTACTGCTTCGATGTTTCATTACTGGGGACCCCACCATCAAGGAGGGTGATCACTTCTTCGGTGTTTATCACTGTTATCTAGATGTAAGACTTCTAACTCTGTTCAAAGTCAGCATTTGACACTGGCTAGCAATCTGTTACGTTGTCCCACTTGCAGGGGAACGTGACATTTCATGAAAATTGTTCAATGCTATGATGCTTCATCCTTGGTGAAATGTTCGGGCCAGACTCAAATGAATTGATTGGATCAATGTCAAGCTTGGGCCTCTCGTAGGAATGATGTTGATGAAATGTTCGGCCAGACTCAAATGAATTGATTGGATCAATGTCATTTGGATTATCAACATATTCGGAATCGAGAAAGTATTGAACAAAACAAGTTGACTGTTTGACCATGACTTGTGTTCAATGACGTCGTGGACAAAGGGATTATGACATGTTCTAAAGGAATGCGAACTTGTATCTAGTTATACTATTTGGGTAGGTATGACGGTTTGCTAGAACCTAATCATATCTTATGGTTTCATGTTTGATGCCAACTTAGTATAATCCTAGAGGGTCACACACAAGAGAACGAATCTTTAAAAGGACTATATTGGAATTTTGGAAATTCTGGAAATCTGGGGAAATGGGCGACCGCACAGTATGGACTGGGCGGCCGCACACTTAGCTCAAGTTTGTACCAGTTTGTTTCAGATAGTTGTGCGACCGCACAGTGGATTCTGGGCGGCCGCACAGTACTGTCGGGGGCAGTTTCCTAATTTGTTTTGGAAAGGAATTTTGGACGGGTTTAGACACAAGTTTCCTATTTGGAATATGTCTAACTTGTATATAAACATCCAAATTCGGGCCAGAACAGATTGATTGATATCATAGCTTTGTGCAAGTCTCAAAAGAGTTTGAGAGAGAGTTTATTTTGTTCTAAGACATCTTAGATTGAAGAACAAAATAATACACAAACAAAATTCCATATAGTTCATATTAATTGTGAAAACGTGTTTCACAATTTTGGTCTAGCAACCAAGATCAAGTGTTCTTGATATTCGTTCGTGGTGTGGATACCGCTAGAGGGTGAAGCTTATCATCTTCAAAGTTCGTGTTCTTACTTTTGTGATTAAAGCTTCAAGGGTTAGTTTTTCTAGTATTCATATTGTTGTATTTGATTTAATCATATGGATGGATCTATGGGCTTTGGGTTTCATAAATTTTAAATGCTAATTTCCGCTGCGCATGTTACATCGAAACCCAACAGTGGTATCAGAGCCCCGTTCATGTTGATTATTTCAATACCTAGATCATGTGATGTGTATATAAATTGATTATGTGCCTTGCATGATATGAATATTGGAATTAGGGGTGGCAAAATGGGTGTTTTGGGTTTACCCATTAAAGTTAAAAATCCATTGGATACCCGGATATTTTAACTTTAATGGGTACACCCAAAACACTCATTTTGCCACCCCTAATTGGAATACATGATGTTTATGTGTTATGTGATTTTATGTGGTTTATTGTTTTGCAACTTCAATCGCACGATTCAATCGCAATAAATATTATGATGGATTCTGAATTGTTTGATTATTAATTCTGATTGGATCATGGTTTTAATAATCGGGGAAAAACAATTTTGAGACAAATTTTCGAACTTTAAAATTGCCTTCTGATCCTACTATGCGACCGCACAGAATCACGTGGGCAGCCGCACATGTTTGGGCGACCGCACAGTGATTTCTGGGCGGCCGCACAAAGCAATCAGAATGTTGATTCTTTTGCGTTTTGATCAGATTTGGAATTTTCAAAAGGTCCAACAAAACCAGTAACAGAACCAGTCCAGACCTGCTGATCTGGAATGGGTTTTGGGTAGTTGGTTTGTGTGTGGATCTTGGGGTTTGATTTTCCTATTTGTTTTAGTCTTGTGATTCTAAGATTGGTTCAAGGTTTGGATGGCTAATCTGCGTTCATCGAGATTGTGTTTCCCAAACTTGATCGCAATCCAAGTTTCAAAGATAAAACGAAGTTAGAATTATGAAGAGTTCATAATTGCTAAAATTGAGAAACAAAGTTCTTGATTCAAAGATTGGAGATCCATGTGGAATTGTGGATGCAATTGGCCTACGTTCAACGAGACCATCTATTGCTTAGTTTCGGCCACATGGACTACTTTCTTGGTATCTTGAATTAGTGCGGAATTGTGGATGCCTCATGGCTTAGTTTCGGCCGCACTTCTTGTTATCTTGATTTGGAAGATGATGACCAAAGTTGAAATAGTCTCATCCTCATAATTATAGAGAAACTAATGACACATAAATATTATGCTTAAATTAATGGAGATTAATTTAGTGGCTAAACTTGATGCGTAACATGTTTATATTATGTGCTCATAAATGTGTTATATGCTATATGTGATAAACCTTCAAAGAAAATTTTAAGTCCTTATGCCATGCCATGATTAAAACACTTGTTTATACATGGGTAATTTTGTGTGGGCTCGCCAAAGCGAGGTGCATTGATATTATTCATGTATGAGCAAGATGAGTGAATAAGAGTTTCCTATGCGTTTAAAATGGTTGGACTTAATTAAGCGTCAAAACAGTTTTGGGCTTAAGGCAAAGATGAGATTTAACATGCTTTTCGAAATTGGATTTCTTAAAGAATCTCATGAAAAGAACTGAGAGTCATATGAGATATGATTGACAAGAGTTGTCTACCTAATTAATGTGATTTTGAGCGGTGCGCCAAAGCGTACTCAAAATTAGATTAAAGCGGGATCTCAACCCATTTAAATTATACTATACATTAGATGTATAAAGAAGGTTGTATAACTTGGTGGGAGTATTTTTGAAAAATACATTATTTATTTCTTTAATGAAAAACCGGTACTTATTAAATTTTGGAAATTTTGCGTATTTGTAGACAATGACTACTAACACTCAATCAATTTCATTGCAATCGATCCTTGAGAAAGATAAGCTCCAAGAGAATGGTACTAACTTTATGGATTGGATCCGTAGCCTAAGAATTGTTCTAAGGCAAGAAGATAAGTTGTACATTCTCGATGGGCCACTTCCTGCTGAACCAGAACCTACTGCCCCAAGGGCAGAAAGAGACAGTTACAAGAAACATCGTAATGATTCTAGAGATGTAAGCTGTCTCATGCTTGCTACTATGTGCTCAAAACTCCAACAAAGTTTGGAACATTTGGAAGCCTATGAGATAGGCGTGGAGTTAAGAGCCATGTTTCAAGAACAAGCTAGGCAAGAGAGGTACAAGACCATTTGCAAAATGAATGAAGGGCAACAAGTGAGTCCTCACATGCTGAAAATGAAAGGTTATGTAGAGCACCTTGAGAAACTTGGCTATCCAATCCCATTGGAGCTAGCCACGGATCTCATTCTTAATTCATTGCCAAAAAGTTATAATCAGTTTGTGATGAATTATAACATGCATGGAATGGATAAGAATCTCTCCGAGTTACATGGGATGCTTAAAACTGCGGAGATGAAGATTGCGGAGAAAGGTTCTCCCGTGCTCTTGGTTCATGATGGGAAGAAGGCTAGTGCCAAAGGAAAGGGTAAGAAAGTTGTTAAACTCAAGATAAGCAAGGCAAATGTTGCCAAGGCTTCTGAGGCAAAACCCGATTCACAAAAGGATGTAATCTGTTTCCATTGTCAAGAAATTGGTCATTGGAAACGTAATTGCAAGGCTTTCTTGGAAGAGCAAAAGAAGAAGAAGAGCAGCAAGGCTGCGTCGACTTCAGGTATCTATATGATAGATATTCTCCTTTCTACCACTGATTCTTGGGTATTGGATACTGGATGTGGTTCTCACATTTGTTTAAATGTGCAGGGTCTAAAGAATAAGAGACTACTTAAAGAGGGTGAAGTAGACCTACGCGTGGGGAATGGAGCAAGAGTTGCTGCATTAGCCGTAGGAACTTATGAAGTCACTTTACCTACCGGTTTAATACTTGTTTTGAACAATTGCTATTATGTACCGGATTTAAGTAGAAATATTATTTCAATTTCTTGTTTGGATAATGAAGGTTTTAAGTTTCTTATTGAGAATAAGAAATTTTCTATTTATTTAAATGATGTGCTTTATGGTATTGCTAATTCATTTAATGGCCTTTATGTCTTGGATGTCAAGAATGAAAATAATGAAAATGTCTATCATATAAATAAGAAATCTAAACCTAATGATGTAAATCATTCTTATCTGTGGCATTGCCGTCTTGGTCATATTAATGAGAAGCGTATCTCAAAACTCCATGGGGACGGTCTCTTAGGTTCATGTGATCTTGGGTCATATGACACTTGTGAGTCGTGTCTTCTTGGAAAAATGACTAAGACACCTTTTTACCAAGTTAGGTGAAAGGGCAAGCGACTTATTGGGGTTGATACATTCTGATGTATGCGGACCATTAAGTAGCAATGCTAGGGGAGGATTTCAATACTTCATAACCTTCACTGATGATTATAGTAGATTTGGGTATGTTTACCTAATGAAACATAAAAGTGAAGCATTTGAGATATTTAGAATATTTCAAAATGAAGTAAAAAACAACTGGGCAAAAGTATTAAAGCACTGCGATCAGATCGAGGTGGAGAATACTTGAGTCATGAATTTGATGATCATCTAAAGAATTGTGGAATAGTTTCACAATTGACTCCACCCGGAACACCACAATGGAATGGTGTGTCCGAGAGAAGAAATCGGACTTTGTTAGACATGGTTCGATCAATGATGAGTCAAGTTGATCTTCCAATATCCTTTTGGGGTTACGCTTTAGAAACCGCTGCTTTCACACTAAATCGTGTTCCAACTAAATCGGTTCAAAAGACTCCATATGAGATGTGGAGCGGAAAGAAGCCTTGTCTGTCTTTCATGAAGATTTGGGGTTGTGAAGCTTTTGTCAAAAGACTTGTCTCAGACAAACTAGCACACAAATCTGATAAATGTATTTTCGTGGGATATCCTAAGGAAACTAAAGGATATTACTTTTACAACCGAGAGGACAACAAAGTGTTTGTTGCCCGAACTGGTGTCTTTCTAGAGAAAGAGTTTCTCTCCAAAGAAATCAGTGGGAGTAAAATAAATCTTGAAGAGATTCGAGACCCATAAAATGACATTGAACCAATTATGGAACAAGAACAAGAACCACAAAGAGTTGTGGAACCTGTTCAAAATACACAAGCAACTCGCAGATCTGGTAGGATACGATCCGAGCCCGAGAGATATGGATTTCTCGTAACGGTAGTAATGAGGTGGAGATCATTGAGAATGATGAACCGACAACCTACCAAGAGGCGATGTCTTCTCCTGATTCGGACAAGTGGCTTGGAGCCATGGAATCCGAATTGCAATCCATGCAAGACAATCAAGTTTGGAATTTGATTGATGCACCCGAAGGTGTAAAAACCATAGGATGCAAATGGGTCTTCAAGAAGAAGACTGACATGGATGGGAAGGTGCATACTTACAAAGCTAGACTTGTAGCGAAAGGGTATAGGCAGGTTCATGGTATTGACTATGATGAGACCTTTTCACCCGTAGCAATGATCAAGTCTATAAGAATTTTGCTTGCCAGTGCCGCATATCATGACTATGAAATATGGCAAATGGATGTCAAAACCGCTTTCCTAAATGGAAAACTACAAGAGGATGTGTATATGACACAACCAGAAGGTTTTGAACAAGATTCTAAGGTATGCAAATTGCAAAGATCCATCTATGGGTTGAAGCAAGCTTCAAGGAGTTGGAAGCTCCGTTTTGATGAATCGGTCAAAGAGTTTGGTTTCAACAAGAACGAAGATGAGCCTTGTGTATACAAGAATATTAGTTGGAGCATAGTGCTATTCCTTATTTTATATGTGGATGACATATTACTCATTGGAAATGTTGGGTATGCTTATTTCATAACCCTCCCAATTATGTTAGAATTGATTGATACCATCACCTAAGTATTTTGTGGACTTTAGGATCCTATGTAAGAAGTTTTATAACTTCTATTTTTAGCTAAGTCCAATTTTATAGAATAGGCTTAGTGGTTAGGGCTTGCTTGGAATTGAGGTTTCATTTACTGAAGACCAAGTATAATGCGCAGGACATTTCGTGCGCAGCACGTTTCATGCGCAGAGCATTACCTGCTCAGTCTCCGCGCGCATAGCATTACCTGCTTATTCTCCGCGCGCATAGCATCACTTGCTCATTCTCCATGCGCATGGCTTTTATGAGCAGAGCAGATTAACTTGGTCCTTATGCTTATCTTTCTTCAACCTCATATTCTTGAAGCTTGGAGCGAAGAAGGAATGAAGATCTAAGCAAGACTGTGGTTACTGCGCAGGACTCTCTGCGCAGGACATCACTGCGCAGGTCTCCTCTGCGCAGCATTCAACCTTGCACAGCTTTCAATGCATTCAGATCACCTAACTTGGAAAGCGCTCAGAAGATGTACGCTTAGTTGTGCATAAACGACAAATCCTGCACACTCAGCAGATCCAACGGTGGAGACGCGATCAAGAGAAATATTTCAAATGAAGACAGCTGTCAACCTTCTAGAAGAAGCTTTTGAATTTGGTCTTCATGCTCAGTCTCCAACGGCTCTAAAACACCTGCGCACCAATCATATTGTGCCAGGTCATCAACTTTGATCAGAGCTCCAACGGCTATAAAGGACACCTGCGCACCAATCATATTGTGCCAGCTCATCGTCCTTGCTCAGAGCACCAACGGCTAGTTTTAAGCTCTCTGCTATAAATAGCCTGCTCATCTTCATTTCCAAGTTGCTTGAGTTCTTGCTTCCAAAAGAAACTTTGAAGATTTGAAGATTGCTTGCTCATTTCCAGAATTCTCAAGATCAACCTTCATACCTTCATACTCAACCAAGCCCAGATCCTATAAGCCTTATATCACCAGAATTCTTCGTGCTCTTCATCTCATAGATTCATAGAGCCCAGAATTTCTGAACACACACACACCTCTTGAAGCTTTGATTATTTCGATCATACTTCTTGAGATACACCGGTTTAGTCTAGGATTTGCTCTTCATAGATTATAGATCTTAGAGTTAGTTTGTTCTACATTGTTGTATCTTGTAACTCTCTCATATAATAAGATCTCCATTAGAAAATCCAAGACTAACCATCTTGGTAGAGGACGTAGATCTTTCATTGATCGAGCCTCTCCAAATAGCTTGTTCTTTAATCTCACTATTTACTTTCTGCTAATTATTTCTGAATTACTGCTTTGTTTGATCTTATCAGATTGCTACTATTGCTGCTGTGTTTGTTATTGCTTATTGCCTTAGAACATTTTATCCAACTCTTTAAGCCAAAACTTAGCGCGTGCGTTTTTATCCTTGCGCAGCTTTTTACTGCGCTGGTACTGCTTAAAACTTCCGCTGTGCATTTCACACTCTCACTGCGCGCTATACTTAGCTTATTTGAGAACTGTGCGCATAAGCCATTGATTTGCAAAAGGGTTTGAAAAGAATTTTAAAAACGCTATTCACCCCCCCCCCTCTAGCATTTTTCATACCCTTGTTGCCCCTTTAGGGACCAACAGGAAACGACATTCCTACACTTCAGTCCGTAAAGACTTGGTTAGGAAAGTGCTTTGCAATGAAATATATGGGCGAAGCCGCATATATACTTAGCATTAAGATCTATAGAGATAGATCAAGGAGGCTACTTGGTTTAAGCCAAAGTACATACATTGACAAGGTCATTAGAAGATTCCGTATGGAAAATTCTAAGAGAGGTACCTTGCCCGTGTTACATGGAGTTTCTCTAAGCTAGACTCAATGTCCTAAGACAAAAGATAAGCGTGAGAAAATGAATGATGTTCTATATGCTTCGGCAATCGGGTCCATCATGTATGCCATGATTTGTACTAGGCCGGATGTATCTTATGCTTTAAGCATGACAAGTAGATACCAATCTGACCCCGGTGAAAATCACTGGATGGCTGTAAAAGCGATTCTTAAGTACTTGAGAAGAACTAAAGATTCGTTTTTGGTCTATGGAGGAATGGAAGATGATCTTGTGGTAAATGCTTACACAGATGCAAGATTCCAAACCGACAAAGATGATAGTCGATCGCAATCGGGTTTTGTGTTTATGTTAAACGGTGGAGCTGTAAGCTGGAAGAGTTCCAAGCAAAGTACAACCACTGATTCTACAACGGAAGCTGAGTATATTGCTGCATCAGATGCTGCAAAAGAAGCTGTTTGGATTAAGAAGTTCATCACTGAACTTGAAGTGGTTCCTAGCATTGCTAATCCAATAGACCTTTATTGCGATAATAATGGTGCTATTGCTCAAGCAAAGGAACCAAGAGCACATCAGAAATCCAAACACATACTTAGGCGTTTTCATATCATTCGAGAAATCGTTGGTAGTGGTGCCCTAGGCACGTTTAATAAACGTTGTAAATGTTATCATTTATTTCATATCAATAAAGAAATGGTTTGATTATTATTGTTGTTCATGTTTACTTATAATAATCTCCATCCCTAGTACTTGTTAAGCACTAGTATAAAGGCTAAATGATCATGGGATGATCATGTTAGATTTATGGGTACTTGTTTGGAACAAGGTACTGGACATGACCCGCTGTATGAGATTTATGTCATGGTCTATGTCGTACATATATCTCATATTAGTTATGTCATTTGAATCCTTAGACATGAAGTTATTATAGTCTTCCACTTGATGAACATTATGTTTGACATATTCAAACGTTATCTTTAACCGGGTAGTTATAAAGGGTATGATTGGCATAATCGGATTCACGTAGGGAAGAATAATAATCTAAATGGATTTGTCCCTCTTCGGAGAGATGTCAAGCTTGGGCCTCTCGTAGGAATGATGTTGATGAAATGTTCGGCCGGACTCAAATGAATTGATTGGATCAATGTCATTTGGATATTCGGAATCGAGAAAGTATTAAACAAAACAAGTTGACTGTTTGACCATGACTTGTGTTCAATGACGTCGTGGACAAAGGGATTATGACATGTTCTAAAGGAATGCGAACTTGTATCTAGTTATACTATTTGGGTAGGTATGACGGTTTGCTAGAACCTAATCATATCTTATGGTTTCATGTTTGATGCCAACTTAGTATAATCCTAGAGGGTCACACACAAGAGAACGAATCTTTAAAAGGACTATATTGGAATTTTGGAAATTCTGGAAATCTGGGGAAATGGGCGACCGCACAGTATGGACTGGGCGGCCGCACACTTATCTCAAGTTTGTACCAGTTTGTTTCAGATAGTTGTGCGACCGCACAGTGGATTCTGGGCGGCCGCACAGTACTGTCAGGGGCAGTTTCCTAATTTGTTTTGGAAAGGAATTTTGGACGGGTTTAGACACAAGTTTCCTATTTGGAATAGGTCTAACTTGTATATAAACATCCAAATTCAGGCCAGAACAGATTGATTGATATCATAGCTTTGTGCAAGTCTCAAAAGAGTTTGAGAGAGAGTTTATTTTGTTCTAAGACATCTTAGATTGAAGAACAAAATAATACACAAACAAAATTCCATATAGTTCATATTAATTGTGAAAACGTGTTTCACAATTTTGGTCTAGCAACCAAGATCAAGTGTTCTTGATATTCGTTCGTGGTGTGGATACCGCTAGAGGGTGAAGCTTATCATCTTCAAAGTTCGTGTTCTTACTTTTGTGATTAAAGCTTCAAGTTCTCCACCAAGATCAAAGACCAAATTCAAAGTCATCAAGGGTTAGTTTTTCTAGTATTCATATTGTTGTATTTGATTTAATCATATGGATGGATCTATGGGCTTTGGGTTTCATAAATTTTAAATGCTAATTTCCGCTGCGCATGTTACATCAAAACCCAACAAATCGCATCTTCGGTGCCTGTGTATTATAGGAGTGGGACCCCGACATTGCCAAATGGTAGGTGCTGTTCTCACTGATTCAGACTTTCAACATAGAGTAAATGTGTTTTAATGTCCCGCTTGCAAGGGAATATAACTGTTTATAGAGGCTGCCTGATGCTTTGATGATTCTTTGCTGGAAGATCGATGAGACCGCTGCATCATTCAAAGGTTGTATCCAAAATTGATGTCATTGGGAATCAAACTGCTTTGAGGAGCTTTTCCTGTCATTTGAGGCATATCCAGGTGTTTCAGATGTAGGACTCTTGATTTTGTCTTGGGGTAGATCTTGGGTTTATTGAATCAAACTGTTGACATTGACTAGCAATTTGTTCTGATGTCCCACTTGCGGGGGACTTAACTGTTCATGAGAATTGTCACAGAGTTTTGATATTCCACAGTCGGGGTTAAGGAAGCCCCAGTGTTACCCACAAGTAAGCTTCACAATCAGCGTTCCTTTGATGGGGACCAAACTTCTTTGAGGAGTTGTTCCAAATTTGGCATTCTGTTAAATGAAGACATGTTTCGTTCAAAGCAAGCGATGCTCGATCATTGCGTTATTGTGAATTCCAAACAAAACTCCAATCTGTGATGTGCAGCCGCAATTTATGTCTGTTTGAGATTTCGGGCATCCAAAGCCTCATTCATCTACCTCATTACAACCCATGGCATTCAGCCCCAGATTAGGTTCATTCATTTGAGAGTATCTTGTCTTTTATTTTGGGATTTTGAACATTTGAGATTTTCATGCACTTGTCTCTCTTGCTGTGACAGTTTCAGGAATTGACAGGGGAAGGCACGAGGTTAGTATTTTGGGAAGATGAAGGAAGATCCCGTAAGATCTTCGACATTGTGTTTACGCGGAAAGGGTTGACGGAAGGACAAGAGTAGGGGGAAGCCCCTAGACTCGAGGAAATTGATCACATTCGAAATAAATGACTCAAGATTAGAATTCACGTTAATGGTCAAGTGCTTCAAAATCAACTGGATTTCAATTTTTAGAAAAACCGGTAATTTATTTGGACTCAGATTAGACCTTGACAAATCGAGATGAGAACACCATTAAACAACTGTCATAATTAGCACCGTCTGTCGACCTCGTGGGTGGGAGGTCCTTCTCGTTGTTGTCGTTGTTGTTGTCGTCGTTGTTGTTGAGCTTTTCGATCTTGATGGAGTCCCTGAAGGCTGTCTGACTTTTGGTCTCTAACCTCTAAAATTGAGAGGTTGGTTTGTCAAAGGTAAATGTTTAGTTCTCGAAATCTCTAGGGCAAGGGTTTTTAACCTCTCAGTGTAAGTGGTCGTCTTGAGCTATTAAGTCTTGAGAGAGTCACCCATTGCTGTTGTTGATGGCGCTCACTCAATGGGGCCGAGATGCTTTTTCAAAGTAATAATACTAGATGCATGTAATATGTACAAAAAATAATGTACGAGAACAAAGCGAAATAAAGTAACCAAAGATTTATTTTTATTTTTTTTGCACCCTCTCCGTTTTTGCACTCATTTTTTTTTTTTGCACACCCTATCCTTTTTTGCACTCATTATTATTATTATTATTGCAATAACTGGAAATTTACAATGAACGATAATCATAAAATATAATGCATGAATTTATAATACATTAAAGAATAGTTGAGAACAATGATTTTCTGGTTCTTGGCACTGGTTTGGTTGCTTCGAATCTGTGTCTGATAGTTGGTGGGATCTCCATCGATCGCCTCTGCAAACTTCTTTGATTGTCTTCGTTTGTGAATCTCGTTGAGCAACGTCGACTCTAGTTCTCATATCAATTAATTGTAGTCTAAAATTAGTCCACATTTTATTGTTTGCTTTTAATTAAGTGAGATTAATCATTTATGGAACCGAATTATAAAATACGTGATTATAAAGGCACTTGATTATAACGCGAGTTCATTAACTGAAAACGTATGTACAAGACAAGCAAGAAAATAAATATATTACAGAAAAGATGACACGCAAGCATGGAGTTGGAAAGCAAAAGAAATGTGAGCGCATTTTACGACGGGCCCGAAAGCAAAAGGGAAAAGAGTTGGGCGGGGTTCCCCATTCACAGCAAAGGAGACGCATCCCATTGCGTCATTAAGATTCCATCATTAGCAAAACATATCACAACCCCTTATGTTGGCAAGCCTCTATTATTATCAAAACGTGTCCCAATATCTCGAGTCGGCATGTTGCGGTCATTGTAGCAAAATAGAATACATTCCTCGGGGGTCGGGAAGCCCCTAGGATAACCATTCCTCTGTTGAAGTCAATTCTGGGATTTCTTAATCACCCTGCTGTCGATGAGATTATGTATGACATTCTTAAGAGACCAACACGAGTCAGTAGCATGTCCCGGCCATCGGTGGTACTGGCAGAACTCAAGAGGGTTCCACCCTTTGGGTAATGGCTGAGGAGATCGGTACTTCTCCAAGGGTTTTAAGAGTCCATGAAAAATCAGAACGCGTAGGATTTGAGACATTGGTGCGCCTAGATCATCAAAGAACCTGTTCACTGCAGATGTGGGTTTCTCAATGACCTCATCATCGATAAGGCTCTGGATAGCTTGTCGAAGAAAGAAGCAATTATCAGTGTCATGGCCATTTGATTGGTGGTACAGGCAGTAGGCAGTAGGATCCCATAGTTTGACTGGCGGCTTGTATCCTTCAATCGGTTTCATCACACCTTGATCCACGAGGTCATTAAAGACCACAGACATAGGAGCATCCAGTTCGTAAAAGTGCCTATTATAGGGAATGAACCTCCTTGAAACGATCTTAATTTTCCATGGAACAGACACTTGATCATTGGAAGTGTTTCTTGAAGACAGGTTCTGATTACAGAATTTGGAAAACAAAGGTTTCATTTCATTCTCAACCTCGGTTACACAAACATTAGTCCCAAACGGAGCTTTCCCTTTTTCCAAACCATGATATGAGAAATTTGTTCCAACCCCTACGTGTTGCATCATCTCGGTGAAGGAGGTGAAAGTCGGTACATTGTTTTGAGTTGAATCTGGGTGGGCATTCGGTATTTGGTGAAAGGAAGCACTTGCGGGCATAGAGACCATTTCTTGTGACTGAACTGGAGACATCACGATATGGATGCTTGTGACAACTAGCGGTTGAAGACTTTCAAGCCCCAATTGGTTTTGATTCTGGAAGGGTGTCGGCACATTGCCTATTATCCTCTCTTGGAAGATACTGATCACGTGCTCCGTTTGGGCTTTTAACTTCTCCTCTAACCATTGCTCCATTGCATTATCGGGCTCAAAGTCGGGCAAGCCCCTAGTCACATTTCCAGATTTCTGTTCGTTGTTTGCCATTGCTGATTCGGAGAGGCTCGGAGTAGACCTTGATCAAAGTGGTATCTGGAACTGACCTTGAATTTCGCTCTAGAAAATGGACGAGATTCTCCCTCTACAAAATTGTTTGAAAAAGAATGTTTTAAATTTTGAAGTGGGCTTTCTTTTATGTACAAGAATAAAAGCACAAAGAGAAGAGAAGTATAAGACTTTGAAACAAAATCATTTTTTAGAAAGGTTGAAGCGCAAGCAACGCACAGAAACCTAGGAAGCCGGACAAGCACCTCGCTTTGTTTTGACACGTTTGATTATTAAATCCTGGAATAGTGGATACCGTCTCCAAAGTATAGGACCAACGTTTTGCACCTGTACTATTGGCCGTCCAAAACCCCTAGCGAAGGGCCTATACTCTTTCTGGGATCCACCATTCGGGTTACAGTCTATATGAAGGTCTTGACAATTTCAATTCAATCCAAGCATTTCAATTAATATCCACATTTACGTTCTTTATAACCTTTTAGGAAATGCATAGGATTGAAGGGAAATTGCTAGACAAAAACTGGCTTAAAGTCAAGGGCGTGTGATTTTTGAAAACATGGACAACGAGGCTTTAATGGTTGGCTTACATGAAGGCTTAACTCTTAACCACGGCAGGAGACGCGGCTTCGAGTTGGGAAAGGCAACCGCGGGTATCGATTCGAGGGAGCGAGAGATCCCCGTCACCGCGCGGGCTCCAAGTCCCTAAGGTTTGTACGGTAATAATGACGATATAAGTTTGAAAATGTGAAGTGTGTGAGGTATCTATTTTTTTGAGAAAATGATTTTTTGAAAGAATGAAAAAGCACTTTTTTTTATTTACATGTATAAAAAGAAACTTGCAAATGTCAAGACATATATACATGTAAGGCAAGTAGCACATAATGGCGAAAGCACACAAATTGAGTCTAGCCCACTTTTAAAAATGTCCCCAGCGGAGTCGCCACTGTGAGAGCCCGCGCTCGAACCGTGATCCGCGCTTGCGTCCTCGCAATGGTTTCCCTACTTTGGTTTTGAAAATAGAGTTGCCACCTTATTTTATTTTGGAAAATAGAGATAAAACCTTTTTGATTGAATTTTGAAGTGGGTTCGGGGGCTAAGTTACGAGAAGAGAAGGTGTTAGGCACTCCCCTCGCCCTTTCGGTCTTTAGCATGCTTTCACCTACGTTTGATTTTAGTGCCTTTTTTGAAAATACCTTTTATGCCCTATCTTAAGAAAAAGTGTGTTTATATGTACAAGGTGTCTCCTAGTCTAGTTCGGTTCAATTTAAGTCGCAACCGGGAATCGGTTTGAATGGATTTCCCGATTGGTTTTCGAAAAGGATTTTGAATATACTTAGAAAAGAAAGCATACAATGGGGAAGGGATTATGTACATTCGGGGATTTTTACACAAATGATGAAAACGGGAGACAAATCCTGTATCAAATAAATGTCCGCGTAGAGGAAAGGTCGCTGAAATTGTCATCGTTGTCCGTTCTCGAGCCAAGAGACCTGTCCTAGATTCATCCAAATCCAAGACTAAAAGATGGGATTTTCTCCCATAATGTTAAGGAACCTTTGTGAATTTTATTGGATTTTTTGTATTAATTTTGGACCCAAGCATTAGCAAGAAAGTTGATCACAAAAGGAACTCAGCACAGCAAAACAGGAAACTTCACACATTCATCACCAAATTAACCCATGTTAGCTAATGAATCTGGAAAAACACAAAGAATGAAAGTTGAAGCTCACATTTCAAAAATGAAGTACCCAAAGTTTCGAATTCATAAAATGATATTAAATTCCTCAAAAGGTTTCTGACATTGTGATGTCAGAAACTAGAAATACAGATTCTGGGCTTTGAAGGTTGAAACAAAAGAGCAAAAGGGGTACTTCCTATGATTACAAAAATATTCAAAAAATACATTAATCCTACTGAGTTTATTAAGAACAAAATTCATGCTTTTACTTTAGTCCAAAAACCAAGTTCTCATTGAGTTTAAAGCACAAGAACAGAGCAAGGTACAGAGAGAGAGAGATAAACAGGACAGTACATCTGTTTCCAAACTTATTCATAAAAAGCATGGTCTAAACATGGAATATAGGCATGAAACTTTTCGAGAATAAACTTCAACATATAAGGAAAAACTTTCATGTTTTGACCCAAGTCCATAAACCAATTTAAGATGGAGTTTTAAGAGCATGAAAATCGTTGGTCTGAACAGAGCATGAGGACTGCTTGCATGGGTCATAAAAATGGGTTTCAAAACACAATCAAAACTCAAAACCAAGCTATTAAACTCAAGGAACTTATCATTTAGCATGTTGAGAACATTATCCAAGAGCCATTTTCCAACAAGAGTCAATTTTAGCATGCATGCTCATGAAAATGGCAAAGATGGCCAGATTTGTAACTTTTGAGAAAAAGATGAGATTTATGCATGAAAGACCCAAGCTTTGACAAATGATGAACACATGATGATTATAAACTTATTCAAGCATAATAAACTTCTGATTTGAACATTTAAATCACCACTTACAAAGTCACATAGCAAACTCTTTACATGGAATATATGAGAAATATGGGAGTCTAGCCAACTTGTGGCTAGACCCCTTACATAAACCACCAAATTACTTACATTTTGAAGATTCAAAAGGCTACAATATAAATTACCTAGTTAATATAGGGAGGTTGTGCTTCCTTTGCTTCCAAGGGAAGATTTTAGATTTGTTTGAAGTTTTGACGGTGGATTGAAGAGTGTATGAGTTGTTTGAGTTTGAGAAGTGTTTAAAGTTGTTTCAGGTATTTGGAGTGGTTGTTTTATGGTGGTTTAGTGGTGGAGGAGTGGTGGTTGTATGGTGGTTGAGTGGTGGTGTAGTGGTGGAGATGTGGTGGGGCTATGAATGTAGCAAGAACACTTGAGAGAGTTTTTTGGAAGGTGGAATATGGTGTAATGTGTTGTGTGTGTTGTGTGTGTTGTGTTGTGTTGTACCCTTTCTTGATCAAGATGAGGGAGTATATGGAGGAGGGAGGTGGATTTTAGGACCAAAATGCCCTAAAGGAAGGGTAGTGGAGGGTGGTGATCAGCTTTACTTCGTCATTAAGGTGATAGTGGGAAGCAAATGGTGGCCATTATGAGCAAAACCAAGGAGGAAGCAAAAACTGCTGGAAACTGGTATAGGAGCCGTACGGCTTGGCCACAGCCGTATGGGGAGTAGTGAGCCATACGGTTGTGGTGGTCTGTGCTGAGTCATTTTGTCCGCCACGTGTCGTCTTCTGATTGGTCTTGCAATGTTGACTCACCCTTTGAAGCTTCTCAGCAGCATCCAGCCACGTTTGGTGGTTATGCAAATGTGATTTTGCTTTATTTCCGGCTCCGTTTTCTCATTCCGTGATGACCCAAACTACTCCGGTGTGCGCGTAACGGTGGTCCCGTTGTCCGTGCCTCCAACATGAAAGTTGCTCGTTATAATTTTCTGGTCATAGTAGTATATCTGAAATATGTTAATAAGTAAGGGATAACATAATATAATTTTTAAATGCAAAAGATGACCGGTAAAGGACTTTCTAGGGGTGTGGGTTCCGACGCTCGATTTTCGGAGAATACGCCTATTTGCTCGGTTTTGAATCCTGATCATGAATCCGGACTCGGTTTTTCCATCCGATGCACCGATAAGAGGGTCGGTAGCCCCGAACAGCCAAATCTAGGGTTTTAGGTCGATTATCGCGCTTAGACCGATTCGGGGTTGGTTAAAGGGGTGCGAGATCGGGGTGTCTACAATGTCCAAACCAAACGACATTTTGATATCTTATATTATAATTACATTCAATCTCTGTGAGTAATTTGGGTTTCTTGCAATTTTCATTGTGAGCAACAGTGTGTCGACGGCATTTTCTTATTGACGGGTCGGACCGAAAACGGGTTTGTGCTTTTCGGGCCGGGTTCGGTATATATGTCTGGTGATCCGGGTCGGGTTCGGTAAATGACAAACCCGACCCGTTGACATCCCTATCCGCACACCACAAGGGTGTTTTCTGCATTTGACTCAATTTATAATTTCGTCTGTTAATGTTTGCGATGTAGCTAAAGGTTAATTTGAATCAAATGTGGTAGGCTATTTATGTGTCTTTTTGGAAGAGGCAATATGTAGTAACCAGCTTGCCATAGAGTTGATGACTTAATTTTATTAATTTAGTTCGGATTTTTGTGGACATGGTCTATTTCCGGTGATTGATAAAATTGAAATTGCTTAAATCACTATTTTTTGTTTTTTACATTGTGCAATAAAAAAGTTATTTTTTATTATAAAATGTAATTGACTTCGAAACCAAGATGAATGTGATAGTTAAGTTACTAGAGTCAATCTTAATAAAATATAAGTTATTTTTAGTTTTCTTTTTAAAAAATGTGTGATATATTTGAACTATCAAATTTGATGTGGCCAAGGAAATTGACCACGTCGGTCTCATTAATGATCCACGAGTTATGTGGGCCCATATCATGGACAAGGTAAAAATTAGGCTTAGCCATCTTCATGAGAAAGGAACATCAACTGGAGCGGCATCTCGCCTAGGGGCGAGTTAAAAAAGCGGACTGCTGAAGTCGCCGGTGATCGAGATTCGTCGCGAGATTCCTACCAACCCGCTGTGGGTGGGATGGGTGTCATAGAGCATGATTACGTGAAAAAAAAGGACTAACAACTTCTGACAAAAGGACAAATCTACCTTTTCGCGTCCCATTTGGTCAGAGTCATGGAGGCGGATAAAGGAGATTAGCAAATAAGGGAAGGACACATGGCTTGTACCATGGTGAGGTCATCCCACTTTTTACTAGTATATAAACCCACATCCCTTGGAAAATAAGTAAGTGTGGTTTTTTATGTTTAAGTCTTTTTGAATATTGTTCATCTTGTTGAGTTCTATTCTTGGAGATCAGATCACCTATTCTCACGCCGGAGGATTTTCGGGGGGAAACTTCCCCTGCCCTAATAGTGTTTTCTGTTCTCAGGACATATATAGGTAAGGAGGAGTGAACCAAAGAGAAGGAAGCGGAGTATCCATCAAGCCATTGGACTACAACAAAGAGGCTGTTGGGTCAAGAGATTTTTCCCGGTAGCATAAAAATTAAATTGAGCCCAATATTAAAATTATTAGAGTTAATCTTATATACAACTTATATGTGCAAACTTATCTCAACTTCTCTCCTTCTCAACTCAAAAACTTCCATCGTGTTCCATAATCAATCTTCAACAACACAATTTTTGTAATTTCAAATTGTGGAGATTACAACAATTGTGTCGTTGTTTATGTTTTTCTCTTCTTATTTCATGTTTTTGCTGTGTATTCTTGTCATTTCAAAATGATGATGATGATGATTTACGAAGCTATGAGGATGATTTTTGATGTGAGCATATGTCAATCTATATTTTGATGAGACTCTCTTTTAAACTTTGGTTGGAAGATGATCATTCTCACTGGTAGATTTTAATTTATCATCATTTCTTTTTCAATTTCTTTCACTTGCTTTTATGCTTATTCAATAAGTTTTCGAATGAGATTTTATCTCCATAGTTGAGAGCAGTGTTCTAAAAATCGCTAGACGCCCGCTAGGCGGCGGAGCTGAGCCTAGCGCCTAGGCGGGGCCGAGAATTTTGCGTATTTTTAATCTTTTCATAAATATATAAATATATATAATCATCCAAAAATAGTGACACTTATTCTTGTTATTTGTCAAAAATTAATAACTTATTTGAGTTAAAATAAAAAAATAAATTATAACTAAGAGTATCCTATGATGTTTCAAAAATTTAAGTTACACATTTGTACACTAACTCCAATGCTGGGAATGGAGTCAAAACCAAGGAGAATGTCAAAACCGCGAAGGAGCGATGAGTCAAAACCAAAGAAAGGATTCGAAACCGGGACAGAGCGAAGGAGCGAGATCCGGCCGGACATGGTGTGTGACCCGATCGGACCTCAGAACCAACAATTGAAGTTAGCCCGGAAGTGTTTGTCCAGGAGATCATGCGTGCATGTGATGACCTTTTGGTATAAGGAAATTAGTTTCCATTAAGGTTAAACTCCTTCTTTCTCTGATATAATCTCAGGTAATTAGGTTTTAATATCCCTATAAATATATTGTGACTACCACCATAATATTTTGTACTTACTTTGTGTAGGAGAAAGTTAGGATATCAAAAGAGAGAGCACAAAATAGTGTCTAGGAGGGGCCCGGGGCCCTAGGAGAGCCATGGGGGGCGATCCTACAACCCAGCCATGACCGTGTTGTTTATGTGTTCTTGGGGGAGAGATAATATATGTTGTGAGATTGTTATTGGAGAGTATCCATACTAGATCTGTGTGAGTGTATGTGTAAATTGTAACAATCGGCATATTATTATTGTGATATCCTGGCTTGGTGCCTCCGGATGTAGCCAGAGGGGATGGTTTCATGGTGTTTATGCCTTTTCATATTATTATTTCATGTGTTAAATTACTTTCTCCATGTTTATGACTGTTAGTATGGGCTAATGGATGCGGAGATCCTCCCCAATTCCCCAACATCCAACTCATTTCCATTGAGCCCATTTTTATTCAGCCCAACTTATATATTTTTTACTTTAAATGAGGCCCTCCCCATTTTATTTTAGCCTCTTTTTAAGTCTCCTTTAAAACACTACCTCATTAAACCCCAAACCCCAACCTATTTTCTCGTTCTCTTCTTCTCGTCTAACTCTCGTCAAAGCCGCCGCCACCCGACTTCCCAATTCCTGATTCCGGCCTGTTTGCGATCTCTCTCTTCCGGTCTTCCCTCATTTAGATCTAGAAAGGTAGAAACCCTAACCGTATTCTCTCTCTCCCCGTCTCTCTTTTATGTGTTGCGCCGTCGATTAACACATAAATTCAAGCGCCGACCGATTTTCCGGTGACGTTCGCCTAGACAGCGCTGAGCCCGCTGAATCTCCGCCTAGCTTGACTGCCGCCTAACATGACCGACTTGAAGGAAACCGCGGCGGATGGGTCCGCCGAGCGCCTAGGCGTCCGCCTATGCCGTCTTTTAGAACACTGATTGAGAGCCCTTGTATTCGCTCCATAGTCGAGAGCCCTCGTATTCTCCACATTGCATTGGGAGCCTTTATCTATTGTTTGTGTTTCTTCTTGTTGTAATGCTTGGAACGCGTGGTTTGACTCTTAATGTCGACCCAAATGCTTCCATTTATCGTGTCCTTAAAACCAAATTATACTCTTGTACAGATTTTGTGAATGTCAGTGTTAGACAGTGTCCAAGTTATACTTAGAGAATCATTTGTGGGTCTCAAGTCATGGTTCAGAAAAACAATCAATGGAGAATGGATTCAAAGTATTTATATATTGTGTATGTTGATCAGTTCACAAACATTGTACCGGATGATGCTCTGATCTATGTGGAGTGACATCTTTTAACTTATGTGAATGCAATTAATTCACCTTCAAAAAAAAATATAGAAATCAACTAACTATCTCAATAATATTTTAAAATTTATTTATACACCACATGAAAAATTACAATTTTCAAATTTTAAAATAATAATAAATTATTTTAAAAAATATAATACTCCCTCCGTCTCATTTTAAAGTTCTTACTTTCTTTTTTGGTATGTCCAAATTTAAAGTTCTTAGTTGTTTTATTCTTTAAATGGAAAATAATGAATAGTGATTTGGACAATCTTGTCCCTATTAAGTTCATATATTACCAAAAAACCATCACTTACCTATCTTTTTTTCACCACTTACTTTATGAATGGACAATTCTATCCTTCACTCACTACTATTCTTGACCCAAATTTGCCTTGATTCTTAATAAGCGTGCAAAGTCAAACTAAGAATCTTAAATCGGGACGAAGGGAGTAACTAAAATTGATGAAAATTATTAATATTTAATTGAATTGACCACCAATACTAACATTGATAAAGTTATTAAAGTTTATTAATATTTTGCCAGTTGAGTTGGATTAAATTCAAGTTTGAGGCCTATTATTAATTTTAAAATAAAAAAATTAAGGCCTTAAATACTAGTAATTTTTTTTGCTACAAATAAAAACACTAATTTTTCGAGGCCGAAGGTGGCTGTCTTAGTGGCCATTAGTCAGTGTTCTAAAAATCGGCCTAGGCGCTAGTCGGTGTCCTTCCCCCGCGATTTCCTTCAAATCGGAGCAATTCGGCGTTAGGCGGTCCAGGCGGCGAGGCAGCTCAGGCGTGATAGGCGTCGCGGAGATCCGACAAGCGGCTGACTTTTGATTTATTTTCGCTTAGGGCGGAGTTGACCGAAGGAAAAATAAATGTGGAGACGACGTTGGGGTGGTCGGAGGAGATGACTGTCACGGGAAGGGTTGGCGGAGCCGTGGTACGGTGGAGTCGTGGTAGAGGTGGGTTATTGTGGAGACTGGAGAGAACTAGTGCAAGAAGATTTTTTTTTGGGTTGGTGGTGATGAGGCGGCGCCATTTGTGAGAGGAAAGAAGAGGACTGAAATGAGAGAAAAGAGGGCTGTTGTTTTTTTAGGGTTAGGGTTTCCTTAAAAAGTTAAAATAGATAAAAATGGGATGGGCCAAATTTTGGTGTAGAGGAGAAAATTACTTGGGCTGTAAAGATGTGTTTAAGTGAATGGGTATAGGTTAGGGTGTCAATGTTACAATGTATGCATTTCATTTTAGAAGTATTTCAAGTTACTCTCAATTATGTTTTTTTTTTAATTAAGAAAAATATTAATTTTTAACAAATAATAAAAATAAGTGGCACTATTTTTTGGATAAATATATAAATTTATATATAAAAAAATAAAAAATGTGCTTATTTCTAGGCCCCGCCTAGGCCTCTAGGCGCTAGGCCCAGCTCTGCCGCCTAGCGATTTTTAGAACACTACCTATAGTAAGGTCGGCCATGTACCCTTTTATAATAATTGTCTCACTTTTTAGTAGTTAAATTGTTTGAAGTTCAATTAAAAGTTTAGTAAAAGTATATTATTATAATAAATTTTTAAAATTTATTATTCGTACACAATTATTAAGACTATTAAAAATAATTTTATTATTTTTTATTAAATAATTAAATTAATTTAAATTATTACCTATATTTACTTAAGTTAGTGATTAGAAAATGAGACTATCATTTTTAAAACGAGGGACATATAAATTTGGGAAAAGCTTGTTTTCCTAAGAGATTAGGAAAGACACGTATTTAAAATGCGCAATTGCATTTTTATAAATCACTAGCACTTGTTTTAACATGTGATGGGATTTATTTAAATAATTGGCATTTATTTTAAAATCACGGTGGTATTGTTGTATATGATTGTAACATATTAAACATGCTATAACTATTAATAATACCACTAACATTTTTTACAACTACCACCACACTCTATAATATATACACATTGATATTCATAAACATTATTACTAACCGTTATTAAAAAAAATCAGTTTCCTTAAATAAAAAAATAATACTCCCTCCGTCTCAGAGTATATGAATATCTTTATTTTTTAGTTTAACCCAGAGTATATGTCTACTTCTTAAAATAACAAATAATCTTTATTATTCCTCACACGCATTCTCTCTCCTACTTACTTTTACACTCACAACACATTCCTTCCTACTCATTCTCTATTTTACTTTATTTTTATACTCATAATATTTACATCATTTTTACTATTTTTTAATCTCTATACAAATTGGAGTGTGGAGTATTAGACAATGTGTTGATAGGCAAGATATGGACAAAATTATAGATTAGTGGAGTACACACTAGTGTGAACACAAGATTCTCAATCACAACCAAGGAAAAGGAAAATTATGAGAACGGAGAAAAAATAGAAATTTCGAATTGACAGACCAGTGATTTTGAATCGAGGCTGTCTTGTCTCCTGTGAGACGGCTCGCACGGAGCTGAGCCGAGATATTTTTTTTTTACTTTTTTTTTTGCCGGTATTTTTTTTTTGCCCTCTCCACTTTATTTTCCTCGCCAACAAAAGTAACATTTATTATAACGAAATGTAACATTTTTTTTTTCAAATGTAACACTTTTATTTCCGAATACACCACAATTTTGCTACAATATATTAAAGATAACATAAAGATTGATAATTAAACTAATGTCACACTTTTTGTAAAGGAATGTAACACTCTTTTTTTTCAAATGTAACATTTTTTTTTTCTTTTCAAAATTAACATAAGATTGACAAACTAAACTAATATTACATTTTATAAAAAATGAATGTACCATTTTTTTTCCTCAATTGTAACAGTTTATATTCTTAAATGTAACATTATATCTGAAATGTAATAATTTTTATTGAGAAAGTAACAATTGAAATACAAACCCGATTATATACATGAATTTTTACTCTTTTTTTTAAGAAAAAAAGTAATATTTACTAAATAAAAATGTTACATTCATCTATATACTCCCTCCGTTTCATGTCGCTTGAGACTTATTTCCTTTTTCGTCTGTTCCATGTGACTTGAGACTGCCCAAAATGGTAAAGAATTTTTACTATTCTTCCCACTCATTCTCTCTCTTCCTTTACTTTTACACGCACAACACCAATCAACTTGCTATTCCTCCCACTTATTATCTCTTCTATTTAATTTTTCATACTCACAAACATCTCCTCCCACTATTTCTCTCTCCTACTTTTCCTTAATTTGTGTGTCAAAATTTTTAGTCTCAAGTGATATGAAACGGAGGGAGTATAAAAATATAATCATATATGCACTCTGTTACACTTCAAATATTACTTTTTTTAACCACAAAAACTATCAAACAATCAAACTATTTCAATTATATAATCGGTTGCATTTCAATTGTTACTTTTTCTTTTTCTAAAGAAAACAATCAAACTATTTCATTTTTCTTCTTGCACAACTACTATGTTACATTACAGAATTTCAATTGTTACATTCAACTTTGTAATTTAAAATTATTAAACTTTTACCAATAAAATAATTGCACAAATGAATGTAAAAGTTTTTATAATAAAATGTAACATTAGTTTTTTGGAGTAAATCTTATGTTATCCTCAATCTTTTTCTTGCAAATGATTATATTTCAAAATAAGAACTGTTACATTTAAAAAAGAATGGTTACATTCAGAATAAAAACTACTACATTTGAGAATAAAAAGTTACATTCATTTATTATAAAATGTAATATTAGTTTTGTTATCAATCTTATGATATCCTTAATCCATTTCTGCAAAAGTATGGTTACATTTTTTTAATAAAAACTGATACATTTTAGAAGAAAATATCACATTTTTATTTAATTTTGCTACAAAAGTGTTGTTACATTTTACAATAAAAGTGTTACTTTTTCAAGACTGAACTGTTACTTTTTCATAGCAATGTGTTACATTTTAAGCGACGAACAGAGCAGTTTTTTATGTGTTAAGAAAAATGATTTTAAAAAAAAAAAAATTGAAAACCATATTATGACCTATGTAGTTTTATTCATCTTATCGAGACGAACGCAACGGTATTTTTAAAAATATTTTTCGACCTCTTTCTTTTTTCCACGAGTTCTATCCGATCTGGCTCCAACTTTAACATACAATATTATACAATATGTTAGAGCAATTAACAAGACTTGATAAGAAAAGCAAGCAATCACAAGAACACAGATTTACGTGGTTCACCAACTTGGCTACGTCCACGGTGAGGGGAGAGAATATTATTATCAATCTAGAGAAACGATTACAAGATCACACTATTACTGCTGCACGAATTTTGATCACAAAATTCCTAACTGTGCAACTGTAGAATTACAGATCTCTCTGAGCACTCTCTAAATATTTATCTGTCTGAGTCTGAGGCTGATTTTGATCTAAACTAATGGCCTCTATTTATACCACTCAAAGTCTATCTCAAAATCTGGTAGGAACTTGAAATCCTAGTCAAAAACTGACTTGAAAAACTTCCTTATGCGTAACTGGAACTTGTTGGAAATTATTCCCTAGGCCCTTGAGAAAGGCCTTGCGTTACATCATGTTCTCATTTGTTATGGAGAAAACAACTCTGGGTTATTATATGTTTTACATGTTTATTATAATAATCCCCGTCCCTAGTACTTATGAAGGACTAGTATAAGTTTAGTTGATGATCATATGATGATCATATGTATATGATACAAATTAAGCTTATGGGTACTTGTTAGTAAACACGTACTGGACTTGACCCTCTATGAGATTTATGTCATGGTCAGATGTCATAATTAAATCTCATATAATTATATTATTTATCCTTAGACCTGAGATTATCATAGTCTTCCAGATGATGAACATTATGGTTGACGTACTCAAACGCTACCCCTAACCGGGTGGTTATAAAGGCTACGATTGGCATAATCGGATTCATATATGGAAGAATGATAAGTCAAGATGGGATTTGTCCCTCTCTCAAGAGAGATATCTGCTTGGCCTCTCGATGAGTGAGATTGATGATAGTGTATGGCCATACCCAAATGAATTGAAGTGTTCAAAGTCATTTGCTCATATCAATCTACTCGGGATCGATAAAGCATTGGACATCATAAATTGACGTGGACCATGACTTATGTCGAATATGATATCGCGTGACAAAAGGATTGTGATATGTTCTATGAGGATAACGAACGTCGTTTAAGTTATATTAATTGGGTAGTCATGATGGCTTGCTAGAGTCCGCCCATGACTTATGGATTTGACCTTGGTTGGACTCATTACCAACTTAATATAATCCTACGGGGTTACACACAAAAGAACGAATTGATCTAAAATTGGAAAAATCTGAAAATCTGGCAGTTCGGCCCAATTGGCACAACCGTGTTGTTTTGTGCGCACGACCATGCCAAATGGCGTGACCGTGCCAGATTGAAAGCTCGACCGTGCCATTATTTTGCCAAGGGAAATCTGGGTCGACACAAGTGGCACGACCGTGCCAGATCTCCTGGAGGCAGATTTTGGACAGTTTAATTGGTGACGGGATTTAGGTCTTCTAGGTTATTAAGGGTTAATGACTAGGGACAATAAATACATCTTTTCATTAGCCATTAAACTAATGCAACCTAGTATGTTTGAGAAACATAATTCTTGATCCAAGACTGAGAATCAAAGATCAAGAACACCAAAATTCATATAGCCTTTGAATATTAGAAAAGTGTGTTTTCTAATGGGTCTAGCAATCCAGATCTAGAATCGTTCTAGATATTCGTTCGCGTGTGGATACACATAGAGGATGTTTGCTTTAACATCTCAAGTTCGTGTTCATGCGATCCTGATCTGAAGAACGTGAAGAACAAGGAGATCAAATCTTAAAGCTTGAAGACTTGAAGATTTGGAGATCCGCAAAATTTAAATGCACAACAACGATTAGTATTCTAAATTCATCTTGCTATTAATTTAATCATCATGAATGGATCTTGGGGCTTAAGGTTTTGTTGATTTTATATTGCTTAATTCTGCTGCGCATGTTGCCTCAAAACCCAACAGTGGTATCAGAGCCCCGTTCATGTGTGGTTATTTTAATATTATCATGTTTAATATATAATTTGATTATATGATCTAACATGATAGAATTTAGAATAAGGGATTTATGTGAATTTTTTGGTGAAACAATTATATATTTGATATAGTATGATTATGAAAAAGGTTTTCAAGATGCATGATTAATATGATTAATCTATTTATCGGATCATCAATGTCTTTAATTGGATTATTGAATTGATGATTCTTGATCTTGAAGAACAAATTGTTTGTTCTTAGGGTTTGATGTTTATGATAATTTGATTATCATAAATAATTGAATTCTTAAAGGATCAAGATTTGATAAACTGCGATCGTGCGGTTCGCGTGCAATGCAAGTTTTATCCAGAATTTTCGTGCAGATTACGTTCAGCGCACGTGCAGACCAGAATTTTGTGCAGAATTTTTGTGCAGTTCGCGTGCAATGCACGAATTCGTGCAGATTTTTCGTGCAGTTCGCGTGCAGTGCAGATTTCTGAATTCGTGATTTTCAGACTTGGAGATGCATTGTAGAATACGTATTGTTCATGGAATTGGATTCTATGAAGTAATGCATTCTTAATAGAGTTGGACTCTATAAAAGAATTCATTATTCAATATGTATTGTACCTAGAGTGGGACTCTAAATGCACAACAACGGTTAGTATTCTAAATCCATCTTGCTATTAATTTAATCATCATGAATGGATCTTGGGGCTTAGGGTTTTGTTGATTTTATATTGGTTAATTCTGCTGCGCATGTCGCCTCAAAACCCAACACTCTGCGGCAAAACTAACCTCCCAGGACACTTGGTCCGGCCGGGTATAGACCCTGGTCCGACCGGACCTTATACTAGTCCGACCGGATCCATGCCTTAACCCGGGCGGATCCTTGTCTTTTGCCGACTCTTGATTTCCGACGCCTTTATGGTCCGGCCGGGTCCTTCCCCAGGTCTGACCGGACCCCTTCCTGTGCTCCGTCCCGGAATTATAAATTTTCCTGTTGTTTAATCCTTTAACTCGGCTTCCCAAATTCAAAGGAATTAACCCAACAATCTCCACCTTGACTTTGAATCTCCATGACAACAAACCTTTTCTCCCCCTCACGTCTTCTGCTATCTAATAGCTGCGAACATTCAACAAGTCCAAACAATGTTGGAACTTGCTCCCCGTCACGGGTTTTGTGAACATATCTGCAGGGTTGTTCGTTATCCCTACCTTCTTCATATTTACCCGTTTCTCATCCCTTAGGAAATGATATCTGACATCAATGTGCTTGATCCTCTCATGATAAACTTGATCCTTAGCCAAACAAATCGCGCTCAAACTATCGCAATAAATAATATCCTGATCCTGATGTAGTCCAAGATCGCTGATCAATCCCTTCAACCATATTCCTTCCTTAGCGGACTCTGTCAATGCCATGTATTCTGCTTCTGTTGTAGAAAACGTTAATGTCGCCTGCAATGTAGCCTTCCAACTGACCCACCAAGCGTGAATACATATCCGGTCATCGATCTTCTTGTATCAACATCACCCGAATAGTCCGAATCTGAGAAACCCTCGACTGCACATTCTGTTTCACTTCCATACACGAGACCGACGTCGCTAGTGCGCACTGTAGCATACATCAAACTACCAACTGCACTAGCATAGGAGAGAATGACAGATATTCCCCTACGTTTTAGGAGAGAATGACAGATATTCCCCTACACTTTAGGAGAGGATGACAGATATCCCCTTTCGGTTAAGCCACCATCACAAAAGCGCTTAGGTTTGAGACGCCAAGTTCCTCGCCCGACCTCAACGGTCACCCTTGGGCTTGAGACGCTAAGTTCTTCACCCGACCTCAATGGTCACCCTTAGGCTTGAGACGCTAAGTTCCTCACCCGACCTCAACGGTAACCCTTAGGCTTGAGACACTAAGTTCCTTACCCGACCTCAATGGTCACCCTTAGGTTTGAGACGCCAAGTTCATCGACCGACCTTAACGGTCACGCTTAGGTTTGAGACGCCAAGTTCCTCGCCCGACCTTAACGGTCACCTATAGGTTTGAGTAGCCTTAAATTTTCTCGCCATCCCCAGAACTACGACCGGCTTGATTCCCTCGGATAGGGATACGTAGGAATCCTTCATATATAGGGTCCAGCCACTTGACCACCTCGGTCACCATCTCTCCCATCGTGATAGTTCACCAGATCGAGATTCTTTCTTTATCGACAACCCCGCTCTCTTCCTAAAGCGACGTTGCTGAGGGGTTCTGTAAGTACCCCGATCCGGATTACTATCCTCAAATAATTAAATTATAGATTTTAGGGGTAATTTGGGAAATGTTTGGGTCGTACTAGAAGTTTAGGGACCTTCTGGGCATTAATGGGAACATTCTAAAAGGGGAGGGGCCTTTTAGTAACAAAAATAGACCTAAGACCTCAATTAAATCCCCACAAACACCATAAAGGACTTTGTGGGAATTTTCAGAAATAGGCCAAGAAATCAGAGGCGGTCGCGCATTGGATATGCACTTTCACAAAGTGTGTGCGTCATCCCTCAAAACGCACCTAGAACATGCGCTTTCAAGCTGGACACGGGCGCACATTCAATGTGCGTTTTCCTCCTTGTGGTCCGCCCCCCCTCTTGTCCCTTGGGCCGAAGCCCACTCACCCAATTCCCTCACCATGCCCGAAGCCCATTACTCCTCCAAGCCCAACCAGTTCCCTCAAGCCTCCATCAAGCCCAACCAAACACCCCTCCTTCCAGCCCAGTAATCCAACCCCAAAATAGCCAAAATTTCAGCCCATTGTTGTTCACCAAATGATCCAATTTTTAGTCCATTTAAGATGAAAATATCTCCTCTTTGCTTAGCCCCTAAGCAAATAACAAGCTAATAGTTGAGGGACCAAAATGTTACTTTTAATTGCAAACAAGTCCCGAATCCCTCCCATAAATAGAGAGCTCATCCTCTCTTATTTTATGAAGAATTCTCCCCTAAAGTTACTCTCTAAAATTTTCTTCTCTCCAAAATGAAGTAAATTTCTTTGTGAAAAATGGTGATTAATCCATGTTAAGTGAAATCTTAGAGTCCAAGATCTCTAAGAAAAGAAGGAAAAAAAAAAAGGCAAACTTGGGTCAATCAATTAATGATTTACCCCAATCTTGCTTAAAGGTTGAATCTTTGCTTTATTGTCATCTTCATCTTTTTCTTGTTAGAATTTTAGTTTTGTTCATCTTCTTGATTATAAAAATGTAGTTTTTATATATGTGAATGATTGGATCCAAGTACTCTCATGATCCCAATGGTTTCATCTTTATAGTGTATTAAAATGATGAACTAAGTGGAGAGGAGTATTTGTTATATTTATGTCATTTACTTTATGTCTTTACATTTATGCAATTTACTTTATGTCTTTACATTTATCCAATTTACTTTCATGTCTTTACATTAATGTAATTTAATGTCAAGTGTTTACATTTACAAGTCATTTACATTTACAAGTCTTTATTTTACAAGTCTTTATTTATTCATGTAATCTTTATATAACTTGGATCCAAATACCCACATGATATTAAAAGCTCCATCTTGCATTTCAATAGTGCATTAAAATAATGAACTAAATGGAGATGGGATTTGTTATATTTAAAGTCTTAATCTTTAATGTTTATTTCCATTTAAAAGTCTTTATCTCAAATCTTTTCTTGTTTATCTTACTTAGATGATAAAGCCACACTCTTTATTCATCCAAGTAATGATTTGTCCAAAAAAAACTATTATTTAATCTTGTAATGATTACCTTGCTTGGATGATATAGTAGACTTTATTCACCCAAGTTGTGGTCTCATCCAAGTAAAGGTATCAGTCGTCCCTCTTGACTTTATTAATCATTTACATGATTAATTAAAGTCCGTCCCCAATAATATCTTATTTTACTTGGATGAACGTTATATTTTGTCTCTTTAAAGTATCAAAAAAAAAGGGCATTAACATGCCTACATTTTAGTTCCAAAATGACCTTCTAAAAACAAGTCGGTTTCTCCCGTTTTCAAAATACACACACACACACTTGCACATTTTTTGTCAACAAACTTAGGAAGACTCGGTTTTCAGAGGCACCTTGGTCGAACCTCAATTAAGTTCTTCCCAAGGTGTAACGTAACCTCCGAACTCATTTCTCTAAACCTTTTCCGTTAAATTTGGGTTTAAAATTAAATTAACGTGGCGACTCCGTTATCTTTTGAACATAAAGTGCCATGTTTGGCATTCTCGAGAGGGGAAAACTTTTCCAATGGTTTTTTCCCACGGGGATCCTTACAGATGCGCATGCTGATTCTGATGTAACTAGAGCACAATCCTCTTCTGAACTTCTATCTTTGGCCATCATGGCCTTTGCTCTGACCGGTGCCTTGCCTTGCTTCTTTCTGGGACAATCGAATTTTTAATTCCCTTTCTCCTTACAGAAATTATAGATATCCCCAGGTTTTGGACCCTTCTTGTATGAAGAATTACCTTTATTGTTCTTCTTCCCACTAGAACCCTTGTTACTACTACTAGCAACCAAACCTATTGACTGGGTACCTGCCTCATTCTCACTCGCCTTTCAACGTAACTCCCTCGTCTTGAGAGAAGTTTTCACTTCCTCTAGAGAGATACCATCTTTACGGTTTATGCACGAATTGACATAATGTTCATAAGACATAGGTAAAGATACTAAAAGATGCAAGGCTGCATCCTCGTCATCTACAATAACTCCTATATTACGCAATTCAAGTAATGCAGAAGTAAATCTATCAAGATGATCATTTATGGGCGTACCTTCTATCATACGACAATCATACAGCTTCTTCTTCAAGTATAACTTGTTTTTCAATGAACGTGTCATGTACATATCTTCTAACTTTAACCAAAGATCGCTTCCGGAGTCTGTTCCTGCAACATTGGTTAGGATCTCATCATCCAACTGTCTGATGATCTTGGCGTGAGCCTTCTGATCTAACTTCTTCAATGATGCTTCCTCTTTGGCGGCTTCTTGTTTGTCCTTCTCTGACCCTTCTATGGTGATTGCCTTACCCTTGGGATCCTTACGATCCTTGATTGCAATCTCCAACGGTTCCCATAAATCTTTGTCTATCAACAAAGCCTTCATCTTAATCTGCCAAAGAGAAAAACTATTCTTCCCATTATACTTATCGATCGAATCTGCTCCTTGAACCATCTTCTTGTTGGTGTTGTATGCTCTAGGCACGTTATTTGAACGATTAATGTTATCTCTTGATTATGTTTTAATAAAGATATTGACTGTTTGATTATTATATCATTTGCATGTTTATTATAATAATCCCCATCCCTGATAATTATAAATAATTATTAGTATAAGTTTAATAGATAATCATATGATGATTATGGTGTATGGGATACAATTAAACTTATGGGTATTTGTTGGAGAACAAATACTGGACTGGCCCGTATGAGATTTATGTCATGGTCACTATGTCATAATTAAGTCTCATATAGTTATATTACTGGAATCTCTAAACCTGAGGTTATTACAGTCTTCCACTTGATGAACATTACGTTTGACATATTCAAACGTTACCCCTAATCGGGTAGCTACAAAGAATATGATTGGCGTAATCGGAATCACGTAGGGAAGAGTAATAAGCCAAGATGGGATTTGTTCCTCGTCAAGAGAGATGTCAAGCTTTGGCCACTCGATGAATGGTATTGATGAAATGCATGGCTATGCTCAAATAAGATTTGTATTATCAATACATTCGGGATCGAGAAAGCATTAAATTATGTAAGTTGACAATTGACCATGGCTTACGTTCAATAGACATCGTGAAACAAAGAGATTGTAAGTTCTATAAAGGATACAAACTTCTATAGTTACACTAATTGGGTAGGTATGACGGTTTGCTAGAACCTAATCATATCTTATGGGTTTATACCCATTGCCAACTTAGTGTAATCCTAAAGGGTCACACACATTAGAACGAATCTAAAAAGGACTTAAATGGAATATTGGGTCGAAGGACCTTTGAGGGATTTTGGGAAATTAGAGGAGAAAAGGGGAGGGTCCGGGCGGACCTTGAGAAGGACCCGGTCGGACCTCCTGAAGCCCCGGGCGGACCAAGTTTATGCCCCGGGCGGACCTTGACCTGTTCGGCTTGGTATTTCCCTGTTCTGCTTTCTTGCGGGTTTAGTCACTTGTTACCTATTTGGAATAGGTTTAATAAGTATATAAACAGCCTCTAACAGCCCTAATCAGTACTATGTATTGTGAAAGCTTTCAAAGAGTTTGAGAGAGTTTATTCTTGTTCTAAGATCATAAAAGTGAAGAACAAGAGATCACATATATTCCATATAGTTCATATCATTGTGAAAGCTTGTTTCACAAATTGGTCTAGCAACCAAGATCAAGAGGTTTCTTGATATTCGTTCGTGGTGTGGATACCGTTAGAGGGTGAAGCTTATCACCTTCAAGTTTATGATCTTGTTCGTGATCAAGTTCGAGAAGCTCCACCAAATCAAGGTTGTTAATCAAACGCATCAAGGGTTAGTATTCTTGTATTCATCGTAGATGTATTTGACTTAATCATATGAATGGATCTATGGGCTTTGGGTTTCATAAAATTTTAAATGATTTATTCCGCTGCGCATGTTACTAGGAAACCCAACACTTCTCGTTCTCTGCAGCGGAATCCCTGAACCTCTAACCACGAACTAAAGCTCTGGTACTACCAGAGCTCTGATACCACTTGTTAGAGCAATTAACAAGACTTGATAAGAAAAGCAAGCAATCACAATAACACATATTTACGTGGTTCACCAACTTGGCTACGTCCACGTGAGGGGGAGAGGATATTATTATCAATCTGGAGAAACGATTACAAGATCACACTATTACTGCTGCACGAATTTTGATCACAAAATTCCTAACTGTGCAACTGTAGAATTACAGATCTCTCTAAGCACTCTCTAAAGATTTATCTGTCTGAGACTGAGACTGATTTTGATCTAAACTAATGGCCTCTATTTATACCACTCAAAATCTATTTCAAAATCTGGTAGGAACTTGGAATCCTAGTCCAAAACTGACTTGAAAACCTTCCTTCTACGTAACTGGAACTCTGCGGCAAAACTGACCTCCCAGGACACTTGGTCCGGCCGGGTATGGACCCTGGTCTGACCGTACCTTATACTAGTCCGACCGGATCCATGCCTTAACCCGGGCGGATCCTTGTCTTTTGCCGACTCTTGATTTCCGACGCCTTTATGGTCCGGTCGGGTCCTTCCCCAGGTCCGACCGGACCCCTTCCTGTGCTCCGTCTCGGAATTACAAAATCTTCCTGTTGTTTAATCCTTTAACTCGGCGTCCCAAATTCAAAGGTATTAACCCAACACGATATAAAGCACCTTTTTATAATATAAGTTGTGAAGGAGAGAGTATAATGAAACGTGATGTTGCATTGTATTTATACATTGGTTATTTGTTTCAGCAATTGAAAATGATATCGCAAAAATGAATCAATGCAGACATTTTTTTACCATGTCTTTAGCTATGAAGTATAAAAGAGAGGCCGGATTCTAAACTTCACATATTATGAGACTTGGCTTTTACCACCGAATCTCTCTCATTTAGAGACAAATTCGGACATGAATTGAATCATTAATTTGTTTAGTTTTTTTTTTTCCCTCGCATAGAAGGAAGCAGATTATGAATGGCTATTCACCATATCAGCTAATGTGATATGGTTTGTACCACAATTTCGAAAAAATAATTAAGGGAGCATGGCATGGCGATTGGGATTAGAGGAAAAGGACAATTAACAGCTTAAATTCAACTACTCCCTCTCTCTCTCTCTCTCTGATAAATATCATAATTGACAAGTAAATGTTTTTAATCTTAAGAAAATTACCGTCTAGTCCCCAGGCCTAAGTGAATCTACCACTTAATCCATGCAATATTTTGATTTACCACTTAGTCCAAGATTTAAAAATAAATTACCACTTAATCCATAAACCCATTTAAAACATTTCAAATGACGAAACTAACTCCACCCCTTCCCTCCAGATGCAAACGCATACTCCTCTCTGTCTCTCTACTTTCTCTCTATCCTCCCCCCGACGACCATCTCCCTTCCCCCACCTCCGGCGACACTCTCCCATCTCCGGCAAACCTTTCCCTCCCCCATCTCCGGTCATCCTACTCCGGTAACCCTTCATCCCAAAATAAAAAAACCCTAGCCTTCTCCCTCCTCCCGTATTACACACACACTCTCTCTGTCTCCACTGCTATCTCCGGCCAACCCCTCGTCCTTCTCCTCCGTCGCTGCAGGTGTACAACCACCGCCGGAAAGATTCCGCCCAGATCTACGCACGCATCAAGACATATCGAGATCTTCTTTTGAAAACGAGGCAACCGACGTGAAAAATGCCATTATCGGCTCTAAAACCGTCACTCGTCGCTTCCATCAGCTCCGGCGTCGTCGGCAAAACTCCAGCGAGACTAACGGGGAAAGCCGACGAATGCGCCTCGAGCAGACGAAGCTAATGGCATAAAAAGCTCCACCGACGGAGCTGGAACGGCATCAAGCTCCTGAAAATCGCCACCCATTGCCGTCTTCCGGCGCCGGTCGACCAAGCTCAGACCAATTTCTATTTTCCGGTCCATTTTGTTGTTGGCAGCTAGCTTGCAGAAAGTTGTCTTTGGAAAGCTTGAAATTGACAAGTCATTATTACTTTGTTTGGAAGTTGATATGGATACAATTTGACTGAATTAAATTAATATTGTAGCTTTGATATTGCACGTTGGGCAAAATTAAAGACATGGACATACCTTTAGAAGTAGGTGTTTCTCCTAATGAGATTACGAAATCTGTGAACACATCTGGATACTATTGCTATTTCATAAAATAAGAAAGCATTATATTACAGCTACAATAAAACCAAAGATACATACTCCCTCTCTCCCACCCGACTTAGGATTCTTGGTCAAAAAACTTATAATTTAACCAACAATTTGAACAAAAATAATTATCTTAATGAAAATCTAAAAATAGTTATTTAGTTTATTATTAATCGGGATACAATAACAAATTTTAAATTTATATTAGCATCATTATATTTCTTCAAATATTTGGTCAAAGTATAAATTGTTTGACCAAGAATCCTAAGTCGGGTGGGACGGATGGAGTATTTACTAATGTCCCCCCCCCCCCCCAAAAAAAAAAAAAAAAATACTCCTTCCATCCCAAAAAAGTTTTGCACTAATTATTTTTGGTGTTTCATTGGTAAGTTTCCTTTCAAAAATGTTCATATTTTATTAATTTTCAATTCTCCGTATCCCACTTGTCATACTAACACACTTAATTTTGGGTCAAACTTATAAATTTTACCTTACTTATCATACTCACAACCTCTTTTCCACTAACAATACTTTTGATTATATGTACTCCTTCCTTAATTCTCGCGTATTCTCAAAATAGTGCAACGTGTTTTGGGATGGAATGAGTACATATTTATTTATGTAGACATAATAAAAAAATATTTTTGATCGTGTTTTTAGTAGTTTAGTTGATACTGAGAATTTACAGTTAAATTTTCAATTATTTGGTCGTAGGAGTTGATCGTGTTCTTAGTAGTTTAGTTGACATTTATGAACTTATTGATAAGTTCTCAATTGTTTGATCGCTAGAGTTGGTGGTCGACGAAGTTGTTCATGTTCTAAGTAATTGACAATTGAGAACTTGCAGATAAGTCCTAAGTTGTTTGGTCGCTGGAGTTGGTGGTCGCCGGAGTTGATCGCGTTTTTAGTAAGTTTAGTTGACAATTGAGAACTTACTGATAAATTCTCAACTGTTTGGTTGCCGGAGTTGTTCATGTTCTTAGTAGTTTAGTTGACAACTGAGAACTTACTGATAAGTTCTCAGTTGTTTGGTCGCCGGAGTTGGTGGTTGCTGGAGTTGATTGTTTTTTAGTAGTTTAGTTGACAAACTAAGAACCGCCTGATAAGTTCTCAGTTGTTTGGTTGTGGAGTTTGCGGTTTCCGGAGTTGTTCGCGTTCTTATTAGTTTATTTGACAACTGCGAACTTACTGATAAGTTTTAAGTTTTCTAGTGTTGGTTACCGGCTAGTGTTGGTTGCCTTGAGAATTGACAATTGAGAACAAATTGAGGATTTACCACTTTTACAATGAAAACGTGATAAATTCTTAGTAGTTTAGGTGACTATTGAGAACTTACTAATAAGTTATCAATGGTTTGGTCACCAAAATTGATCGTGTTCTTAGTAGTTTAGTTGACAACTGAGAACTTATTGATAAATTCTCAGTTGTTTGGTCGCCGGAGTTGGTGGTCGTCGGGTTTGATTGCGTTCTTAGTAGTTTAGTTTACAACTGAAAACTTACTAATAAGTTCTCAGTTGTTTGGTCGCCGGAGTTGGTCGACGAAGTTGGTCGCCGGAGTTTGATCGTATTCTTACTAGTTTAGTTGACAACTGAGAACTTACTGGTAAGTTCTCAACTATTTGGTCGCCGGAGTTGGTGGTCACCTGAGTTGTTCATGTTCTTGGTAGTTTAATTGACAACTGAGAACTTACTGATAAGTTCTCAGTTGTTTGGTCGCCGGAGTTGTTCGTGTTCTTAGTAGTTTAGTTGATAACTGAGAACTTACTGATAAGTTCTCAAATGTTTGGTCGCCGGAGTTGTTCATGTTCTTAGTAGTTTAGTTGACAACTGAGAACTTAATGATAAGTTCTCAGTTGTTTGGTCGTCGGAGTTGGTCGCCGGAATTGTTCGTGTTATTAGTAGTTTAGTTGACAACTGAGAACTTACTGATAAGTTCTCAATTGTTTGGTTGCTGGAAGGTCACTGAAGCTTTATTTTTTTTTATTTTTTTTTTTGCCGGAGTGGTTGCCAGAGTTGGTGGTCGCCGGAGTTGTTGACTGGAGAAGGTGGTAAGGGTAGCCTAAGGGGATAGTGGTTGGGGTGAAAGTAAAATGTTGAGAGGGTGTAGTTAGTAAAATGTTGAGGAAGATGTAAGCTAGGGACTACTATATGGTTAGTTAAAATATTCCTTGTCTTAAAGAGGTAAATAAGGTTATGTTAAGGGACTATATGGTAAATGCCCCCCTTTAATATTTTAGTTGTGTTTTAATATTTTAGTTGTGTTTTTTGATTATCTCAATCTATTCAAATAGGTAGAGTGACATGATATTGCAATGCTTGTGCCTATTAGAATTAGTTGTATAGAAAGATCACCAAACTTCATACCCTATTTTTAGTAAGGCGACATTTATTTTGAGACAAACGAAAATGGAAAGTAAGACATTTATTCCAGAAAGTATCAAATTTTAGATTATCATGGACCCCACGTGGATTATTAGAATATTAGATTATTAGAATATTGGTGCTGGTGGTTTAGTCAGTAGATGCCGGCAGACTGGGTGAAACAAAATTCCAAAATTTAGGTCACGAGATAATGGTAATTGGACCACTTTTATGTCATGATCACCTGGACTTGACTGCTGATCCATATTCTCTCTTACTTTGTGGTCCTTTTTTCAATTGGATAAGCCCAATGTATACAGGCTGACATAGAATTTTTGGGCTTTGTATTGGACATGGGCTCATATAATCTCTCTCCTCCTTTCAACAATCTTCTTCACTTGATTTATGAATTTCAACTGAATGAAAAAATATACTCCCTCCGTCTTTTTGAAACTTCACACTTGGGAGTGTCCACTGATTTTATTTTATTTTTTAAATAAATATTATCAGTGTGTCGTGTCGATATTATGAATATAAAAAGTAGAATAGAAGTTGTGAATGAAATATTAATGTGAGTAGTAAGAATAATAGTCCTTCCGTTTTGAAACATAAAAGTTTCATTTGATTTCTAATGGTCAACACAACACAAATGTATTTCGATCAAAACTAATGTCAAACAATCACTTCAATGAAATTTTTTTTTTCTTTAAAAAAAAAAAGGTAAATCACTTAATCATCCATTAATATCATCTTGTATTTCACTAGAATAGAATGATTAGATTGGTATTATTATTTAACTAATGTTCATCTTGATCAATTTTTCATGAGATAAGCCTCATATATAATCATATACTCCCTCCGCCCCACCTCACTTGAGACCTAAGAGGTGGACACGATAATTAAGGAAAAAGAATAAAATAAAAAAATGTGTGGTAGAAAATGAAGAGAGAGAATGAGTGAGGTTAATAATAGGTTGGTTGAATGAATTGTGTGGTGGAAAATGAAGAGAGAGAATGATTGGGTGGTGTAGATTGAATATAAAATTATAAAAAGATTACCACTTTTGGGAGTCTCAAGTGAAGTGGAACGGACCAAAATGGAAATAAGTCTCAAGTGAGGTGGGACGGAAGGAGTATAAGCCAAACAAATTTTAACTATTAAAAGTAAAGAGATGTGTTGCAATTTTGTCTGCTAACTGCAGTGAACAACAAAATTTCGGGTCAAGCAATTCAGCCCAAGTATATTTAGCCGACAACAAATTTTAAGGTAGAACAATTCATCGTCCTAATAATATAAATCATCGTCCTAAATCCTAATGATGAATAATATCTAGGGGCACAAAAAAGACACAAAAACTTGCTCACAAAATCCTAAGTGTAATAATTTTATTGGTGTATTTAATGAGAGTGTGGCGGGTCCGTTATCGATGTAACCAATAAAATATGGTCACCTCATTTTGTGAGCAAGATTTTGTGCCCTTATTTTGTGCAGTGTTCTAAAAATCGATAGGCGACCGCTAGGCGGCAGAGCTGGGCCTAGCGCCTAGAGGCCTAGGCGGGGCCGAGCATTTAGTGCATTTTTTTTTTAATTAATTATATATATATATATATATATATATATATATATATCCTAAAAATATTGTCAATTATTTTTATTATTTATCAAAATTTAATAATTTATTTTAACTAAAAAATAAATCATACTATAAAAAGTATTTTTAAATGTTTTAAAAGTGAAAGCTTACACACATTAACCCAAGCCCATTCATACATATTTAGTCAAACCCAAATAAATTATCCTCCCACACTAAAATAATGAGGCCCAACCTATGTGCTATTCCCGCCTAGGCCCGCCTGGAGCCGCCTAGGCCCGCCTAAATCGCCTGATCCGCCTAGACCGCCCAGGCCGCCTAGGACCGCCTAGACCGCCTAACGCCTAGATTGGCCGCCTAATGGAAAATTGCGGCGCCTGGGGGCCGCCTAGCGCCTAGGCCCCGGCCTAGGCGGCCGCCTAGCCCGATTTTTAGAACACTGATTTTGTGCCCCTAGCATTGCTCCCTAATGATATGCGCAAAGTATATTTTGCGTCCTAATGATATGCCCCGTAAATTTATGAAAGGGAGAACTGTGGGTTTTTTTTCTAGGTAAATATAAAGTCACAAAAAAATGCCACAAAATGTGGCTTACAAAATGATGTGTCAAAATTCTATTGGTGATTTTATTAGAGTGTGTCGGGTCCACAGTCGATACAACCAATAAAATATCGTCACCTCACTTTGTATCAATAATTTTGTGAACTTCTTTTGTGCCCCTAGCATTGCCCTTTTTCTCTTCCCGCGTTTCAAAAGCTATAAACTATGGAGTTAATCCATTTGAAAAATCGATTTGGAAAGGTCATTATAGCCATAACCATAATAATAAAGAGTAAATAAGTCCAAAGAATCTACTAATAAAATTAGCCTAAATCTCACCAAAAAAAACGTGTTTTTCTTTATCTTAAAAAACCGTGTTTTCAACATACCAGTTGCCAGTGTACAAAGTGCAAGTGCATAGATATGAAGTGTCAGTGTTAGTGTAAAAATATGTCAGTGTAAAAAAGTGACAGTGTCAAAAAATGTCAGTTTTAGAGTAAGGAAAGTGTCAGTGTTAGTGCAAAATGTACCAGCACCAGTGCCTGTATTATGAAGTGACAGTGTAAAAAGTGTCACAGTTAGTGCAAAAATGTGCCAGTGTAAAGAGTGCCAGTGAAGTCAGTGTATGTGTTTATATGTCAACGACGAAAAAATGTTTTTCTTTTAAGCTTAGGAAAATTTTTATAAGACCAACTCATAAAATTATTACTCCTTCCGTCCTAAAATACATGCAGTTTAAGGAAAGATTTTTTGTCCCAAAATATTTGGAGTTTTGCTATTTTCCATACAACTTTGACACATTTTGCCGAAATACCCTTATTTAGTGCACATTCTCCCTATGCATGCACCCGTTTGTATTCTTGCTGTACTCCTTCTTCCCAAGGCAAAAAGCATAAGGCAGCTGTGTGTATTTACTATAGGGACATGATCGATTAAGATTAATTGTGATTGTTTTGAGAGCAGATCTTCTGTACCCATCCGGTGTGCCACTCCATGTGCCCAAAGTGATCCAACGGCTCACAATTTTTAAGATTAACATTTTATTAATATTATTCAAACATATTAACGGCCGGATCACTTTGGGCACATGGATGGCACACCGGATGGGTACAGGAGATCTGGTCTCGATTGTTTTAGGGATAGGTTTCTACTCCATTTACTACTCATTCCATAATTGATGAAGGTTAACTTTGTCATTTTACCTTGTTTCTTAATCTCCATAAATTTAGCCCCAACTACAAGTATTTTAGGACGGAGAGAGCATTTTTTCCACGATGCTCATTAAATGCTCCTTGGAGCTCTCATGTTTTTCCTTGTATGGTGGTGAAAGATGTCTGTTTTTTTCTTTTCCCCATTCTCAATATTGTCTTACATTTACATTTGACGGATTTCGAACCGCTCTACCTAGCGGTTAGCTCCACCCGGTCCACCCAATGGTGGAGATTAGAGTCACCTCATTTTTTTTGTTCGATGGATGAGATGTGTCCGAGCTCGGTAGGACCCACAAAAAATTAAAATCATCTCAGCCGCACAAATGATGAGCTCGCCTATGTGACCTTGATCGGAGCCATTGGGTGGAGCGGTGGAGCTAAATTGGGTGGAGCGGTTCCGGGTCCTGCATTTGACCAAACAACAAGATTCCACTCCTACTTCTTCTTTCCCCAAAACAAGGTTCTCTACCTCTTTATGTCGTCCACTCCCTATCCTTTACATCTCTTTGGCCTTGAAAAATAATTTAATGATCTTTGAAAAAAAACATCCGTATACACTCCCATCCCAAATTGATTATCCTCTTTAACATTTTAATTTTTTTTTAAATTATACTTCTGTCCCCAAAATATAGTCTAATTTTGACTTTTTATAATCAACATAAATGAACTTTGACCAACCATTGGTACGATCTAATCATTCTAGTGAAATTCTAAAATTTGTAATTGATAAATCATTAAGTGATTTATCAATAACAATTTTTAGAATTTCATTGTGATCATTAAATTGACACCAATTGGTCCAAGTTTATTTTTGTTCACCATAAAAAGTCAAAACAGGATTATCTTTCAGATACAGAGGGAGTATAATAATTTTCAAAAATTTAATAATTTTGAAGCCTTAATCTTAAAAATGAGACAAACAAAAAGAGAAAATAAGACTATCATGGTAAGACGAAGGAAGAATTTATTTTTATACAACTTTTAGATTATTATCAATAATAAGATACTATTTTTTTTAATCTAAAAACAATTAAATATCCTTTTGAAACTGATTACTTGTATCACGTGGAGGGCAATTAATGGAAAGACGATGGAGTGGGGACTTGGAGCTCAATTAGTACATATTTTGAATACTATTAATCTTTCCAGAAATTAATTAAGGGTTTCAATTTAATAATCTCTACAACTTCTTGTCATGTTACAGGCACAGGCTCTTATTAATGACTTGGTTCTTTGTACATATTGTTGTTTTTAGTTATCACTACTCTTATTACTCATTCCGTCCCAAAATACGTGTAATTCTAAGATTTTCACATAAATTAAGAAAAACAATCAATGCATGTCTAATGGACTAAATTACCATTGAAATATTTCAAGTATCAAGACAATTAAATGCTTTTATAATGACAACTACCATCATAAATAAGGGTATATTTGACAAACAATATCAAATACTATGTCTTAGATAAAAGCAAAACTACAAATATTTTGGGACAAATTTTAACCCCTTAAACTCAATATGTATTTTGGGACGGAGCGAGTATAAGATTCACGCTGCTAACAGCTTAGAAATTACAAAAAAAAAATACTCCCTCTGTCCCTAAATGAGTGTTCAAATTTCATTTTAAGGGACACTGAAAATCTCAACTTTTTGAACAATTTGGTAACAACGATTCATATATAATCTTGTAATCTCCTTTCTAAACCTTTAGTTTTGCACGTATAAAGAAACCGGTGAAAAAAATTTCGAAAAAAAAAACGTTTAGGGAGAAAGTTATGTTAAAAAAAAAACACTCATTTAGGAACAAAGATTTCTTGAAAATGGACACTCATTTAGGGACAGATGGAGTAATACTCTAGTCTTCCGAATTTTATAACGAAGTAACATGCAAGACTGCTTAGTTAGATTCCTTGTTATGAAGTCAAAAGAAGCCCACAATGTAATAGTAGGTGGGTTATTTATTGCCTAAATTGTAAACGAGGCTCTTAAATTCGGGGCCAAAATACATTTACCCCCCCAAAGTATCTACCGAATCCCACTTTGCCCCCCAGCGCCAAATTTGTCCCACTTTGCCCCCCAAAGCTTCAATTTGTCCCACTTTCCCCCCCAGCTCCAGACTTTTCACCCCAGCACTAACGAATGTTAGAAAATTTAACAGAATAGGTAACGATTGGACTATTTTGTAATGCTTATTAGTTTTTAAGGGTCAAAATGCAAAGTTTCAAATATTAAGTACTAAAAATTTATTTATTTTTCCAAATATTTAACATTATCTTAAATCTTAAATAATTAATAAGTCTTGAAACTAATACTAATTTTATGCTAATTTTTAAAAAAAAAAATATGAAATTATTTTTTTAATAAAACTAAAAATTAAGTATGTTTTTTTTATTTTTTAAATAAAAATATTTAAAAGAATATTGTACTTTTTTCAACAAACAAAAAAATACAATATTTTTCTAAAATAAAAAAAAGGCTATAATGTTTTATTTTTTTTTAAATAAAATTCTTACAAAAATTACAATTTAAAATTTTTATTTTATATTTTTTAAAAATATAAATAAAACTTTACAATGTTTTTTTAGAAAAAAAAATCTTTATTTTTTTAAATATTTTTATTTAAAAAATAAAAAAAACATACTTAATTTTTAGTTTTATTAAAAAAATAAATTTCATTTATTTAGAAAAAATAATTTCATATTTTTTAAAAAAAAAAATTAGCATAAAATTAGTATTAGTTTCAAGACTTATTAATTATTTATGATTTAAGATAATGTTAAATATTTGGAAAAATAAATAAATTTTTAGTACTTAATATTTGAAACTTTGCATTTTGACCCTTAAAAACTAATAAGCATTACAAAATAATCCAATCGTTACCTATTCTGTTAAATTTTCTAACATTCGTTAGTGCTGGGGTGCAAAGTCTGGAGCTGGGGGGGAAAGTGGGACAAATTGAAGCTTTGGGGGGCAAAGTGGGACAAATTTGGCGCTGGGGGGCAAAGTGGGATTCGGTGGATACTTTGGGGGGGTAAATGTATTTTGGCCTAAATTCGGTATCATCAAAAGTCATGGCAACAGAGATTTGAACGACGAAAATTTGTAGAGGATCATTTCATGCCGCACACCCCAACGGAAACTAAGCTCCCACTCACGACCCATGTAACAGGCCAGATCGTTACGCCTTTCGTGCAGGTCGGATCGATACAACGATCTATTAGACAGTGTTCTTCGGCAGTAAGAGTAAGAGACCAACGTGTTGGAGCTAATGTGGAATCCGCTCCTCTATATCTATATCAGGGGGTCATTAGTTTGTGAAGGAACTGACCCAAACCAATAAAAGCACCAAATACACACACCTTAGGCTATGTACAATAAGGTGATTGAGAGGGGGTTGAAAGTGGGTTCAACTAGTTGAGGGGCTCCAATAAGGTAGTTGAGAGGTAGGGGGTTGAATTGGGAGGTTGAATAAATTCAACCGGGTTGAATGAAAATTGAGGGGCCCCGCCATGGACACGCGTCGCCGCCTGGTTGGTGCGGACATGGCGCGTGCGCCTCACCGCCGACAGAGGCGCGTGAGGCGCAGCGTCTGCCAGTTTTTTTTTTTTGTTTTTTCTCCTTTTGCCAAGTGTCAGCCTAGGATTGGTCCGTCCAGATTTTTATATATGATTTTCAACCCAAATTTTCGAGCTCAATTATTTTACAGCAAAAAATTTTTTATTTTTTTTTTTTTCGCGAAAATTCTGGATTTTTTTTTCTCTATAAATTGATATAACTTTCATTTTATTTGTACACCAAAAAAAAAACCTCTCTTTTCTCTCAAAAAAATCATTATCCTTCTTTAACCCCTTAGTTTTTAAAATATTCATCATCTTTTTAGTGAAATGGATCCCAATAATCCGAATAATCCTTATTTCAACACTCAGAATTCAAGTAATTTTCCACCAAATTACTACAATCCTATGTTTTTTTTGGTTTTTCATCATTTGTGGAACGAGCTAAGTTTATTGTAATTTTTCTTATTTTTATTAAAATTAAAATATTCTCATATTTATTTAATTGCTTCGAAAAAAATTAATTAAGTTTGAATTAAAAAAAATAAAAATAAATCTCGAATTTATAATTAAAAACGTTAATAATTTATTTTTTAATAATAAATTATTAATATCAATATTTATTTTTAATTATAAAAATAAATATTGTAAATAAAATAAAAAGTGGTGGGGTATAGAATGATGAGTTGGGAGGAGTTGAATTTTAAACTAAACTAGCTTATTGTGGGAGGGGTAGTTGAGAGTGTAGTTGAATGATTAAGTGGATGGAGATAGAAGATGAGGTGTCGTAATATTAAGGTAGTTGAATGTTTTTGGTAGTTGAAACTATTGGACATGGTCTTACAATCATCTGATTGTTTATGCCGCCGCCTCCCTCAATAGGTAAACACGTGGATGAAGATGCATGTACGTATACTATACTAAATCAGATGTTTCAAATCAAATTATTATATTATTATTATTATCATTATCTTTTTTTTTTCTTTTTCTAAAAGCAAGGTTCAAATCAAAGTATCAATCAATATTTTCCTTCCTTTTTCTTTTTCTAACGTTAATGTGGTAGGTTCATGTATATGTATATCGTTGGCCATTGGTTTAATTAACGTTAAATGACCAAAAGTAAATCAGAAACACTCTCTCACGTGAATGTTTGTCTAATGGAAGGTTCTCGTGACCGCTTTTCCATTTTGGTCTTAGATACCTGCTTTCTTGACATGGAAAGGAACAACATACTTGGTTCCAAAATTATATCCAAAAAAATTAATTTGCTCTCGGAGCAGTTTTTTTAAAAAAAAACAATAATAATTAAACATTTATGTTTGAACGAAATAGATAGAAAACAATATATATGAAGACAACACATATCTGCTTTGGATACAAGTGACGAAAATGATATGGGTACCTAAAGACAACTTTCTTCTCGCTTTTAAACGAAAATGATATGGGTACCTAAAGACAACTTTCTTCTCGCTTTTAATCTCAGTCGCACATATTAAAAAAGGGCCGACAGTCCCTAACCTCAACCGATCACTACAACTATCCCACATCCTGCACTTTCTTCACTTTTAGAAATGATGATACGATCATTGTTATTATCTGGTTTTCATAATCCTTGATTTCATTGATCAAGTAATGAAACATTGATAACATTAACATTGTTTGACCAAAACTTTGCCACAACTAAAATTTTTAGGGTTAATGACAATTTAGACCCTATAATGATATACCACCCTTCTAATTGAACCCTAAAGTTTTTTTTTCGCCAAATCAGACATTGAAGTGAAAAATACTCGCCAGTTAAAGCTTTTTTGACGGATTCTGTTAAAACTTTTATTATATGTGGATCACATGTTAATAGCGGGTTCTAGTGATAGAGAGATAAACCGATTGAAGACACAATTGTTAGAACGGTTCGAGATGAAGGATTTGGGAGAGGCAAAAAAAAATCTTGGGCATGCATATTGACCGGGATTTGGAGGCAGGTACATTGGTTCTTTCACAAGCAGAGTATGTCGAAAAGGTCTTGACAAGATTTTGTATGGAAGAGGGAAGCCAACTGGTATACCGTTGGGTAGCCATTTTAAGCTACTCCCTCCGTCTCAAAATAGATGTCGTTTTGGGAGTTAAATTTTGTCTCTAAATACTTGTCGTTTCACTATTTTCAAAGCTTTCTTATTGCTCTATACCAATTATACCCTTAATAATGATAGTGAACTATCTCTTACCTAACCATTTAATTACCTAGGTAGTTGAATTACTTTAGGGGTATTTGAGACTTCTTTACATGCATTAATGTCATTTTTTAATTTGTGTGAAACACTCCAAAACGACATGTATTTTGAGACGGAAGGGGTATCTGATCCCGGACTCACCTAGGGACAAGGAGGAGCGTGACAATATGGGTAAGACTCCATATGCTTCGGTGGGGAGTCTAATGTATGCAATGGTGTGTACAAGGCCGGACATTGCACATGCGGTGGGAGTGACGAACTGGGTAAACAATTTCTTGTGTCCTTTTGTGTTTGTTTGCTTTGATTAATGTTCTTGTGCTTGTTGGACATTGCAAGATCCTGGCTTGGTAGTACCCCCAGACGTAGTCAATCGAATTGACGAACTGGGTAAAAAATTTCTTGTTTCCTTTTGTGTTTGTTTGCTTTGATTAATGTTCTTGTGCTTGTTGGATATTGCTATTATATTTTTGTGATCTGTTTGGTATGGAGAGTCAATACCACAACATATCAAATATGAAATTTTATTTCGGAACAAGAGGTTGTAGAAATCTGGATTTGTCTATCGGCACTCAAAGAACCACCCTATTGGCTATACCAAACTTAAACAACCCCTCTTATCAAACCTCTATCCAGAACATGCATTGTAATCACTAAAAATACTCCCCCACCTGCATAGGATACTACAGGGCTACCCTTTTCTCTATGTTCATATTTGTTAATCTACATCATTTACTTTTGAAACCTTTTTCCAAAAAGTTGTATGACATCTTAGATATTATAATTTACACCCACTAGAAAAAGTCATTAATTATTCAATCAAGACATAATTAAAAAAATACTAACCTCTATTATAAATAACCACCAACTTGCAGTCCCATTCTCCACAGCTTACTCCAACTTATAGAGTTACCTTCTTGCCTTTTATTATAAACACTTTCCCCTTCCATTCTTCTCTGCAAAGATTTTTTCTTTTTGTTCATCCCAAGTTTTTATTCTGTGCACAAAAAGAAAGATGGTTAGTACTTCTCCTTGTGCTTCCTGCAAGTTGCTTCGTCGTCGTTGTGCTAAAGATTGTATCTTTGCTCCTTACTTCCCTTCTAATGATCCTCATAAATTTGCCATTGTTCATAAGGTTTTTGGTGCTAGCAATGTCAGCAAAATGTTGCAGGTCAGTATTTCTCACGTCTCCTTCCGTCCCAAAATGATAGTCCCGTTTGACTTTTCAAATATATTATGGTTACACTGTAAGTTTTGGAAATTAAGTGATTTTGAAGCCATACTTTTGGAAATGAGACTAACTTTCTGGGACAAACAAAAAGGGGGAATGGGACTATCATTTCGGGACGGAAAGAGTATATTTATAGCAATGTTTAAAGTAAATTACACACACAAACACACACTAGAACCACAAACTCAGGTTTCTGTTCAAATTTTCTTCTTGTAGGAGCTTCCGCTTGATCGAAGAGCAGATGCAGTGAGCAGTCTAGTATACGAAGCGAATGCAAGAGTGAGGGACCCGGTCTACGGATGTGTTGGGGCAATATCACTCCTGCAAAACCAAGTGTCTCAACTACAAATGCAGTTAGCAGTTGCTCAAGCTGAAATAGTTTGCATTCAAATGCAGCAAGAGACTACAACCATGCCAACTACAGAGATTGATGACATATATTCAGATGAAAAGTCTACTTTTCTCCACAATAACCTGCCCCAGTACTTCAATTTTGCATCTTCAACTGATGTAATCCACGACTACTCTTTCAAGAGAGAGTCTCTCTTTGGCCATGATCATATGGTTGCTTAAATAAAAAAATCTATTTTTTTCGTTTCAGTTCCTTTCATCAACTGACCAATGTTAATGTGTGTGTGTTTGTGAGAGAGAGAGAGAGAGAGAGTCATTGACTTTCTATTCTAATAGTAACAGACATGACATAGATCGAATAACAAAAAGTTGAGACTAGGTAATATGTCTTGAAACAAGGGTAAATTAAGGGAGTCAACCCTAGCATGTGGGACACGAATATATTAATCGGGTTAGGGGTCACATGGCAACTGTCTGAAAAAATTAACACACACATCCCCCCTTTCCCGTGTGTACACTAATGCAAGAAAACTTTGTACTAATCCGTTAAAGTTGAAGGGTCGGTGCCCATTGGAATAGCTTCTATTTACAAAAAGAAGTCCACATGTATGATGCAAATTAGGCTCAGAAGGCCAAATGCATGATGCAAATAAGGCTCAGAAGGCCAAATGCATGCATTCTGCAGGCCTGAGAAACAAGAACTAAGGATATTAACAATTTAAAATAGGGAGAACTCCGTTTTTGTCCATCGTACTTTGGGTTGTGTTTCACTTTTACCATCAAACTTTATTTTTTTCATTTTTACCATCATACTACAAACAATGGTGTCATTTTAGGGGTTTTTCCTCTAGAGCCCTCCCCACTTATATGTTATTCCATTTTAAGGAGAGCCCCTTTCTAAATTCCAAACAAGGAGTTCTTATGAGATTGTAATTCCACAGACACCCCTCACCATACACCCCCACTTCTTTCCTAAATGACAAAACTAGTAGTTTTCGAATAATATTATTAATTTTTTTCTCAAAAGTTGAAAAAAGTGAAAATATTTGTCTCTTATATGTTAATCATTGGTCTTATATGCCAGTTATAAGAGTTTGACCGGAATTTGACCGAATAGTATTATATTCTTTTAAAAAAGTTGAAAAAAATGACTCTTATATGTTAATTATTGGTCTTATATGTCTGTTATAAGTGTTTGACCGGGATTTGACCAAATAATATTATATTATTTAAAAAATATTGAAAAACGTGAAAAAAATTGACTCTTATATGTTAATTATTGGTCTTATATTTCAGTTATAAGAGTTTGACCGGGAATTGACCGAATAATATTATATTTTTTTCTCAAAAGTTGAAAAAAGTGAAAATATTTGACTCTTATATGTTAATTAGTGGTCTTATATGCCAGTTATAACAGTTTGACGGGGATTTGACCGAATAATATTATATATTTTTTCTCAAAAGTTGAAAAAAGTGAAAAAAAAATTGATTCTTATATGTTAATTATTGGTCTTATATGTTAGTTATAAGAGTTTGACCGGGATTTGACCAAATAATATTATATTTTTTTCTTAAAAGGTGCAAAAGTGAAAAAAACTGACTCTTTTATGTCAGTTATAAGAGGGCAGTTCAGTCTTTCTGCAAGCGAAGGGTGTCTCTGGTATTAGTAATCTGTTGGCTCCTTATTTAGAATAAAAGTTGGTAGTGAGGGGCCCTAGAGTCTGAAGCCCGTCATTTTATACCAAATTTGATATTTTATACCCAAATTTGTTTCAATTTTACCATTATACTACAAACAATGGTGTCATTTTACACCAAAATTTGGTATAAAATGACACCATTGTTTGTAGTACGATGGTAAAAATGAAAAAAAAAATAAAGTTCGATGGTAAAAGTGAAACACGCCGTAAAGTACAATGGACCAAAACGGAGTTTTCCCTTTAAAATAAGAACATCTATTAGCAGTATCCAAAGAAAGCCATGTTAATTAATCAATCAGTAGAAAGAATACTCAGAAACAACAATTCAAACCATAAGAATAGGACACAGAAGTTTCTCTAGTTTTTGGAACTTACCCAAGATGTGTTGTTCTTTAAATTCTTTCATAAAATAGCATATAATCTCTCCAAAACTTGAGTACGCTATATATAACTTCTTGAAACACATTTCGCACTACACTTAATTTCAGTTTAAACAAAATATTTGCAGTCACGACACGGATCAGATAATCAACATGAACAAAATTAGCAGTAAGCCTATCTTAGATTCAAGGCAATGGTTGTCTAAAACATTAAAATGATACTTTTATCTTCAACTCGATATGAGTACATTAATAACGGGCATGAGAGCATGTAATGTGATCAGAGTTCTCTAAAGCTACCTTGTTCACGTGGGGTAGTGGACGGAAGTGGTCAGCTTGTTGGTATGCAAAAGGAAGGAACATCAAATACATTTTTCAATAAATGAGAAGTTGTTTTCTAAATTCATCTCTCCACTACTAATTAACAAAGATTCCCTTCAATCACTTTGTTTAACGGGAAAACATTTCAAAAGTCAAAGATGGCTAGAAAATGATAATCCTACCATTTAGCTCTTAGGTAAATCCTAGACTTTTCACACTTTAAGTAAGGGGTTTGGTTTGTCATTTTGTAGAATTTCTGTTATTAGACAACAATACTTTGACATATAACTTCCGTTGAGATCTTCTTTGTTTAAAATATAACTGTTCCACCTGCTACTCTAGACTGTTTGTGGCATATCCATTCACTCATGCCCCTTTCCAAAACCACTTGAAAGTTCTAACGAGCCAAATAGAAACTACTTCTAAGAACGATTTCATTAATGGTGATAGTTCACATAGGTACTGTACAGCATATGATGCCGATGATGTATATATGATGAAAGAATGACTGATATAAACACAGAACTAGGAACAATAATTCACATTGTATATGAAACTGTACAAGCTCTACACCTTATCATAGTTATGCCTAAATTGATAATACACAAAGAAGATGGAAAAGATAATAATTACAAGGGCGATGATTACTATAAAGAGAAAACGTCAACTGTTTTGATCAAGTCTGAGAAAGGAACAAATAAACATTTCAAATGCATGCACTTTGATAAAGTACGTGGAAAAAAAATACCTGAGTAAGCGTACTCATACTTGGAAATATCACTTTTTTGTGTGACGATAATTGGTCTTACGGTGGCTTCAAAAAGGTTAAAGTAACAAACAGTGTGAATAAAGTATAAATAAAACAAAAAGTGAAGCAGCAATGTGACTGAACTAGGATTAATACAAGGAACTTACATGGCGGTATTCGAGGAAGAAGCATAGTCAAATGGAGTTGGAATACTTGGGTAGGAGAAAACGTAAACTAAAGAAAATTATATAAGAAGACAAATATACTTCACCATCATACAATCAACTTCGGGTGTTTGTATTACTTTTAACCATGACATGGAATAGAGGCTTAGAATCCCTTTCTTTGTTGAGGGCTCGAGGAGAATGCTTCCAAACTGCTAACTTTTGTTTGTTTTTCAAAAGTGCTCCCCTCTTTAAGTTTCCTAATTCTTCACTTAACTGATGTTCTTTATTCTGCGATTAATGTTGTTATGAGACTTTTTGGTTTACCAAGAAGGCGTCGAAGTTGATTTTGCACTCTAATTAATTTATTATTAAGCATGCAACCCCTATTAAGGCATTAAGCTATCATAATATCACACAAAAACAACCAAGATGGCTTTATGCTACGCAACGTGTGTTAATCCATTGTGTTTATCACAGACCGGCAAATCAATTCACGAGTCTTGTACTCCATTTTCTTTTTTCTTCCTTTTTTATTTGATAAGAGTCTTGTACTCCAATTTCTGCTTACACATTTAGTAGATCACTAGCTCTTTACTCAGATCAACTTTACCAAACATTAATAACTCATGTACAGGAGCAAACACTGAATGTCTTTAGGAAGAACAATTGAGAGAATTCAAGCAAAAGTTACTTCTGTAATAAGAATTATATGGCTAGCACAGTCTTCTTATAGTCCACTTATGCAAATGTGCTGCAGTGGATTCATGGAATACTACTTCCAAGAATATTTATTATTCAGGGAATACTACTTCCAAGAATATTTATTATAAATCATATTGTTAATCCTCTTTCAAGAGGAATATCAAAATAAGCAACATAAGCTACGAACCTTCTACATGCAGCTGAAGAGATGGACAATCATCTAGCTTCTGGCATGCCCCATCAATACCGCACACTTGAATGGTGAATTTGAGGGTAGAAGTACCAGAAGAAACCAGAAAATCAGCTACATAAAATGACTCCACTTCTGCTACTCCAAGAAAATCTGGTTCTCCTTCAAACCCTCCGGCCTTTGTTTGTTTATAGGCATAAATGTTGTACTTGGTAAACAGGGAAGCATTTCCTGATTTCAACTCCCAAATGATCTTTACATCAAGGGTCTTGGTACCCTGAGAACTTGAATTCCAGTTAATATCTTCACCCTCGACTAGCCATTGTGTAGATGGTGGGAAAATCACATTCTGAGCAGAAGTTTTAGCGCTGATATGACCAAGAACTGCATAATATTCTGATGAATCATGGTCCACGGAATTAGCTTTGTCAGGTGATTTAGATTCTGGTTTTAGTTGACTAACTTCAGGATTTAGCTTGTAGCATACAGCATGTATGCTGGTTAATGTGTATCCTTCCATAGCAATGCTACTCTCTAGTATGGTCCATCCTGGAACTACTTCTGGGGACAGGACTTGATGTGGCATGATTACAATACCGAATATGCTTGAGAAACGATTCATGGTGAGCAAGGTATTTCCGCTGGATGCGAGCAGTACAGATGTTTTCTTCTTAATGGAGGAATCAAAATCAAGAGAAAGGCCCACCAGGGATCTACCGGCTGATTTAACCTGCAAAACACACGTGCATCAACAGCTAAGGACATTGACAACAATAAGAGGATATAAAAAAATAAAAACAAAAACATACTCCGTCCGTCCCGGAGTAAGAGTCCTACCCCTCATTTGCGCGCTTATTAATAAACATTGGAAGTGATGTAAATGTTGTGAGTGTAAAAGTAAAGTAGGAGAGAGAATGAGTGGGAGAGAATAGTGAATTGATTGGTGTTGTGAGTATAAAAGTAAAATAGGAGAGAGAATGAGTGGGGTGAATAGTAAAGATTCTTTGCCATTTTAGGAATAGGACTCTTACTCTTGGACGGAGGGAGTACTATTTTATGTCAATGATAGATAATACTCCCTCTGTCCCAAAATGATCTTCTCATTTGTCATTTTTCATTGTCCCAAAAAGTTTTTCCCATTTCTACAATTTAGGTTTAAATGTGCATAACACAACATGACGAGTGAAGCAAGTGTTCATATCCTTAAAAAGTTTGAATAGTCAAACGTGAAGATCATTTTGGGACGGAGGGAGAACTATCTTCTCATTTGCCATTTTTCATTGTCCCAAAAAGTTCTTCACATTTCTACAATTCGGGCTTAAATGTGCATAAACACAACATGGCTAATGATGCAAGTGTTCATATCCTTAAAAAATTTGAATAGTCAAATGGGAAGATCATTTTGGGACGGAGGGAGTATAGAAACATGATGAAGATGACCAGCACAGAGTTTCTACTGGGTCATGAAAAAGTAAAAAACTTTCAAAAGCCTAGGGTGGTCCTAGTTGACAGCTAAAACCAAGACATGAGAGTCATGATGAGAAACAAACCGAAAGCAGAAAAGATGAACATGCAAATGCATCTAGTCCCCGAGCCAATAAGTCAAATGCACCCACGTATGTGTGTGTGCAAGAAATCTCCCTACAGTTGTACCATTGGCTCTAATACAATTCAACTCCCTTAGCCTAGTCCCAGTCACTTGGGGTCGGCTACATGAATCCTTTTCCTCCATTTAATTCAACCCGGAGCAAAGACCATTGGCTCTAGTCAACAAAAATATTATGAGCCTGATAACTTGCAAAAATAAAAATGTATACCTACAACTTATAAAAATTAAGTTTACAGCTCCAAGGTAGTTTTTCAAGGCACAAACTCAGCAATACATTTCCAAGTGGAAAAGATAATGTGTAGTTTCAAGCTTCTTTCACATTGCATAACCAACTCTAAGTAAAACAATCTAAGTATACAGATAGGACAACTGAAGCTGAATGGAATGGAATGGAATGGAATGGAAAGTAAAATGAGTATTGTGTGGTCTCCTGATAGTAGTTGAAGCTAAGACCATTATACTCCCTCCCTCCGTCCCATAATGATAGTCCCGTTTGACTATTCAAACAATTAAACAGCATATTGTCATCGTCATTACTATCCTTAGTGAGGTTCAATTATTACTTCCAATAAACTTTCTCTTGCGACAACCATTACTCCTCAAAAAATCCACACACCAATTTTAAAAATAAGACTATCTTTTTGGCACGAACATAAATGGCAAAAGGGACTATCATTTTGGGACGGATGGAGAGAGTTAGGGTACAGTGACTCAGAAGCCTGCAAGATCACTCGAACTACCACTGTCAGGACACAAAAGTTTAAGCATGCATCTTCTAACAATTCAACCTTTCGGTCGTGAGTCGACAAGGATCATCTTTTCCTGACCATTACATCAGAACATTATCAATATCATCATATAGTCTCACTGTTCCTAATATTCGTTTAGATACATTTTGCTAGAAAGTTGATCGACAAATGAGATGGCTTACTGAATAAGTAAAGTGGACAGGTAATTTCCCCATAAGAAGCTCTCCTTGAAAGAGCCTCGTCGTGAAATAAGCCTTGCCTTCAAGAGTTCCTTTAAATGTGATGTTCCCTCCTCCGTTATAAGATGCTTCTTTAAAACTATCAGTTGGAGATATATTAAGAAACAAGAAACAAAATAGTTACCTAGCGAATGCTACTAGAAAGCTACAGAAACAGCGTAAAAGAAGGAATATCTTCCGCATCCGTGCACTAAAATAGAATAGTGTTGGCAAGGGCTGAGGTTCAAAAGTGGTGATGTTCTATGTGTGACAAATCATAGAAGTCTAAAATTTCCTACAACTCATTTCTCAGTGATGAGTTTTATTTAGATAGGCAATCAGTTCAAAGATCAGATCTATAGGAGAAGTGAGACTTACTCAACTAGAACTTGAACTGTGTTCGAAGTCGAGTCTCCAGAAAACTCAAGAAATGGCTGTACATTGGAAGTATAAGTAAGTTAGAAAGAGAAGTTAATATCAATGTCAATTAAGAACAGGTAGATACTATATTGCATGAGTTTCTTTTCCACAATGCTATGTCAGTAAGATTTTAAGAACAGAAAACTTGGTTCTGTAGCCCAAACATAATATGTCCATTGATCTATCTCCCTCCCTCACCGTCACCATCTCGTTCATCATCAGGCATTTCAGAGCTCTCTGTCTTAAGTACATTTATATAAGAGTTCGACAAGGAAAGAAGCTTCCCGATAGCGAAGCCTTTGATGAATGCTGTTTCTGCTACCAATTGTGATAGGAAACTGAGATTAGCCTACTTTTGAAAGTCGTTATGCCAAAACATTGTTGTTTTCCATTGAGGGGATTATTTTAACCCATATCGATATACTAATAATAATACCTAAAAGTTAAAAATGTCCTCCTAAGTTGAAGCATAATTGAGCTGACTGCAAGTTAGATTCCATGAAAGACGAGCAAACATGTATTTCACATTGAAAATAATGCAATTTGGCTCATAAGACTGAACACCAAGGGTGACAGGAATTCAGGAAATACCTGAAAGCTTTGGTTGGAAAGATTGTTCCAAGGAGCATCTGATACTTGCTTCCCATCAACCGCAAAATGGTAACCATGGCCCTAAAAATGAATATGTCAATTGCCAACTATATATAAATGATGCACGTAAAATTAAAGGATGGCATGTTCTGTCATACGATTCTTGCTGACAGCCACTAGTTGGCCACTAATACGATGTCAACTCAGTTAACTAATGTCATCATATCATTCTTAAAAGCAAACAGTTTGCCAGTTCGGATATTATTAGCTCAAAAGTGCTAATCACTGTCTCTCATAGTTTCACCCCCTCCCCTAAGCAGTAAGACGTTTTCTCACTCGCAATCGCTTAAGCGTCGGCAGTGCAGTCAGCACCATACCCGTTACAGCCCTGCAGAAACCCATATTCTTGTGGCGGATAAAGTACGTCCAAGAGATTAAAGGGAATCCTTTAATATAAATAACAATAGGAAACAAAAAATCTGGGATGACAAACATCATTTAAAGGAAGACTGGCACAAGTTAACAGGTCGAGGAAACAAAACAAAATGACAAGTAGAAATATCATCCAGAGGAAATACCTGATCAAAGTTGGAATAAAACGGAAGGGATTTAGGATAATTCTGTACTATTCCCCATGATTTTTCTACAAGGCTCCACCAGCTGGCACATCCAGTATAAATAATCAACAATCAATAATTAAGTAGACCTTCAAAACTTTAAAGGATATACACACAGTAGAAGGCAGTCTGTTTCTGAAACGAATTTATGAATATTTTAGGTTTATAGTCCCTTCATTATAGGATAAATCAAGATGAAGACATCTAGGAGTCATACGGAAGAAAAGGAAAAATGGAAGTGTCGAAATTGCATTATTGTTGGCATACTAATTAGTTCTTGAGATTTAAATTAACTTTTTACACAAAGTTCAATGCAAAGCGTGTGGACACAATTCAATTAAAAGTGGGTCTTGTGTAAATTTGTGGACACGTTTCATCCTTTTTTTAACACTTAAAACACTTTTTTAACATTCCAAAAAGTAACAGTGGACTCTTATCTGAGAAGACCATAATTGAAGAGTTACTTACGCCACCAAGTTTGATGACTATATATACATAAAATCTACAAACGCCTACATATTGATGCAAACAAAGGAAAAGATGGAATTAGACCGGTATAGATCAAGATAATTAGGAGGTGACATCTTTCCTCAAACATAGTCAACTTGGTCCGTTGTTCAAACAGACAAAATCAAAACAATTTGCAAGTACAATTACTAATGTTAAACTAGGATTCAACTTGCCATGTATTGATGGATAGAAAGCCTATACATTTCAGAATCTTGAACAGAAACAGGACAAAGTTGCAGATAAGTAAGCTATAAATATACTAACAAGATATATGTAAATGATATTTAGTCAAAGAGCTAAATGCATCACCGATTTTGTGCAGTCTGAAAGTCAGGTGGTTGATGCGTCTCGTAGACCCATCCAGGAGCAAATATGGCAGCCGACACATCATCTTTCTTCAACACATCAAGTGCCACATTTGTCTAGTGTGAGAAAAAGAAATCATAAGTAAATCGTATTTTATAAAAAAACACCCCTTATATAAAATTTCTTATCTTTTTTTAAAAAAAGTATCTCAACTACAAACGTAGATCAACAAATAGGCAGGACAGATCATCACATAATATCATGTAAAACCAAAATCATTTTGATCCCATATGAAGATTCATGTTAGCCGACCCCAAATCATTTGGGGACTTTGTTATTGTTGTTGCAAGTGAAATTGCAATGAGCCAGTCTGAACGTAGATAAATCCTCAAAAATGATTATGCTGACCAGATGTCCGATAAACTAAGTCATGACTCATAATTCTATATCCATATTAGATGATAATGAGCAGTTACACATTTTAAAGCAAGATCAACACATACAGTCCATTGTCCATCCCCGTAAGTGCCCCTACCAAAAACATCTATACCCATGTAGACATCAAACTTTCTGTTACCCGCAACACCAGCTGAGAGCTTTGGATAATCTTCCTGCATGGTATAAATAAAAAACCATCAGAAGATAGAATGATGGAATTTTAAACTCAGAATAGGGGAGGACCAGGAGCATATAATACCAGCCAAGTATAGTTTACGAAAATGCCATCGCAAATATCAAAGAAAGGTTTATTACTGCCATTCAGCTGATTTTGCCAGTCAAGATCACCTGCAATGGTAACACTGTCATACCTGCATCATGGCAATAACACGATTGCAATAATAAGAAGCAACCTTAATCAAAAGGAAAAAACTTACAGACAAAGAAACTCCAAGACCGAGATATAATGGAATCTCATGGCAACCTACCATATGACTAAAGCTCCAGATATGGACGAATGCATGGTTTTGGTTAAATGGCTGACAAATTCTTTCAATATAGGTATCCGTCCAATGTCCAATTTAACCTCCATATTGATCTGTCAAACAGTAATGTAAGAATGATTCTTGGAAAAACCACTTTAATACAAGCTAATATGTAGACATTTTTTAAGCTTGTGCTCACTGAAACTTTGAGAGTTGTAGAGTTCACAATTGCCTCTACTAAATTAGTTTCTGCAAATGCAACAAAAGTCATAGTATGGGGACATAAGATCAGTCATGCTCATCTTTCAAGATACACCTACTTCAACACATCAGTTCTAATGTTACTCACAGACATCCGTACTTATACATTGTAAGGAAATGAATTTTGCCCATTAATATTATGAAGATCTTAGTCAAGCATGGCATCACTTTATCTACTGTAAATGTGTGGTTCGTGGTATCGCTGTTCACTCATCGTGCATCTTTAGAGGTTTCTTCTTCCATCTTCATTGCTTGGTTACAGGACTTCTCACTCTCCTAAATGTTGGCATTCAAAACTAAGCATGTAAACTTTCTTTTAAACTTGTCAAATTTGCTAGTTAATTCAATGGCGAAGCCATAAATTTAAGGAATGGGAGTTGAAATTGCTTTAGGAATAAATGATATAATTAGGGTATCCAAATTTAGCATAAAAGGGGGTGTCAAAATTGCAATTTAGTGCAAGTTTTACCCAAAATTAAGGGGGTCAAAACGTATAAATTAACATTTTTAGGGATAAAGAGTCATTATCTTAAAACTTGAAGGTGCTAATATCGACGCTTACCGAAATTCAAAGCCTAGCTTCGCCAATGCTAGTTATATTACTATATACTCCCTCTGTCCCAAAACAAAGTACCCATTTGTTTTTAGGAACGGGAATTAAGGAAAAATGTTGGAAAAGTTGGTGTTGGGAGTGGGAAGGATAGAGAAAGTGGGGTAGGGAATAGTACGTGGATAGTTGTTGTGAGTGGGAAGGAGAGAGAAAGTGGAATATATATTTTCCTTTTTAAGTCGGTGGTACTTTCCAATGGGACACCCAAAATGGCAAAATGGGTACTTTGTTATGAGACGGAGGGAGTATATACACACACATATATACATATGTACACGCACACATATATACATACACACACATACTTCCTCCGTCTTTTTGAACTCGCACCACTAATGAAAAGCACAGGAATTAAGGAAAATTGTATCATATTGTTAGTGGAGTAGGTATTGTGAGTATGAAAAGTGGGGTATGATTTGTGAGTGGAGTGGAATAGTATGTGAGTACTTGTGAGTATGACAAGTGGCCATTGAAGAAAGAATATAATATACTTTCTTTTTTCTGTTGTGCAACTTCTAAAGGATGCCTATAAAGGAAATAAGCGCAAGTTCAAAAAAGACTGAGGGAGCATATATTATATAAACCCACACACACGAGGGAGTGTACGCAAGTTATTAGACACATTATCTTTCCTTTTATTTTAACCACACTATTTCATTAGTAATTTTGTTGCCGGGAGCTAGCATCCAGACCTTACCATGTAACTCCCACTTGTAGTAACAGCTACATAGATTTCTTGTGATCAATGTACTGAGAACAAGCTCAAATTCAGGCACAATAGGATGTGAAGAAGGAAAAATCATATACTTGCAATCATGCTTTAACATTCAAGAGAAGTCCAAAAGAATTAAACTGTCTGTGTCATTTAGAGAGTTCCTCTACTCCTCTTAAGATACCAATAAGGACTTCTATAAAGATCATTCTCAAGAACCTATAGACAATAGTCTATTAGAAGTTTGAGACAGTGGCACTTTCTTTCGCCTTTTCCAGTTCTCATGTGTGTGTGTGTGCTCAAGTGTACTTCGATCTTTTCTTTTAATCCGGAGAAAACCTCACGACTAACTGCTTGCAGAAAAACCTACATACGCAATATCATTTTATGTTATCATTTCCTTTTGCCGGGATATACTCAGAACTATTTAAATTGGTTACTGGTGAAAATGAAAATGCAATAATGATTTTAAAGATGGCCCTGAAATATGTATCAGAAGGTATTTTTACAGTATATTTCAGACCTCTAGTGAAGCTCTCTAGAGCAGTTACTCCATGAAAGGGAAAGATCCAGAAATAAAAGTTCAAACAAAAACTAAATGAAAGCAACGAGAATGGAGAAAGGCAGAGCACAAAAATATATATTACCAGCCACCCATCAAAACCCAAAGCAACAGCAAGCTCCGTCAATCTCTCAGCATACAACTGAGCAGATTCCATTGTGGAGAGAAGTTTGTTGGCAATCACCGCCCCTTCATCCCATTCCACAATAAAAGTTCCCAGAACCTGTGTTTCCAAATTTGCAGGCCAACGTCATTGTATAAAACAATAGAACTACACCACCATTAAGCCAACACAACCATAAACAACAAAAAAAGAAATGAGTAACATAGTGATCCTGTTTTCAGTTTTTCACTTTTCAATATTCAAGGAGATAAAAAGGATTAAAGAAAAAGTGGTGACAATCTTAACATAACCACTCCCTCCCAAAAAGAAAACCTGATTTCACTTCTCAAAATTAATTTCCAAATGGTTTAGAAATAAATTGATTTCCAAACGGTTTAGAGATAAATTGATTTCCAAATCGGTATCTACACACATTTATTTAGTTACAAAGAACAGAACTGTAACAGCCACAAGCTATACAAAATTGCAAGAAGGAGCATGCCACATAGTTTCAAAAGGCAAATGAAATCATACTCCCTCAATCCACCGAACCTTGAGTCATTGGGTTTAAGAATTACTAACACACCATTGACCATCAGAAAGTGAACATACCTTGACACCGTGCTGGTGCGCAGTGTTAGTCCAGCAGGGAGGTGGTAAAGTAACTAAACTATGCGAGAAATAAACAAACACATCAATCAAATACCAATGCCATATCGCATACGCCCCTTCGTTACTCCCCCCTTGCACCCACTTATCATCTCCGTACCCTCCCGCCATGTCATGGCACACCAGAATCCTCGGCCTATTAGCCAGTCCAACGTCACCCTCCCGGAGTTTGACCGAAGCTACGTTGAACGGAAAGTGAAATGAATCGAAGTAGGACCGCGATTCTAGGTCTTCAAGTGTTTTGATCGGGAAAGATACCGGAGTGGACGGTTGTTTTGGATCGAACGGCAGCGGAGGAGGAGGATCGGCGGTGATGGCGTCGGATTGGTCCATACTGGGGAGGAGGGAGGAGATAGTGTCGCGGATTGAATTGAGGAAGTTGCGAATGGAGATTAGGGTTTGGCGTCTTATATAGGGGCGGAGGCGGATCAGCATGGGATGGGAGGGGGAGAGTGTCGATTTTTTACCGTTTGGAATTGAAGGATGAAGACAGGATGGTTGACTTTGGATTGACCGGCTGTTCTTGCGTGCTATTTGGCGCGGAAAACTTAACTTTATGGCAGGCGGACACTAGGAGACGTGGTTTCGGGCACGTAATGTGTGACGCTGATTTCCGGAACGCATTTTTTCTTTTCCCGGTGCAATGAAGATAGTATGGCCCTAACAACTGCCGGGATGGATGAATGGGCCAATGGGGTTTACTGATTTTTTTTTAAAATAATTACATTTTAAATTAATATGTACCAGAATGACACTAGGGAAAATTTGTAGGAAATTATAAATGTGATCAACGATATCGTATAGGAGGATATGAAGGATTTTATAATATCTCCTCATATCTTCAAGATATTCTGTTGATCATCTTTTGATTAGGTATATCTCATTCTTAGTTTAAATTATATTGTTTCCTAGATAAAATAAGATTCCTTATTCTTAGGTATTACAAGCAATATAAATAGGAGTCTTGTAATCAGTTTTTATTCAATCAAGAATAGAAATTCAAGAATTGTTTATTTTATAAACATGAAGTTTCTCTTCTTGTTCATCCTTCTCTACGCCAAATTCATCATGGCATCAGAGCTGTGATTGATCCAAATCGCTTCCGCACAAGTTTTATTTTTCTCTGTTACCGATTTTTTCGGTTTTTTTCGTGTTATTTTTTCATTTTTTTTTTGTTCGTCCTTATTTCCACAACCATGAAGGCAGCAGTGAGATCAAATCTGAGTTTCAGAGTAGAGGTTTGAAGACGGTGCAATGCTATGGTGAAGGGTTTCGTGAAGAAGAAAATTAGAAATAAAGTCAAGCTTGCAAAGACTGCGAAAGAGATTTGAGGAGACTTGCAAAACGTGTTGGGAGTAAGAGTACTCACATGGCAGATAAGCTGAAGCGTGCTATAACCCGAGCGAAGCATGGAACGAAACAAATCTGTACAGCCGGTAAGCAGCCGTCAGTTGTGCAACCAGTTGTCGTGACAGTTGTGCAATCAGTTGTTTAGACAAGTGTACAATCAGTTCTGCAAACAGAGAAGCCCAAGTGTACGTGCTGTGGAAAGATGTGCTATACTGTGGGAAACTGCTATCCGAAGGACGTAAGAAGACGTGAAGGGGCAACACAGATTATGAGACACCTTGCAGACAAGGCGCAGGCGAACAGAGGTCTCTGGTTGGAATGGTTGAGTTTTTTTTAAGTTTCAAGTTGGGCGTTTGTATCCTTCACGCGCCAACTTGAGGGGGAGTGTAGGAAATCATAAATGTGATCAACGATATCGCATAGGAGGATATAAAGGATTTTATAATATCTCCCCATATCTCCAAGATATTTTGTTGATCATCTTTTGATTAGGTATATCTCCTTCCTAGTTTAAATTATATTGTTTCCTAGATAAAATAAGTTTCCTTATTCTTAGGTATTACAAGTAGTATAAATAGGAGTCTTGTAATCAGTTTTTATTCAATCAAGAATAGAAATTCAAGAATTGTTTATTTTATAAACATGAAGTTTCTCTTCTTGTTCATCCTTCTCTATGCCAAATTCATCAAAATTTATATACCAAAATGACCATTTTTATAAAAATGTTAGTGGTAGTACCTTTTTTGGTGAGAAAACGGCACTACCAATGTTGTTTTCTGTAAACTCCGTTAAACCCGTTTGCCCCGTTTTGTTTTTCAGCTGACACACACAAAAAAAAAAACAATGCAAACGTTACCACCAATACCGTTTTTAGGCTGACTGCATTTTAACTCGGGTGGTTTGGTTAATTAAGATTATGATTAAAGATGAATTCTTCTTCTTCAAGTCGAGTAGTGAACCCACTTTCTAGGAAAATAGGAATATCTTTTTACATTTCTTGGTTGCTTTTGTTTAGAAAATGATCAAAAATGACTTTTGTGCATTTGCTTTTCCCTTGTGATGCTTATGATACTCATTAATTTTCCTCCTTTTCTCTTTCAACTTGTTTTTTATTTGTCTACCCACATATAGACTCCAGCCCCTTCTTCTCTTTCATCCCCTTCGCACCAACAACTCTCTTCTGCCTCCCTTTCCTTCGCTTCTCAACACCCAGCACCACCGCAGCTCGTCGACGCCTCCTTAGCAATTGCCACCAGATCCGAAGATGCTCCGACGAAAAACCCACAACCGGTTACCACTGTTGCCGCTCCCAAAAGGTCAACCAAAGACCGACACACTAAAGTCGACGGCCGTGGCCGGAGAATTCAAAAATGGAGGTGGGTGGGTTGAAGACGGCAATACCAATGTATGAATTGGTCGATTGGAGGGTGAATTGGGGCTAGGCAGAAGAAACAATGATGGGTAGCGGGCTAGCGGAAGTGGGAGAACCAGTAATTAGGTGGATGAAGTTGGAGCGACCCAGGTAGTGGAATGACGGATGATATTATGGAAGATTGAAGATGTAGTTGGGTAAAAGAAACCTATAAGAACAGAGACTGAGGGAGGTGGAAGTGTGGAACCTATGCCTATTAAAGGAGAAGACGGTAGCGGTAGTCACGTTTTCACTTTTGACTTCTTTTTTTTTTTTTTTTGTGTCAGCTGAAAGACAAAAACGGGGCAAACGGGTTTAACGGAGTTTACAGAAAACGGCATTGGTAGTGCCGTTTTCTCACCAAAAAACGGTACTACCACAGACGTTTTCACAAAAATGGTCATTTTGGTACATAAATTTTCCCTAGTGTCATTCTGGTACATATTAATTTAAAATGTAATTATTTGAAAAAAAATCGGGTTTACTCCTCCGTTTCATAATAAATACTCCCTACGTTCCTTAATATAAGTCGTTTTAGCAAAAATTACACAAACCAAAGAAAAAATAACTCTTCTTTAAACTTCCCAAATTACCCTTTTTATCTCTTAGTATTAATTTAATGCAAATAAAGACTCCTTTCTCTCTTCAACTACCTTATACAAACCAAGGAAGCATTAAAGATGGGCATTTTGGTCTAAAAGACCAAATAAAAGCTAAAACGGCTTATAAAAAGAGACAAAATTGAGAGTCTAAAACGACTTATATTAAGGAACGGAGGGAGTAATACATGTCGTTTTAGATTTCTCCACACATATTAAAAAAATGCAATTAATACATATTAAAAAGACATACTCCCTCTGTCTTTTTAGTCTGTTCACTTTTGGTCAACGCGAGTAAACTTTGACCAAACATTTAATGTCAATCTAACAATCTTAATGAAATTTTAAAAAATATTATTGATAAATTAAATGATTATTTATCAATTACAATTTTTATAATTTCATTAAGATTGTTAGATTGACATTAAATGTTTGGTCAAAGTTTACTCATGTTGACCAAAAGTGAACAGACTAAAAAGACGGAGGGAGTTTGTACCCCTAAATTATCCAATTATCTATGCATTTATTTAAATGTTTATACAAGAAATAGTTCACAATTAATGAATAAGGGTATAATAGGTAAACAAGAGTAATTCTTTATTGGTAATAGTAAAACGTTAAATATTTTAGAACAAAAAATTTCTCCTAAAACGTCATATATTATGAAACGGAGGGAGTAATATTTTGTAGAAAATGATGTTAGAAATCAAGCAAGTGACACTCATAATCTGTGGCCAAGCCACAACTATGTCATGGGTCAAACGACTTTCTTAAAAATAAAAAATTGGAAGTTGTTGCATTTTTACCATTATATTTTTTAAAAAAAATTATACTCCCTCCGACCCACTCAAAATAGGATTTTTGGTCTCGACACGAGGATTAAGAAATAATAACATTTTTGTGGTTGTAAAAGTATGTGTTGTGAGTATGAAGGAAAGAGAAAATGGGTAGGGAATAATAAATAAAAATTTATTGTGAGTGTGACAAGTGAGTCTCATTGATTAATAAAAAAGTAATAAAAACTTTTCATTTGGGAATGTCCTATTTCGGGTGGGACACACAAAATGGTAAAACGTCCTAGTTTGGGTGTGACGGATTGAGCATATATTTTCCTTTTAAAAAAAAAAAAACATTTGGACCTCTTTTAGTTTAAATAAAATAGCATTATATCGCAATTAGTCTGCAAATTCCTGATTTTGCTACCGCTCATAATTAACCGGTCAAAACAACTAACCGTTAAACGTAACAAGTTTCCCTATTGGATTCATCTCCTTTTCTACTACAAAAAGTTAATCTCAAATTTTGTAGGGTTAATGACAGATTAGGGCCTAAACTCCAGGAGGGTGCATCTAAATGGGGCCTGGGTTTTTTTTCGCTAGATCAGGGCTCAATATCTAAATTTTTCGGCAGTTAAGGGTTTTTTGATGGAAATCGTTAGAAAAGTCAGTTAAGTGCCATGTGCCTCGCACATGATCGTCAAATTGGATGTATTTGTAATGATATTAGTTAGTAAGGGCTTTAGTGAAATTTTTGAAACTCAAAGGTTTAAAAACGAAATAAATATTTTTTTCTAAAAAAATACTCCCTCCGTCTCAATTTAAAGTTCCTAGTTTTACTTTACACGGAGGTTAAGAAAAATTAAATGTTGTGAATATGAAAAGAAAGTTGGGAGAGAGAAAGTGGGTAGGGTGTTGTTGTTGTGAGAATGACAAGTGGGTTCCACTTTCCATATTAGGTCATAAAACAAAATAAAAAACCTTAAAGCGGGACAGAAGGAGTATATAATAAAATAACTAATTATCATATACTCCCTCCGTCCCATCCGAATTAGAATTTTCACCACTGGTATAATAAAATAAGTAATTATCATATACTCCCTCCGTCCCATCCGAATTAAGATTTTCACCACTGGCACGGGATTAAGGAATAATAGTATTCTATTACAAAAAGGGATAATGTCTTTGAATTAAAAGATTTAACCTTTTTTGAATAATCACATTTACAAAAAGCAGCCATAAATTAAATTTTATTACAATGAAAATCAAACTCAGTTTTAAAGTTCACTATTCTCCTTCCCACCACCATCGGCCCACCACCACCGCCATCGGACCGCCGTCATCAGCCCACCGCCGCCGCCATCGGACCACCGTCATCAGCCCTATGCCCACAATCAAACCGCCACCACAGACCACCATTTCCTCCATCATCAGCACATTACAATTGCCAATCTGTCACCACAAATCAAAAATACCAAAATCAAGAAAAACAAAGTAAAAAAATGAAGACGGCGAATCTGACGGACCTCCACCCACATTTGTCGATGAATGGGGCGAAAATCCGAACAGGAGATTGAGCCCTCGTCGAAATTGCCCGCAACTGATCCGCCACAAAATGAGGACGAATGGGGCAAAAAATCAGAGCCATTGTCAGAATTGCCTGAAACTGCTCCGCCGCAGAATGAGGACGAATGGGGTGATGGGGCGGCGGGGTTTGAGGTGCCGGGAAATGGAAGCGCGGCGGTTGAGAGCGAGATTGTTAATGGGAAGGTTGAGGAATTGAAGAGGTGTTTGGTGGATACGGTTTATGGGAGTGAGTTAGGGTTAGGACGTCGGCGGAAGAACGGGCTGAGATTTCGGAGTTGGTGACGCAATTGGAAGGGATGAATCTGACGCCGGCTCCGGTGGATGCGGTGGAGGTTCTTGATGGCGGCTGGTAAGGAGGGAGATGAGGAGAAATGAAGATGAGGGGGGGATATTTTTTAAGGTTTATGAAATTGGGTTTTGTTTTGGATTTAACCTTTCAAATTTTAAAATTTACAGTTTGACCCTTTTTGACAACTTTCATTTCAATTTCATCCTGATTTATGATCACGTGCCATGCACATGGCAATTAACTGACTTTTCTAACGATTTCTGTCAAAAAGCCCTTAACTGTCGAAAAATTTAGATATTGAGCCCTGATTTAGCGGAAAAAAAAAGAAAAACCAGGCCCCGTTTAGACGCACCCCCTGGAGTTCAGGCCCTAATTTGTCATTAACCCAATTTTTTATATGATCAACCCAATTTATATTTTAATAAAAAATTATCAATAAATTGAACTTGTTGTTGATATACTATTAAAATTATTATCAATTACTACAATTTTCAGTATTTTACAAGAATAACAAAATTGAAATAGTTACTTATTAAAGTCCACTTAAGTTTTTAAGTCGACCAATTTTATTTTATTTTTTAACAAAAGTTGACTATTAAGTCTACTAAAAAGATAAGGCGAGGTCTCCTGTGCAACCGCCGCACCGTGCAACGGCGCCAGGCGAGCCTCCTTTTTTTTCTCTTTTTTTTTCTAGCGATTTTTTTTTTTTTTTTTTTTTTGCTGTTGCCACCGAAAACTTTTTTCCCTCCCAACAAAAGTAACACTTATTATAACGAAATGTAACACTTTTTTCTTTCAAATGTAACACTTCTTTAAAAAAAAATGTACCACAATTTTGCTGCAATAGATTAATGATAACATAAAGATTGATAGCTAAACTAATGTCACATATTTTATAAAGGAATGTAACACTTTTTTTTTCAAATGTAACACTTTTTTTTTTCAAAATTAACATAAGATTGACAAACTAAACTAATGTTACATTTTATAAAAAATGAATGTAACATTTTTTTCTCAATTGCAAAGGTTTATATTCTTAAATGTAACATTATATCTTAAATGTAACAATTTTTTATTGATAAATTAACAATTGAAATGCAACTCGATAAATATATGAATTTTTACTCTTTTTTTAAAGAAGAAAAGTAACATTTACCAAATAAAAATGTTACATTCTTCTATATAGAAAATTATAATTATATATTCACTTTGTTACACTTCAAATATTACTTTTTCTAACCACAAAAAACAATCAAACAATTTAAATTTTCTTGTAAAATTACTGTTACATTTTACTGTGAAAAATGTTACTTTTTGAAAATGAAACTGTTACTTTTATCAGAACAGATTGTTACATCTTAGCTGATGAGCAGCTCAAACTTTTTGTGTGTAAAAAAATATTTAAATTTTTTTTTGAACCATATCATGACCTATGTAGCTTTATTCGCCTCGTCGAGACGAACACAACGGTATTTTAAATTTTTTTTCCTGAGTTATAAATCTCAAAATATTGCATTTTAAAGTTTTTTTTGGTTTTTTTTTTTAGGGAAGACACGTGTAGCGATCTGGGAAGTGGAAGGGCTGGATCCAACGGTCGGATGTAGCGGAGCAGGAAGACGCGAGAAGCAGCGAAACCGCCGCACATGATGCGGTTGCCGCACGCAAGAATTTGTCAAAAGATAAAGATATGAACCGATGGACCGACAAACTAGAGGATGGGTTTAATGTTATAGAAAATGTCATATTAGCACCTCTAACTTTTGAATCAATACATTAAAAATATTGATTTTGACTTTGTTTTAACATCCCCTCCTTATTCTAATTTGACAAATTCTCATATGCGGAAGCCTGGATTGTTCTGCTACTTCTCGCATCCACCTGCTCCGCTACAGTCGACTACCGGATTCAGCCCTCCCACTTCCCAGATTGGGACACGTGTCTTCCTTAAAAAAAAAAAACAATAACTTTAAAATGTTATATCTTGAGATTTATAACTCAGAAAAAAAAATACAAAAAACAAAAAACGTTGTGTTCATCTCGACGAGATGAATAAAATTACATAGGTCATTGTATGGTTTGATTTTTTTTTTTTAAAAAAAACATATTTTTTACACACAAAAAGTTTGAGCTACTCGTCAGCTGAGATGTAACACTCTGTTCTGATAAAAGTAACAGTTTCATCTTCAAAAAGTAACACTTTTTACAGCAAAATGTAACAGAAAATTTACAAGAAAATTTAAATTGTTTGATAGTTTTTGTGGCTAAAAAAAGTAATATTTGAAATTTAACAAAGTGAATATATGATTATAATTTTTTATATAGATGAATGTAACATTTTTATTTAGTAAATGTTACTTTTCTTCTTTAACAAAAGAGTAAAAAATCATATATATAATCGGGTTTGCATTTTAATTGTTACTTTCTCAATAAAAAATGTTACATTTCAGATATAATGTTACATTTAAGAATATAAACTGTTATAATTGAGAAAAAAAATATTAGATTCATTTTTTATTAAATGTACCATTAGTTTAGTTTGTCAATCTTATGTTAATTTTGAAAAAAATAGTGTTACATTCCTTTATAAAAAGTGTGACATTAGTTTAGTTGTCGGTTTTTATGTTATCTTTAATCTATTGCAGCAAAATTGTGGTACATTTTTTAAAAGAAAAAAGTGTTACATTTCGTTATAATAAGTGCTACTTTTGTTGGGAGGAAATAAAGTTGGGGTGGTGTGAGAGCCTGCGCTCGAAACCTTTTACAATCCCGCGCTTGGTTTCACACAAATGGTTTCCTCTCGAAGTTTTAATTAAAGTGCAAGAGTCGTCACCTCACTTTATTTTAGGAAAAATGAAGACAAAACCTTTTATTTTGAGAAAGTGGGTTCGGGGGCTAAGTTACGATAAGAGAAGGGGTTATGCACTCTCCTCGCCCGTGATGGTCTCTACCAAGCATGCCTCTTAAGTTCATTTTATGCCTTGTTTTTATGCCTTAACAAAAATGGTGATTTTATATACAAATGAGTCTTCCTATTCTAAGTATGTTTGCTTAAACTCACAAATGAGAGTCGATTTGGGTGGACTCTCACTTGGTTTTGAAAATGGTTTTGAGCATTCATATCGAGTAAAGGAAAGCACAAAAGGGGTGTGGGATTATTATGTACAATGGTGAACAAATGGGAAACAAATCCCATGAAAATAATAAATGTCCAAGTCCAAGTTATCTCCATTTTATGGACTGTTGTCCATTCTCTTTGATGTACAACTCATGCAATCTGGAAAGCAAAGGTGAGAACTTCTTCCTAACATTTTAAACATCACTCATGATTTTTATGTTGATTTTAGGAGCATTTTATGATGTCCAAACAAGTTGTGCAAGATGAACTCAGCAGAAGTCAGAACAGAAACATGGTGTACACCCACAAAAGTTCTGACATTTTGATGTCAGAATAGGAAACACATCAATCTGAGAGCAAAGAGCTGAAACAAAAAATGGAAAGAGCTACTTCCACTTATGGTAAAAATATTATATTTACTTGATCATTTTCCTTTATCTTTGTAGAACAAAAACTCTTTAATGGACAGAGGCCAAAAACCAGGTTTTACATTAGTAATGGAGGTGACAAGACAAAGAGGTCAAAACTGGAGATCTTGCTGGACAGTCACATTATCATGAAAACAAGCATCAAAACTCAACTAAATGAAGTGATATTGGCATGAAACTTTGTGTGTTCATATATGTACATGTTAGTGACACAAAAGTCATGGAAAATAACTTATTTAGGCATGTATTGATGATGTTTCACATGAAAAAAGAGGAACAATGACAGATTTGGGGGTTTTGTTGGAAACACATGCTAGTCTTTGGAAAATCTCCCCAAATCAACAACATGAATATTAAAAATGTACAACATAGATAATATATACAAGATCTACAACAATAACAAGTGATGACAACTGAATATCAACATCATAAACATTCATTGATCAAAAACATGACAAAGAACACCAAACATTACATCTTTGGTTCCTTAATGGAGGTCTATCCTAACAAGTGGCTAGACTTCTTAACAAATTACATAAACATCTACATTTTACATGTATATAGATTACAAGGAAGAGATTTTACCTAGGTTGTGTTGGGAATTTAGTGGTACCCCATTGCAATCTAGATAAAGAACAACAAACCCACAAGCACAATAATGGAAGAATCACACACACAAGAACACAAGAATTGTTTACCCGGTTCGTTCAACACATGAACTACGTCCGGGGGCAATTGCCAAGCCAATATATTATTAATCACACCTTAATAATCTGCTACAATGTGTTCTAGGTCGTATCTATGCTTATATAGCAGTACAAGGAAGATCTAAATCAAAATTATGGAGAGATTGTGTCAAAATAGGAAACAAATCAGCCCAGCCGGCATACCGAGCGCCCGCTCACCCCTTACCAGGCGCCCGCTCGAATTAATATTCATGCGGACCAACCTTTCTGCCCAAATGAGCGCCCGCCTGGTCACCACCAGGCGCCCGCCTGCTTTTCCGCCAGAAACTCCTCCTCTGGTTTGAATCCCTTTTGATCTTCACCAACTCCCCCGACTTAGACTCCTTTTCTTCCTCATAGTTTAGGATCCAATCCCAACAGGTTGTGCTTCCTTTGCTTCCAAGGGAAGACTTTTTTGTTGCTTTTCTAGAGATGTGATTGTGTTTATGTTTTGAGAGAGTTGTTGTTGTGAGTTTGTTTGGTTGTTTTGGTGAGTGTTTAGGGGGTGATATGAGGGTGTATTGGTGGTTTATGGACTGAGGTTGGGGAAGAGTAAGGTGAGTGTTTGGATGATGGAGAGGAAGTGAGTATAGAGTGTATGAAAGATGTGTGTTCTTCGTGTGTTCCTCTTGTGAATCCCCCCTTTGAAAATGGATGAGTTAGGTAGTATATTGTATGGAGGAGGTAGTGAATGACCTTAGGTGCCTTTATCTAGGTCTGGGGGTAGTTTAGGGGTCATCTACCCGGCTCAAATGCAGCTGGGATGGATTAATGTGTGTTTGAATGGCCAAGTTGCACTTTGGACAAACTGCTGATCTGATCTGTCGGGGGAGCCGTACGGATGTATTTGTGCCGTACGTCTTGTATAGGAAATCTGGAGCAACCCCTTTTTGCCACGTATCGCGCTTTGATTGGCCAATCCCTTATCCAATTGCCCAACCACCTTTGGCCACTTGTCTGATGGTGGTTGGCTTCATTACTCCATGTTTGAATTCATTTTGGTCACGCCCGTCTATCTGAAACATGTTTATAATCAAGGGATGACAATAATATATTTTTAAATGCACAGAATGGATGATAACGAGCAGTTCTAGGTGTGCGGGGCCCGTTTCGGGTCTCGCAGCTCAAAAAATGAAGTACATGTCTGTGTACTCATTTTTTCGCTCTGATTATAAATTTGAAGTCCGTTAATCCATTTGATGCACCGATAAGACTCACGGCACTCCCGTATAGCCAAATTTGGGGTTCTAGGTCAATTTTAGGGTTTAGACTAGAGCCGTCAATACGGGCTGACGGGGCGGGTTGGGCCCAACCCACCACAGCCCACCTTCAAACGGGACAGGGTGGGCTGGCCCAAATTATTGGCGGGATGAGAAAATTCCATCCCAACCCAACCCACCTTGGGTTGGTGGGCCAGACGGGCCAAGCGGGTTAAGAGCCCGAGACTTACTGTTTTATTTTTTATTTTTGAAACAACCCCAAAGACTTATTTTTGAGTGCCATGAAGGGAGCTCGCCGGTGAATTGGTGGATGAAGGCGAAGCTTGCGATGAAGGTGAGCTCGCTTGCGTCTGAGGTCGATGACTGGAAAGAAAGGCAAATAGAGGGAGCCGGTGACAGATGCGAGAAAAAGGGAGGAACCTCGCGAAAGATTTGAAAGAGAGAGAGAGAGAGAGAAACAGATCTGTAGAGAAAGAGATAAAGTAGAGACGTCGGTCGCCGGAGATGGCTTGGACGATGCCGATGATGGTAGCCGTATCTGGATACTGGCGATAGAGGAGGAAGAGAGGAGCTATGTTTAGAGAGAAAGGAGAGAGAATTTTGTGCTCTGTGTGTGTTTTAGAGAGAGAAAGCGTGAGTTGAAAATGGGAAGGAGAGGAGGAGAAAGCGTTGAGTGATTGAGTCTCAAAGTCAAGACATCGGTAAGCCCAAAAAAAAAAGGGAAAAAATAAAAGAAAAAAAAGGTGGGCTGGCCTGCCCCAAACCCGTTTGGCCCGCGACCCAAATGGGCTAGCCCAAAATGGGCCACTTGTATTTGGGTTAGTATATTTAGGGCCCAACCCACCCTTATTCTATGGCGGGTCGGGCCAGCCCAAATTGACGGCTCTAGTTTAGACCAATCAAAAAGGGTTTGTCGGGGAGTGCGAGATCGGGGTGTCTACAGGTGGCAAAAAAAAAGTTGGGGGTGAAAAAAAATAAATAAATATATATACATGGCTCGGCTCCGTGCGCCGTCGCATACCGTGCGGCGGTCGCACAGGAGACTCCTTCTTCTAATTTTGTACGTATATGATAATAATCATGATTTTTTCTCAAGCAATTTTAACTCCTTCCAAAAGTTTTTAGCTTCGCTATTATTACTTTCATATACTCCCTCCATCCCACCTCACTTAACACTTAAGAAGTGAGTGCAATAATTAAGAAAAAGTAATTTATGTGTAGATGACAATGAAAAGAGAGAATGACTGTGGTAAATGGTAGTGTTGGTTGAATAAATTGAGTAGTGGAAAATGAAGAAAGATAATGAGTGGTGGGGTTGAGTGAATATAAAATTATAAAATAAGTATGCTATTTTAGGGAGTGCCAAGTGAGATGAGGCACACCAAACTGGAAATAAGTGTCAAGTGAGGTGAGATGGGTCGAGTATGAGTGTTGCTTGCATGTTGTTTCTTTCTATTGGGATAGTATGAGACATGGGATGCTCGGGTAGCGTATTTTTTTTCTTCATATTTGGTCGCGCTTTATATGTTCATGTAAACTTTGCATATATAACTAAATTATATGCTAAATCTTTAAACTGTATGTTTATTGGGTATGGCGGGAATGACTTCTGGTATAGATTCTGTGATGAGCAAAATCGAAAAATTGTTCGCAGTCAAGATGTTTTTTTTAATGAAGAAGTTATGTACAAGGACATGAAGGGTACATCTGATGGAGTTAGTATGTAACCTGAGGTTGTTGAGCTGGATATCCTATCTCGGGTGAGAGAAATACGGTTCAGGTTGACAACGATCAAGGAGTCTTTAAAGGTGAACCACATACTCACAAATAGTGGTGATCTGAAGAGTTATGAGGAAGCTAATCGTAGTGAACTTGTGCACAAGTAGAAAGCTGTATTGGATAATGAGATGAACTCATTGATAGCAAAATATGCTTGTGAATTAATTAAATTACTCGAGGGGGAGAAGACATGAAATAATAAGTAAGTTTACATGATAAATGAGTAGGCAAATGGAAGTAAGTGCTACAAGGCTAGGTTGGTTATAATGATTATTGAACAGAATTATGATATTGATTACAATGATGTCTTATTTCTTGTTGTGAAGTTGACTACTACCATGATGGTTCTGCGAATGGTAGTTGCAAGAAAATTACTGCTGGAATAAATATAAAGACGACTTTTGTCCATGAGGATTTGGAGGAGGACATTTACAAGGTACAACCACAATGTTACTTTTTTAGGGTAATGCATAGCTGTTTGTAGGTTGAAGAAAAGCTTGTATAGACTTAAATAAGCTCTGAGACAATGGTACAGAAAATTTGATGGATTCATGCATGACATATGATGTGACAGGTGTGAGGCGGATCTCTATTGCTAAGTCAAGAGGCTCAACAATGGGTACATAATCTTGTTGTTATATGTAGATGACATGCTAATATTGGGGTCTAATGATAAAGAGGTAAACAAATTGAAGGGACAATTGTCAAAACGATTAGAGATGAAGTATTTGGGGGAGGTCAGGAAAAACTAGGCATGAAAATTGACCGGGATAGGTAGGCAGGAAAGTTGGTCCTTTTCCAAGCATAATACGTCAAGAAAACCGTGACAAGATTTTGTACAAGGAAGACTCAATATGCCTCAGCAGTGTGGGAATCTAATGTATATTATGTTGTGTACAAGACTGAATATTTCATATGCGATGGGAGTAGTTAACGGGTACATGGGCAACCCAGGGAACCAACGTTTGAAAGAGATGAAATAGATCCTACGATAATTAATTAGTACTACTGGGAATGCATGATGTCGATTTTAGCGGGCTCTGTTGATGTAGATCTTGCATCAAGTGATCTTGATAATAGGAGATGTATCACAGATTATGTGATCACATTGGGTGGTACGGCAATCTCTGGGCTTCTAGATTACAAAAGATTGTAGCGCAGTCGACCACTGAAGCAAAATATGTTATAGTTACTAGGCAAGCAAAAAGATGGTATGGTTACAAAACTTCTTGGGTGAACTTGCGAAAGAGTGAAGTGATAGTGTGCTCTACACCGCTGGCCTGAGTGCAATTTGTTGGGTTTCGTAGTCACATGCGCAGCGGAATTAAGCATTTAAAATTTAATGAAACCCAAAGCCCATAGATCCATTCATATGATTAAGTCAAATATAACAATATGAATACTAGAATACTAACCCTTGATGCCTTTGATTTTGCAACCTTGAATTCGATAGAGACTTGAAAACTTGATCACGATCATAGTAATAATCACGAACTTTGAAGATGATAAGTTTCACCCTCTAGCGGTATCCACACCACGAACGAATATCAAGAACACTTGATCTTGGTTGCTAGACCAAATTATGAAACACGTTTTCACAATTAATATGAACTATAAGGAATTTTCTTTGTGTATAATTTTGTTCTTCAATCTAGGATTTCTTAGAACAAAATAAAACCCTCTCAAACTCTTTGGAGGCTTGCACAAACATTAGGTCTGAGTTATGGCCGAATTCTGATGTTTATACACAAGTAAGACCTATTCCAAATAGGAAACTTGTGTTAAAACCCGTCCAAAATTCGATTCCGAGTCAAATTAGGAATCTGCCCCCGACAGCACTGTGCGGCCGCCCAAACTGAGGTGTGCGGCCGCCCAAGTTATTGTGCGGTCGCCCAGCCCATTTGGGCGGTCGCCCAAAGGCCCAGAAAAATCCAATTTTTCCAAATTTCCAATATAGTCCTTATTTAGGATTCGTTCTATTGTGTGTGACCCTCTAGGATTATACTAAGTTGGCAATGGGTTCAAACATGAAACCATAAGATATGATTAGGTTCTAGCAAACCGTCATACCTACCCAAATAGTATAACTAGATACAAGTTCGCATTCCTTTTAGAACATGTCATAATCCTTTTGTCCACGATGTCATTGAACACAAGTCATGGTCAACAAGTCAACTTGTATTGTTCAATACTTTCTCGATTCCGAATATGTTGATAATCCAAATGACATTGATCCAATCAATCCATTTGAGTTTGGCCAAACATTTCACCAACATCATTCCTTCGAGGGGCCCAAGCTTGACATCTCTCCGAAGAGGGACAAATCCATTTAGCTTATTGTTCTTCCCTACGTGAATCCAATCATGCCAATCATATCCTTTATAACTACCGTGTTAAGGCAGCGTTTGAATATGTCAAACATAATGTTCATCAAGTGGAAGACTATAATAACTTCATGTCTAAGGACTCAAATGACATAACTAATATGAGATTTATATATGACATCGACCATGACATAAATCTCATACCGCGGGTCATGTCCAGTACCTTGTTCCAAACAAGTACCTATAAATCTAACATGATCATCCCATGATCATTTAGCCTTTATACTAGTGCTTAACAAGCTCTAGGGACGGAGATTATTATAAGCAAACACGAGCCATAATAATAATCTTATTATCTCTTTATCATTATGAATAAAACGATAACTTATACAACGTTTAACAAACGTGCCTAGGGCACCAACACCAACACAATTTGCCTAGCAAAAAACCTAACGTTTATTTTAGAATGAAGCACATAGAGTTGAGGTTTTATTACATTATGTATCTCTTCGTGCAGAAGATCTTGCAGTTATAGAAGATTCAAGGAACTGTGAACCTACATGACATGTTGACAAAAATTGTAAACCTTGATAGTTGAAGTTATGCATGTTGTTTCATCCTACGTGCATGGCATGAGATATACGCTGCTCGAGTACCGCAATTTATTCAACAAATTGTATCAGAGCTTCTGGAAAGAAAAATCAGGGCTGTCCATAATTGATTAAAAGTGAATGCAGAAATCAGGAACAAAAATTGCATTGATTCAAATGGTTCAAGTCGCATAGTTCTAAATAGTATTAAGGCTAAATGGACTGGATGAAATCAGATTGCAGGGATTTAATTTAGGGTTGCCAAGATTCATTAATGAAGTAAGCATGGATCCAAGATTAAGGTTGTAGCAAATAGTGCCAGGGTTGTAGCAATCCATACTCGTCAGAACATCATGGATCTAGGTGGATCGATGTTATTAAGAATAATGGGAGCAACGAGAATGAGTTGGACAAACCGACATGGAAATTTGATGCGATTAGATTTTTGGGCAATGAATATGGAAGGTGAAAAGAAAGAAAGATGTATGTTTCTTGGCCTTAATGAGTGTAGATTACATGCACGAGGCATGTAGATCGTGTGTAGGGCAAGTTAATACGATAATACGCGTGCGGGTTATGTGTAGCAGATGTGCATATTATGTGCAACAAGCGTGAAAAATTCATGCAGAGTGCATGCTGCAAGGGTACATAGCATGCGTAAAAATCATGCAAGGTATGCGAAAGTTGCTTGATGTACGGGACATTTAAAGGCGAAAGAGAAACTTGGTTCACTTTTGCAGTGGGATTATGAAAGTTGTGTGGTCACCTTTGACTGTAGGATATGAAGGAAAATTGCCATGATAGCTAACTTGGTAGCTAGGGGAAGATGGTGTTGTACACCACATACAACATGTTTCGCATATGGTTTACCCATGATGCGAGGGCGGTAAGGCCAAAAGCGCCATGGTAGAAAAAATCTCATCAAATTGGTATGTTGGTAGAAGGGAAGTATCGGTCAACCAAGGAGTAGTTTCAAAAGAAGAACCAACATAAGAGCATTAGCCAGAATGGGAAGCAATAAGATGCTTAGAGAACATGGAGCAGCCAAGACCGTGTTAATATTGTGGTTTACTATGGCTCGTGGATAAAAATAAAAGGTATACTAGCAGGAAATTTCGGTGAGGATCATTAGTTGTGAAGACTCGGGGCATGAAACTGACAATTATGTTGAAGACTACGCTCAACTTCAACTCGTCTTTGTTAGGATTAGTAAAACTTAGATTCAATTCCAGAAACTAGAACTAAACTAGAACTGGATGGATTGGTGACAGTGTGTGAAGAGTCATTACCGGGTGAGATCTTGACAAGAGGTAGTCACGGGAATTAGTTTAGTCTTTAAGTGAGAGATTGTTGGTTTGTGGAGTTAAAAAAAGAAAAGAAGAAGAAACTGAAGTCACTAAGGAATTTATGAAATTTCTTACTTGACTAGGTTGAAATTGAGTTTTTCTTGTGAGTTTGTTTAGGAGTTTTTTCTTATTAGTAATTTGGATTTCCTAGTTAGTTTATGTTTGGGACAAAAAATTAATGCTTATTTTAGGCAATTCGGTAGAGGTGAAAAATTCAGTGCCAGGCAAGTGCACCCCAAATGCCACATTAGGTTTGACACTCCAATTCATCACAACTACGGGTCATTTATTTTTTCTTTTCAACACTTATTTGCCTCTTAACATTTATTCATTCAGACATTTTCAAATTCAGTGTTTTTTTTTTCCAATTCAGATATGAAGGCTTTGAATTTTCATTTATTTTTCAGTTAGAATGAATACTTATTTGCCTTTTAATGGATACTTTTTATATATAATCTTTCCATAAACTTGTAATTACAAAAATACTAAATTCAAACACTAGATCAACGTTTTAAATCATCTACTATATTCAATGACATAATCATAATTTCTATTATAAATTCAGACGAATAATAAAACAACTTGAGTAATACATAAATCAGTATTTCAAAATTCAGACGAATAATAAAAGGGAAAATCTAAAAATATGACCATGTACTTAGTTTAAGGATGTAGTTATGTCCCTGTACAAGTTAACCCTGTACTTAGAAAAAAGGTGTGGAAATTAGGACTATGTCATCTTTTCGTCCAAATTCTAACGGAATGGATGGTTGGTTACTTATTTGGCTTACACGTGAAAAGAATTGCCAAATAGAGTTCCCAACATGTAAAATGTTTTTTTTTTTGTCTCTAAACCTCAAAACGACGTCGTTTTGTTGGTAAAAAAAATTTAAAAATAACACCGCAAATCGACATTTATTTGCTTGTCAGCCGGAGTTCTTTATTTTGAAGATCCGACCGGCCGAAGTTGAAGAGGAAAACATAGCCGGAGGAATACCCAAACCACCATCAACGCCACCACCTTCACCATCAACGCTTCCACCACTATGAGTTTCAATTTCGCTTGTAGCATCACGAAATTTGCAGAAATTAGAGCAAGAATCAAAATAGATCTAGAGAAATCAATTCAGACAGTCAAGATCTGAGCAAAAGACTGCTCAAGGCTCCATAATCTAACGATGGCAGCACCAAAAACTGAAAAATACAACAAGAAACCTTAAAATGCAAAAAACCATGGAAGAACACTGTAGCATGAACAGTGGCGGATTCCAAAAAGTAGCAAGAAATCCACAAATCTTCAACAATCTAGCCCATGAAAGAGAAGATTACTAACCTGGATTACGACAAGGTGCAAACCTGAACAAATCAAGCACGGATCTGAAGAATCTTTGCCCGAAAATAAAACTTCCAAACTGCTCAACAATGATAGAAAACGAGTTGAAGAAAATGATATCACGAAATCCAAGGTGGAGTTACGAAAAACAAGCTGAGAGAAGAAAAAGAAAATTAGAAATTGGTGGTTATAATGTTAACTTTAAGACCCTTTAGAATGAGAAATAATTTTTAGGGTCTCAAGTATAATGTTTTATGATTTTATCCCATTTTATTTCTACAACAACAAATTTTGCCATGTCAGTGCCAACTAAGTTGCCCAGTCAGCCTTTTCGTTAGAATTTGAACAAAAAGATGATGAAGTCCTAATTTCCACATATTTTTCTTTAAGTACGGGGGCTAATATGACAATTAACTTGTATATGGGCATAATGCATCCTTAAGCTAAGTACATAGACATGTTTCTATATTTTCACTCTATGGAATTTCTCTATGGAATTTCAGACTGTGCTCTTATTATTTTGAGATGTAATTTCAGATTTTGAGGAATTAACATAAAAAAAAAAAAAAAAACAAAAAACAAACGCCACCTACGTGGACTCCTAGATGGTGGAGTACGCCCCGTGAAAATTTACACACGCCGTCGTATAATCTTTCCACCGAGTTCGAGCACCTGGCGAATCAGATTCGGACAAACACAACGTTCATTGCAAAATTCCCAAATCGCAAATGTTGGCACATGTCATAGAAATTGGTAAATGAGATCTGCGAAAACGAGAAATGAAAATCAGTCGTGATTTTCTCTTTCGTCGTCTTATCATCCTAATCGCAGCAACGTTCCTACTCCGGCGCCTTAATTCGGCGTCGTCGGTTTGCGAATTCAGCATTATCGAACGTAACAAGCTCTACAACTACAGCTTGGCCTCTCCCAACCCCAAATTCCCCCATGGAGCCCTCAGCGAAGATGGGTAAGATCCGGCACTTTTTTGTGTGTGTCTGTGTGTGTTGTAGAGTTGTGAATTATGTAGCTTGAATTTTATCAAGGGAAATTAGTCTCTGCTGATTAATCAATAGTATAATAGTAGTATATCTGCATACCATTGTTAAGGTGTCAAAGATGTTGGGTTTCGCCCTTACTACCTCCACACACACACACACAATAACTCGCACATAGTGTTCACTTGTTTGCCATTCTGTTGATGAAGTAGTAATAGTGGAGATTTGTAACAGCTTAGTAACCAAGGCAATAAAAATTGAAGTATTGAGCAAGAACAAAGCAGGCAAATGAATTCAAACTGGAATGATATCACTCCAATGAAATCTACAAATCGTACCAAGAAATCAAACTAACAGCAATTTGAAAATAAAAGATTACTAACTAATTCGGAAAACAAGAAGAGCAAAAGGAAATAAGGTTACAGAGAAAAGGATAATCGATTTCTTCCATGTTCTCCACTACTGCATCCTCACCCCCTTAACCATTAGCCATGGCACGTGGCCACGTCTTGTATGTAACCGTCCGACGAAGGAAACAACGGAAAACAATTCCATTTCCCACGATAGCTACCAGCACGTGACAAACACCATACCTTAATTAAAATAAAACGACGTAGTACCTACTCAAAGCGAATTCAGGATTTTGTGTCAAGCGAATTCAACATGGGACTGAGTTACATTTTAGTTCAGCTTACCACCCGCAGAGTGATGGTCAAACCGAGAGTGAACAGATGTTTGGAAGCATATCTGAGAGCTATGATTTGTCACAGGCCTTTAAAACGGAGTTAATGGTTACCCATGGCTGAATGGTGGTATAATTCAACACCACATTCATCTATAGGTATGTCACCGTTCGAAGCTCTTTATGGGGTGAATCCTAGGCAAATGGTGGTGCCAATAGCAATAGAGGAGAAAGCTATTGTAGGGGGTGTGGGTTACATGCTCAGGGAGAAGGAAACATTGAATGCATTGTTGAAAGATTGCATCCAGCAGGCTCAGAACAGGTACAAGCAGTACGCAGATTCACGAAGAACTGAGAGGGAGTTTAGTATTGGGGATTGGGTTTATCTCAAACTCCAACCTTATAGGCAGAGCACAATTGCTAATCGCACGAATCTTAAGTTGGCAGCAAAATATTATGGCCCTTACAAGGTCATTGATAAGATCGGAAATGTTGCCTACAAATTGGAACTGCCAGCTGCATCACAAATTCATCCCGTATTTCATGTCTCGTTACTCAAGAAGAAGATTGGGGAGAGGATTTCAGTCACAACAAACCTTCCGAGAATGGGAGCTGAAGGCCAATTTCAAGTACATCCCTTGAGAATTCTGGAGCGCAGAATGATTAAGAAAAACAATAAGACTTTACCTCAGGTGTTGGTACAATGGTCTCACGGTCCTCCAGAAGATGCCACATGGGAAGATGCAGCAGCCATTGATGCCCAGTTTCCAGAATTCTTGCCTTGAGGTCAAGGCAAAGGTTAAGGGGAAGGGAGTGTAACAGCTTGACACAAAATCCTGAATTCGCTTTGAGTAGGTACTACGTCGTTTTATTTTAATTAAGGTATGGTGTTTGTCACGTGCTGGTAGCTATCGTGGGAAAGGGAATTGTTTTCCGTTGTTTCCTTCGTCGGACGGTTACATACAAGACGTGGCCACGTGCCATGGCTAATGGTTAAGGGGGTGAGGATGCAATAGTGGAGAACATGGAAGAAATCGATTATCCTTTTCTCTGTAACCTTATTTCCTTTTGCTCTTCTTGTTTTCCGAATTAGTTAGTAATCTTTTATTTTCAAATTGATGTTAGTTTGATTTCTTGGGACGATTTGTAGATTTCATTGGAGTGATATCAATTTCCAGTTTGAATTCATTTGCCTGCTTTGTTCTTGCTCAATACTTCAATTTTTATTGCCTTGGTTACTAAGCTGTTACAAGATTGGAGAATATGGGGTGGGGGTGGGGGCAGCATGACTTTATGTGCGAATGTAAGTGGTTCCGATCAACTATTGAGGGATGTTCTGGCTCAACCAGATCTTGAGTTTGAGCCTTGAGAATGCAGCTATGTCAATAGTTAAGACAAAGAGTAGTAGTATGATTGTTGTAAAGTTACCTTTGGGCCGGGAAGTTATTCTTTGCTAATTGATTAACAAAGTAGTATTTCTGCAGAGAATGTGCTCTCAAGCTGTTATATTGATAGTTCCCTTCCAATTCGTGGCGGATCAATTTTTATTATTATTATTTTTTTTCTCCAGTGGGTGCACTAATTACACCATAAAGCTTAAAAAAGCAATTTGTGAAATTGTAACGGGACTCGAACCCACAACCTCAAGGTGGAATACCTAACACTTCACCACTGAACTAGACAATCTTTAACTAAGTGGTTGCACTAGCAGCCATACCTATGTGCGTAGATCTGCCTTCTCTCTCTCTCTCTCTCTCTCTCTCTCTCTCTCTCATGCACTTACATATGGTGCTTATTTCGTCATAGTTTTGTTGATGAGGTAGTAGTATTGGAGAGTTCTTCTGAAGTTGTTGGGTTCGATACAAACGTAGTTGGACGAGGATTGAGGTTGCAAGAAAGAGGTGGAGTCAAAACCGCGAACGAAGGAGTCAAAATAAAGAGGAGGAGAAAAGCGCTATTGCGCTTAATAAAACGGGGTTGCGCCTTTTTGTCTGGCGTGATTTGTGCGTGCCTTTGGAATGGGCTGGCCAAATTATGTCTTGATTTGGTTTCCTATTTTGACGTGGTCTCTTTTGGCAACGTAATTCTTTCTTGGGCAGGAAGTTGGTTTCTTTTTGGAAGAAGGAATCAGAATCCTTTAGGGTTTAGATTTGTTGTTCCTATAAATACAAGTGATAACCTAAAATATTGTGTAGCTAGTAGTTGAACAAATTAGTCGTTGCTAATTTGTGTAAGCCAGAGAGAATCTGTGAGATCAACAAAGAGAGCCGAAGGCAGTGGTAGATCTTGGGGGTGCCCTTAAGGGCATTCCGTGGATGGCCTAAGAGATGTTTAGGGTTTATTTGTGTGAGGATGTGTTTATGATGTGAGGCTATGTTTATTATTGTAAACATGAGCGAGATTGTGACACCACATAGTGTGATATTAGTTGATATCCTGGCTTGGTACTGTCCCCAGATCAAGTCGTTGTTGCAATGAACTGAGTTAACAAATCGTGTGTTTTCTTGTTAATTACTTTCATATTATTCTTGTGTGTGTGTGTTGTGTCTCACCATTATCAAGTTGTATGGGCAAGAACTCCACTGATATACCACAATTCCACAACAATTGGTATCAGAGCCTGGTTTGAAGATCAGGGCTGTCCGAGTTGATTGGATGTGGCTGCAGGAACACACATAAGAATTAGGGGCTGCAGAAATTCTTTTGATTTTATGTTGGTTAGATCAAATAGGATCAAGGTTTCATAAATTCGGATGGATTTGAGACTGTAGGTATTCAGATAAGAGTTGCAGTTAACATAATCATGGAAGGACATTGGATCCAAGATCACTGGTTGCAGAATCTAGTTGTTGATAGGGTTTGCAGGGATCTAGGCGGATCATGTTATTGAGGATTTGTGGGTGCAGTAATAATGGGCGGAGATTGATCAACATAGAAATTTGTTGGAGCGTATTTGGGCAATGAATTTGGATTATGAAAGTTACAAGAGACGAAAGATTCAAGCTTCTAGAACTTGATGGGTGTTGATTGCGTAGGTGTGCAGATCATGTGTAAATCACGTATGGGTGCGTTAATCTTGAAGAAGAACAGTCAAGTGGATTCGTTGATATTTTGATTCAGAAGCAGTTTACTTTGGGCGAGTCAAAGTTGTGAATGGGACTGTGTTGCAGTTTGGTGATTTGCAGGAACATTCAAAAAGGAATAGAAGACATGAATTCTGTGAGCAGTCATGTCAAGGAAGGTCGGTGGTTGCCTTCGACTGTGGTCATGGAGAATTGCTAGGGGAGCTAACTTGGTAGCTTGGAGAGGGCAATTGATGTTGTATACCACATACAACATGTTTCGCATGGGTGTTATGTAACGAACCGAGCCCGCATGCACGACCCGTTACACAAGTACCACGCACTGGCCCAATAAATACAAATATCTTAGTTCCACTTGGCAGTCTTGGCTTACCACAGGCCTACCAAAAAATCCATGGACGTATTGGTATTCATTGGTAATTCGTTGTACTTTAAGTACCATTCAATATTTTGATATCCAACCGATGTGGGATATCACATTCTCCCCACCTTGGATCCTTGCTGTCCCCGGCAAGACCCACTTGGATCAGAACCCCGGGCAGTGTTGGATTCAAGTGGTCGCTCGTACGGATTCAAGAGGTCCCACTGACTCCTCAGTGTGCACTTTGTTCCGCACAGCACTTTGCTCCACACTTCCTGCTGGGACCCGCTCTGATACCATTTGTAACGACCCGAGCCCGCAGGCCCGACCCGTTATACAAGTACCACGCACTTGCTCAATGAATACAAATATTTTAGGTCTACTTGGCTTACCACAGGCCCACCCAAAAATCCATGGGCGTATTGGTATTCATTGGTAATTTGTTGTACCTTAAGTACGACTCAAGATTTTGATATCCAACCGATGTGGGATATCACACGTTACCTGGAATGCGTGGATGGCGGGGGGCCAAGATCGCCGGGAACGGTATGTTGGTAGAGAGTTGGTTGTTAAAGGCTAGCTAGCGGAGACAACTTGGCCAATATAAGCGTTATCCAGAACAAAGTTGCAGATATGTTGCCTTGGTACACAGAAAGACCAAGACTGTGAAGGCACGTGGTCACATAAGGGTTCGTGGATAGAAACAAGGGACAGACGAGCGGAGATGTTTGCATGGAGGATCACTTTGAGAAGTGAAGACTCGGGGAATTTTTTTTGGCAGTTATGTTGAAGACCTACGCTTCGCTTCAACTCGTTTGTGTGGGCTTTGTTGAGCCTAGTGGTTAGACTTTTGGCAAAAGCCGAATGTAGTGATCATTATATGTGGAAGTCATCTTCGGGTGGGAGTTTGATGGTGGAAGTCACTTGTGGTTTGTCTCCAGGTGGGAGATTGTTGGGTTGGATACAAACCTAGTTGGACGAGGATTGAGGTTGCAAGAAAGAGGTGGAGTCAAAACCGCGAACGGTGGAGTCAAAATAGAGCGGAGGAGAAAAGCGCTGTCGCGCTTTTTTGTTTGGCCTGATTTTTGCATGCCTTTGGAATTCGGCTGGCCAAATCCTGTCTTGATTTGGTTTCCTATTTTGACGTGGTCTCTTTTGGCATCGTAATTATCAAGAAGTTGGTTTCTTCTTGGAAGAAGGAATCAGAATCCTTTAGGGTTTAGATTTGTTGTTCCTATAAATACAAGTGATAACTTGAAATATATTGTAGCTAGTAGTTGATCAAATTAGTCGTTGCTAATTTGTGTAAGCCAGAGAGAATCTGTGAGATCAACAAAGAGAGCCAAATGAAGTGGTAGGTCTTGGGGGTGCCTTTAGGGGCATTCCGTGGATGGCCTAAGAGATGTCTAGGGTGTATTTGTGTGAGGGTGTGTTTATGATGTGAGGCTATGTTTATTGTTGTAAACATGAGCGAGATTGTGACACCACAGATTGTGATATTAGTTGATATCCTGGCTTGGTACTGCCCAGATGTAGTCGTTGTTGCGATGATCTGGGTTAACAAATCGTGCGTTTTCTTGTTAATTACTTTCATATTATTCATGTGTTAGTTTTGTCTCACCATTATCAAGTTGTATGGGCAAGAACTCCACTGATATACCGCAATTCCACAACAGAAGTGTTATTAGAGGGGGACATTATAACAGAAAGGCTTGAGTGCACCCATGGTGCAGTGGCGAGGCTACATGCATGACATGGGGGCCGTTCGACCCCTTCGATTTTGGAATGTGTTAATTTTAGTATCTTTAAAAATTTTGAAAATTAATTTTTACTACTAAAAATGATGAATCTATACATTTTGACCCCCTTAATTTGTTGAAAAAATTGCACTAACTTGTTATTATGACCCCCTTATATGCTAAATCGGATACATTAGTTATACTCCAGCTGTCGCGGAAAGTTTTTTCAATTTTGAATTTTTATTGTCAACATATATGAACTTTCACCAAGTGTTGGTGTCAATCTAATGATCACAATGAAATCTTAAAAATTGTTATTGATTAATCACTTAATGATTTGTCAATTACATTTTTTAGAATTTCACTAGAATGGTTAGATTGACATTAATGTTTGGTCAAAGTTCATTTATGTTGACCATAAAAAGTCAAATGGGAAAAACATTCCGAGACAGAGGGGGTAATATTTATCTGGTAAACAATCTTGACCCCCTTTTCAAAAATTCCTAGCTTCGCCACTGCCATGGTGGTTATATGACGTGGGAGGTTAGTGGAGAGTGTAATGTAAGCATAATTTGCTGAGAGCGAACTCTTTAACCGGAAAATTCCAACATTGATCCTAGATTTTTTGATATGTGTGGAGGGAGTGATTTAAGAGAAGAAATATGAGCTCCATTGCCTTCCCTTTATCTTTCAAAAAGTGTAAGCGTGCTTGAAGCTCCTTATTTTGGGTAGCAGGATTCATCAATGATGTGCTTCATACTTCTCTCTTATTTTGGGTTTGAAGGTCCTCATTAGTTTTAAGGTAGTCTTGTGGAAGTGCTAGTTGCTTACTTTGTTAACTGTGGCTTGGAGGTAATATAGTATGCTAATAGCATGTTGGTTTCGGGGTGACGTTATGTAACATTAGTCCATCCCAATACCCCTCAAAAGGGTTGAGCCTTGTGAACTTGTCCTTTTTGTAACCTCCTGAACTTTGTTTTAATTTTTCAGAAGCGTCTTTGGACAATCAATTCTGTAGTTTGTACTGATCAATTTTCTGTACTAATTATTCTTTCACGTAATTGATTCAGATTTTACAAGGTCGAGTCTAATGGGACGGTGCTCTGGTTTCAGGTTTGCTCTACCAGGTTACACTTTATTGCTTAATTTTGCTTACAAAGTTTCCCTTCATCTGGAGCGTTCTGAGTCGTTTCGAGGCTTAGGCGTCTAAATTCCAATTTCCTAGCTTGAATTTATCCAAGATTGAACATATGATTATTTGTATATATTTTTCCGTGTCATTGATAACAAATGAAGGAACTGCAAGCACCTTATTGTTGGTTGTGACGTTACCTTTTGAAAAGAAAATTTTAGTGGTTGTTTTTCTATTTGTTCCAGATTGGGTCTCTTTTTTACAATTTGTCACAAAATGAGTGTCCTTTTCTCGAAGTCATCATTTTCTCTTTTGTAAACTTTCATGTCTCAGGGTGCAATTGCGATAATATTTTGGGAATAAGAGGCTATTCATGTATATGCTATTCAAATTTCTTTTAAGTCAACTTCTGTAATTTTAGTGAACTGATAAAGGACACTCATTTGTGATGGAGTATATTGATCTCCAACACTACAAACTTCTGTAAATTTTGCTAATTGGCAAAGAACCTCAAGTTTAGCAGTAGATTTCTAGCAAGAAATATGTTTGCTTGCTGTTTGTGGATGTATTAGTATTAATAATCTTGCACTGATTTTTGTCAAATATATTAAATTGATCTAAAATAGTGCAACAGTTTTTTGTTGCATCATATGATGACAAAAGATGATATTGTGCCAATTCATACACGACCATAGCCTTGTGTGAATAAGTGATGCGAAATTAAGCTTTTGCAAGTTGATGTAGTGCATGAATGAGTTACCTGTTGGGAGATGTAGAGACAACATAAGTTCAGAGAATCGTACAAATAAAGAGTATCCACCCATTCCTAATGAATCTACTAGTAATTCATGCTTTATTACTTTATCCAGATAATTAATCTTCTTAAGCCTATATATAGCTTAGTAGTCGGAGTTGTTTTGGGCAGACTTGGATATATTACAATCAGTTCAGATTAATATAATGCTAGTTGAGTGCCACTCCTAGTTGTTTTCCTTCTTTGTAGTATTTGTTACAGGCTCCCTTATTCTCTCTTATTGCTCCTGCACCATTTGGTATCCAGAGCCTGTACTATGCTCTCGGGCTGAGTACGTGATTGCACACATGGCAGCACGACGTGGTAGAGGAAAGCATGGTAATGCAGTGGGTGGTGTGAGAGATGAGCGAGATGTTGAAATTCAGGCACTTCGAAGGCAGGTTGAGGAGCTTACCATTCGACTTGAACGCCAAGAGGCACGGAGTGAGCGCGGTGGATCTAGTCGTGGTGGGTACTCTAGTGACGAGTCAGATGTGAATCCCTTCGCCAATCGTCGTCATTAAGCTTGGGTAAGGAGATTTGATCGTGACTTTGACAAGGTTAAGATCGATCTTCCAGAGTTCCATGGTCGTTTACAACCAGACGAGTTTCTTGATTGGCTTAGTGATATTGAGAAAGTTTTTGATTATAAGGAGACCCCCGAGCATCAACGTGTGAGGCTAGTAGCAACGAGGTTGCGTGGATATGCTTCAGCGTGGTGGGATAAAGTCCGGGACATGAGGCTTCGTAAAGGAAAAGCCAAGATTTCTTCATGGGAGAAAATGAAGTCTAGGCTAAAGGAGAAGTTCTTGCCTTTGGACTTTGCTCAGACAACATTTTCCCAGTTCAACAACCTCCGCCAAGATGCGAAGAATGTGGTTGATTATACAGAGGAGTTCTACAAACTCCTGACCCGCAATGATGTCCAAGAGACTGAAGAACAGTTAGTTGCAAGGTATGTTGGTGGTTTGAGAATCCTTATTCGTGATGAAGTAGAAATGCATAGATTATGGAGAGTAAATGACGCCTACCAAGTAGCCTTGAAAGTTGAGGCTAAGCTCACGCGACATGGTGCAAAGTATGTGGATGTTCGTAGCTTCTACCCTCCAAAGGGAAAAAGCTCACGTGGAAAAAGTACTGCTGCGAAATGGGTATCAATCTACCCGGAACAACAATTCAAATGGATGCTTCAAGTGCGGCCAAGTTGGTCACCGCATGAGGGAATGTCCAAAGCGTAATGTTGTAGTCTTTGGTGATGAAGACAATGTGGAGGACATCAGTGCCCCTGTATATGACGATGAAGATGGCTTCCAACAAGTTGAGGTTGAGCCAGAAGAAGGTGGGAGCCTGATGATTCAAAGAGCCCTTGCCCCTCCCAAGGTCGACTCTGATGAGAATTGGCTTCACTCCAACATCTTCAAGACTCGGTGCAAATCTAACGGAAAGGTGTGTACAATAGTCATCGATGGTGGAAGTTGCGAGAACATGGTGTCTCAAGAGATGGTGGATAAGCTCAAACTTCCAACTGAACCACATCCAAAACCATACCAAGTTGCTTGGTTCAAGAAGGGAAATGAGGTAAAAATTTGCGTTGCCTTGTTTCATTTTCTATGGGACAAAATTATCATGATAAAGTGTGGTGCGATGTTGTTCCTATGGATGTTTGTCACATACTCCTAGGAAGACCATGGCAATTTGATAGACATGTTTTTCATAATGGTCGTAAGAATACGTACACCTTTAAAATGGGAAAGTATCAAATTGTTCTTTTGCCTAGTAAGGAGCAGAAACAACGTAAGCCTTTGCAAGAGGAGAGTAGTAATTTTCTCACATTATCAGAATTTATGAAAGAGAGTAAGGAGGGTGGTATTGCTTACATGCTGGTCACTAAGCCATTTGGGACATTCTTTGATGTTCCTAGTGAGGTGGAACTTCTTTTAAGAGAGTTTGCAGATGTTATGCCCGAGGAGTTACCCGATGAACTTCCGCCTCTGCGGTATATACAACACCAAATTGATTTAATTCCAGGTTCTAGTCTCCCTAATAAAGCTCACTATAGGATGAGTCCTACGGAACATGAGGAATTGAGACGACATGTTACTGAGTTATTAAAGAAAGGCTATATTCAAGAGAGCTTGAGCCCCTGTGCGGTTCCGGCTTTATTAACTCCAAAGAGGGATGGCACATGGCGTATGTGTATGGATAGTCGTGCTATCAATCGGATAACCATCAAGTACCGATTTCCCATCCCAAGGATTGATGATATGTTTGACATGCTTGCTGGAGCAAAGGTTTACTCGAAGATTGATCTTAGGAGCGGCTATCACCAAATTCGGATCAAACCAGGTGATGAATGGAAAACCGCCTTCAAAACGCGAGAAGGGCTTTACGAGTGGCTTGTTATGCCATTTGGTCTTTCAAATGCCCCAAGCACTTTTATGAGGGTAATGAATCAAACTCTTCGTCGTTTTATTGGAAATTTTGTTATTGTGTACTTTGACGATATTCTTGTTTATAGCCGTAGCAAAGGTGAGCACATGGAACATTTGCGGGTTGTTAACTTTGAGAGGTGAAAAACTCTATGTAAACCTCAAAAAGTGTTCTTTCATGACAGATAACCTTGCTTTTCTAGGTTATGTGCTGACTTCTACATGGCTTAAAGTAGATGAAGAAAAGATCAGCACCATCAGAAGGCCAACACCCAAGAGCTTGCAAGAAGTTAGAAGTTTTTATGGATTGGCCTCATTTTATCGGCGATTCATAAAAAATTTCAGCATAATTTCAGCGCCCTTGACAGAATGCATGAAGAAAGGTGACTTTAAGTGGACATCGGAGTCGGAGAAATGTTTTCAACTTGTGAAAGAGAAGTTGTCCAGTGCACCTGTGCTTGCTTTACCCGATTTTAAAAAAATGTTTGAAGTTGATTGCGATGCCTCTCATGTGGGCATTGGTGGCGTGCTAACTCAAGAGGGCCATCCGATTGCGTTATATAGCGAAAAGCTCAGCGATGCACGAAAAAGTTATTCAACTTACGACGTGGAATTCTATGCCATTGTGCAGGTCCTTCGTCATTGGAGATCATACCTCATTCAGAGGGAATTTATTCTTAATTCTGACCATGAGGCTCTTAAACACATTAATAACCAAGGAAGCTTGAATCGAAGACATGCCAAGTGGGTAGCTTTCTTGCAAGAGTACACCTTTGTGCTTAAACACAAAAGCGGGAAATGCAATCGTGTAGCAGATGCTCTCACCAGGAGGGTTGCTCTTCTTAATTCTATGAGTGTGAAGCATGAAGGGTTTGATCATATTCGAGAATTATACAAGACCGATGAAGACTTTGGAGCTATTTGGGAATCCTGTAAAAGTGGACAAAAGTGGACAGCGCAGCGATTATTTACTCCAGGATGATTTTCTTTTCAAAGGTAATCGCTTATGCCTCCCAAGATGTGCCCTTAGAGAGTTCGTTATCAAGGAGCTGCATTCTGGAGGTTTCGGTGGACATTTTGGACGAGATAAGACGGTACTTGCTGTGAAGGAGAAGTACTATTGGCCTAGTATCTATCGCGATGCAAGTCATTTTATAAAGCGATGTCGAATATGCCAAACATGCAAAGGAGGTGCTCAAAATAATGGTATTTATATACCGCTGCGAACACCAAATGCTCCCATGGGAAGATGTTAGTATGGATTTCGTGGTTGGTTTGCCAAGAACACAAAGGGGTAATGACTCAATTTTTGTGGTTGTAGATCGATTTTCCAAGATGGCACATTTCGTTCCGTGCAAGAAAACTATGGATGCTTCGTATATTGCAGGCCTCTATTTTCGAGAGATAGTTAAGCAATATGGTCTTCCAAAATCTATCGTGTGTGACAGAGATACAAAGTTTATAAGTCATTTTTGGAGGTGTTTGTGGAACATGATTGGTACAAATTTGCAATACAGTAGTGCTTATCACCCTCAAACAGATGGACAAACGGAGGTGGTGAATCGAACCTTAGGGAACTTACTTCGATCATTGGCAACAAAGAGGCCCAAACAGTGGGACATGGTCCTTGCACAAGCTGAGTTTTCATATAATTCTGTGGTAAACTGTTCAACTGGGAAGAGTCCTTTTGAAGTCATTCATGGAAAGGCCCCTACTCACTATCTGGATCTTGCTGGGATTCCAAAGCCACTCTCTTTCAGTAAGAAAGCTGAAGACTTTGTTCATACAATGGCAAGAATTCATGATGAAGTGAAGAAGAAGCTTGATGAGACTAACATAAAGTACAGTGAGGCTGCAAATTCTCATCGACGAGTAAAGATTTTCAAAGAGGGTGATCATGTGTGGGTCTATTTGAAGAAGGAGCGCTTTCCTGCTGGAACCTATAACAAGCTCAAGGAGAAGAAGATTGGACCGTGCCGGATCCTCAAAAAGATCAATGACAATGCTTACAAGGTCGAGCTTCCTCCACACATCAGAACTCATCCAACATTTAATGTACGAGATTTGACTGAATTTCATGGTGAAGATGTGGACAACTCGTGGGCGAGTTCTTTTGCACCGGGGGAGAATGATGTAGTGCATGAATGAGTTACCTGTTGGGAGATGTAGAGACAACATAAGTTCAGAGAATCGTACAAATAAAGAGTATCCACCCCATTCCTAATGAATCTACTAGTAATTCATGCTTTATTACTTTATTCAGATAATTAATCTTCTTAAGCCTATACTCCCTCCGTCCCACCACAAGTAGGACCAGAGGAGTGGCACAATAATTAAGAGAAAGTAATGAATGTGTGGTAGAAAATGAAGAGAGAGAATGAGTGGGGTAAATAGTGGTGTTGATTGAATAAAATGAGTGGTGGAAAATGAAGAGAGAGAATGAATGGAGTTAAATGATGGGGTTGGTTGAATATAAATATATTAAAACATTTCCATTTTGGGCAGTCTCAATTGTTCTGGGACGGCCTAAAAGGGAAAGAAGTCCTACTTGTGCTGGGACGGAGGGAGTATATAGCTTAGTAGTCGGAGTTGTTTTGGGCAGACTTGGATATATTACAATCAGTTCAGATTAATATAATACTAGTTGAGTGCTACTCCTAGTTGTTTTCCTTCTTTGTAGTATTTGTTACATGCTCCCTTATTCTCTCTTATTGCTCCTGCACCACAAGTTTATTATTCCCTTCATACCAAACACATTAGTCCACTTTTCACTTTCATGAGGCGAGCTGATTAAATTTGATTATAGATTGGTATAAATTTATGTCCTTGAAAATATTTAAAAGTCTCAAGTGATAGTATTTTTAAAAATCTTAAACAGTGAAATTGTAAACAAATAAGTGTATGGTGAATACTGATTTTAATTATATCTCATATTCCCATGTTGATTTCAAATATAGAAAGTGGACTACTCTTTGGCTGTATAGGTAGTGATTGCTGTAGAAACTTCTAGGCAAAATTAAAGAGGATAATTTGTTGATACAAGCAGTTGTCTTTCAGTTCTATGATTGGTCACACTTCATTGATAAACTTGACACCATGCTACTTAAAGTTCACATATTCTCTTCCTTATTATTTGGAGCAGCTTTGTGATGCGATGATTTTCAACCATGATCTGCCCAGATGTGTTGACTGCGGGGTGAGTACTCCTCTAGTTATTCTTTTCACTTCCATTATGTGCAGAACTGCAGTATGTAATAGTATGATTTATGATTTACCGTTTTCCTTAATTCAATATTAATCACCCTTTTTCTTCCTAATGGTTTCAAATGATGAAAGTGTTAGACCTTTCACCAATTCCCATCTCTTCCCCACAATGAACATGAAAACCATGGGAAAGTGGAAAGCCTGTATCTTCATTAAACTTAGTGGTCCCAGTCCCAAACTGTATTTTGTAGAGTGTGTGTTTTAGGGAGGAACTATGACAAGAAATAGAATGAAAGTTCTGTTTTGAACTATAGCATGATATCTCAGTTTTGGAATTTATTTTTGGACAAAGCATATGACATGTTCAGTATTGAAATTAGGTTTATCTTGTTAGAGCATCGAGAAGGTTAAGTAGCCGAGTAAGATTAGTGATTGGAGAAGAATTAATTCGGGAACTGGTAGAAGGATATTGCATCTCTTGTAGGAACAAGTCTTTAATGCGCGGGAGAAGTGGTGTATGGGATATTTGGCATCAATAGGCTGGAGTGGCGGTCATAGTAATAGTTCTACAATGTGCTGTTGATCTTTGGAAAGACATTGCTCACTTGTGGGATGTTATAGCCAGGGGCGGTTCCACGTTGAGCCTAGTGTGGGCGGTGGCCCACACTCACAATTTGAAAAAAAATTCTTTTTCTCTCTCTCTTTTTTCCGTGTGTGTGTGGTTTAAAAGACTACTCTCTACGACGACGACAACAACAACAACAACAACAACAACAACAAAGCCTTAGTCCCAAAATGATTTGGGATCGGCTAACATGAATCCCCATAGGTAATCGTTAAAGAAAGGATGTGGCAAAAAAGGTAAAAAAAAAGAAGTTAAAAGAAGAAATAGGTGGTAATACAGTTAGGAAGAGGAAAAGAGAAAATAATAATAAAAACAATAGTATTACGGGAAAATGAATAAAAAGAAAAAAAGAACTAAGAAAAAATAGTAATTTTAAAGAAAGAAAATGAATGTTAAGAAATAATAATAATTAAAAAAACGAGAGGGAGAGAGGAAAGAAAGAAGAAGTAAAATCAAACTCCATCACCCACATGGATTTTAGCCCTCCACGCCGGCTACTTCAACACCATATTTTCATCCAACCCAAGTAAACTCATATCGCATTCAATCACCCTTATCCAAGTTTTCTTCGGCCTTCCCCTACCCCTTACTATCTTATCACTTTTCCACGCTTCAGTCCTCCTAACCGGTCTGTCTCACATGACCAAACCACCTTACACGATTCTCTCTCATTTTATCTTCAATTGTTGCAACTCCTACTTTCCCCCTTACCACCTCATTCTGCAATTGATAATTTCTTGTATGCCCACACATCCATCGTGGTATGCGCATCTCCGTCACATTCATATCTTGTGAACGTATCCCTGTTTCACGGCCCAACACTTAGTGCCATATAGCAGTGCATGCCTAGTTTCCTAGAATTTTCCCTTTAATCTGTGGGGCATATATGCCAGGATCACATACTTTAAGTCCGTTTTAACTTAACTCAATTTTGAGCAATAAATTAAGTCGTTTTTAACTATTCTAATCAAAATCTTTTTATTTTATTTTTTATTTTTATTTTATTGATACACCATTGTAAATACTCTCAACAACAACTTTTATATTAGCATAATTAAAACTAACTTACATTATTGATCAAAGTTGATTCAAGTTAACAACCAAAAAAGTTAGACTAACTTACCGGAAAAGTGAGCGTATTTAGTAAGATCTTAGTGATATCACTGCAGAAGTGACAAATATTTTGGGATGGAATTTTCATGATTTCATCCTCAAATTACTACATTTACTTTTTTTCCCCAACCGTTTGTTGTATTTAATTTTCTAAAATGTTCATATTATTCTAGGTTCATAAAAAGTTTATTGGTCACTAAAATCATAATTATTCTCAAGTTAGATAAAAGGTAAAATTACCATGGTGTGTGATGTTAAAATTTTGGACCACATTAACAAAAAATTTCAGGATCTACCACTGGTTATAGCAAAGAATCTTCAGTTTGAGGTTGTAAATGATGAGAGATCCGGTTTAACATTTTCAAACACTAGTAAAAGTGACAGTCTCTCTTTTTGTTAACTTGGTAGTTGGTCCCATGTCCAATACCTAAGAGTCTCAGGCTCTTTCTATTTCTTTTCTCAATCAAAGAAAAAAGTAAAACCATTATTTTCATCTGCACTTGGAATATAACATTGGACCGCGTGTTAATCTATTCCTTATTTTTTCAAGAGATCATTGATTGTGTAGCTAGTGAGCCATTTTAATATAGTGATATATGTTGTGTTTCGTAGGATCATGCGCAACAGAATATAGACAACAACATACAAAAAAAAAAAAAAAAGAAGGAAAACCCGAGCCATGGATCCATTCAAGATGAATATATTAAACTATGAATATAGAATACTAACCCTTGTAGTATTTAGTCTTCGAACACGAATTTTGAATCTTGATGATTTTGAACCGACAATCTTAAATCACGAACTTAGGCCTTGGTAAGCGAACGCCCTCTATTGGTATCCACACGTCAAACGAATCCCAAGAATGATTCTTGGAAAAATTGCTAGATCCATAATTTAGAAAACTACTCCCTCCGTCCCAAAATGATCTTCGCGTTTGACTATTCAAACTTTTTAAGGATATGAACACTTGCTTTGCTAGCCATGTTTTGTTTATGCACTTTTAAGCCTAAATTGTAGAAATGTGAAGAACTTTTTGGGAAAACGAGAAACGGCAAATGAGAAGATCATTTTGGGACGGAGGGAGTATTTTCTTAATCTTGAAAGGCTATATGAGTTTATGATGTTCTTGATCTTTTGATTCTCAATCTTGGATTAAGATATTAAAACTATGAATATATAATACTAACCCTTATAGTGTTTAGTCTTCGAACACGAATTTTGAATCTTGATGATTTTGAACCGACGATCTTGAATCACGAACTTAGGCCTTGATAAGCAAACGCCCTTTATTGGTATCCACACGTCAAACGAATCCCAAGAACGATTCTTGGAAGGATTGCTAGATCCAGAATTTTGAAAACTATTTTCTAAACTTTAAAGGCTATATGAGTTTATGATGTTCTTGATCTTTTGATTCTCAATCTTGGATCAAGAATTATGTTTCAAAAACAATTGGGTTGCATATAAATAACGGCCGGCGAAAGAAGAGTATTTATACTCTCTAATCCTTAACCCTTAAGGACTTGGAGACCTAAATCCCATCACTCATTAAACCAGCCAAAACTAGGCCCGGCCCGGCCCAACACCTGCACGGCCGAGTCATTTAAATGGCACGGCCGGGTCAATTACATTTCGGTTGCCTTACTTTAACACACATTTGCAAATTGGTTCCCATCTCATTATAATTTTTTGCAACCCGATTCCGCAACATGTACATTTTGTTGCAATTTAGTGTAACAATGGATGGGGCGTTAAATTTTTAACAGAAGTTGATGGAAAACTTGACGAGTTTCTTTGAAAACTGTAATGTTCACCCCAGCAATTCAACTAATTCAATATACTACTATTTCATCCATCTACGTCAATATGAAAGGAATGGAATATAAAAATTATGAAATTATTTTACTGATTACTATATTTCAATAAATAGATATGAAATAGAGAAATTATAAAAATATATTTACATGTTCTTTCAATACATTTTATAATAAATAGAATGACAATATTTGATAATTATTATACTAACATATGTAAATACTTTATTATGAAAAAATATGATAATTTGTTTAATGAACACTTTTTTGATGGTTAATTATTGTTTAAATGAATACTTTCCTCATTCATTGGCTCACTGCCGCCGTTGGACCAAGTAAGGAGTAGAGTAAGGGTCAGAGGTGAAGTTCCAGGAGCTAAGGCACAGACGAGAGAGATAGGAATGGGGTGGGTTTGGATTTGGGAGTGATTTGGAAATGGTGTCAATTAGGGGTTTGGGGATTGAAGTTGGAAGGGAAGAGGTGTGGAGAGAGGAGAACAGGAGCATGGCAGAGAGAGAGAGAGGAGGAGGAGGAAGTGAAATAGGGAGAAACAAGGGGTGGAGGAGGAGGGGGCTATAACTAAATATGTGTTACTGTGAATTAGAGGATGAGGTAAATGTATCTAGAAATAAGTGAGGAAAATGTGAATACTTTTATTATCTTTTTATATATTAACTCCTTCATGCTGACGTTAATGGGTGAATAGTGGAAAATGTGAATTACTATAATTGCAAGGGTGGACACTGTAAAGAAACTTGTTAAGTTTTCCATCAACTTCTATTAAAAAGTTAACTCCCCGTCATTTTTCTACAAAATTGCAACAAAATGTAAATAATATGAATCGGGTTGCAAAAATGACAATGTTGGGAACCAATTTGCAAATGTGTGTAAAAATAAGGTAACCGAATTGCAATAGACCCTTTTACTAACTTCTTACTAGTCTCTCATCACATAAACTTTCGAATACGTCTCATGCATCCTTTTATTTTCAGTTTTTGGGCTGAGAACACATACTTATGCTGGTTAGTAATTCTTATTTCATCCTGCAGGATTGTGGGGGGCCATCACATTGCGGCATGCGTTGCAGTGCACTTGTGTCTAACAACATAGGAGGTAAATATTCTTGAGAACTTTGTTTAGTATTATGGTTTCAGTAGCAACTCAGAGGCGGACCTACAGCCATCTATATGGGTGCAAGTGCACCCACTTACAAAAGTCTTGGATACGCCACTGTAGATACTTATCATTGTAGGAATTTATATCCTGTTGTCGATATATGTATAAATCTTAAACAACAGAGACTGAAAAGGGCTTTCTTTTATGATGTACCACAAGCCCGTTGCCGTTACGTTTCATGTATTTGAGATAGAAAGGCTTTATGAGCCCATTAATAATAGTGTTAACCGTTTTGAGAACTTTGTTTTATTGTGAATATTAGGTTGGGACAATTGGTTGCGGTTCCTTGAAAAATAAATTCTTTTAGTTAGGCATCCTGAAACCACGAAAAAATACGTATGTACCCTCTTCCCATAGTTCCTATCAACTCTTCTATCCTCCCTGCTTCCAAACTTATTTAGTTGAAGAACAGGATAAGTTGTAAGGCTCTCTTGTTTACTTATGTGTCAAGGGGTATATGTGGGTCTAGTTAGGCTACTCTGTTGAATCTTGCTTCATTCAGCCAATCAAGGCTTCCAGGTTTACTTAGGGGCAAGAAAAGGGCTGACGTAAAGCATAAGAAAAGCACAAGCAGTGTCAGAGGGGAGGACAGGAAGATTTTTAACAGTTATCACAGCCTCTAACTGTTGCCTGTAATGAAGAAGCATATTTAATACTGCTAATCGATTCTTTATGTGGTGTATGCAGGCTATCATGTCTGTACTACTATTGGGCGCACCTCAAGCATGACTACTGATCTCCTTGGTATGTTATGTCTTCCAGAAGAATTTCTTCCGATGGTATTTGACATTAGTATATACATCAAATAGGCCTGTAAACTTGCCATGGTATGCTCATCAAAACAACTGGAGATGAAAACTCCATCACACATCTGGTTCTGTAAATGAATAATGACCTCTTTGTATGTCTATTAATTATTATAGAACTTTTCTATGTTTATCTGTATGCATGATTTATTTTTTGGTTAAAAACATGGCAGATAAAAGCAGTCCTCACACTGGTGTCACTGTTAGAATGTCAAACGGTGGCCCAAAGCTGAATTGTTCACTATCTGTGTCTGTCATCTGTGACCCTAAAGAATTTCAAGTGAGAAATGTTGCCTTCGTAAACAATTTTGTTCCATTAATAATTGGTGTGTAAGTTGAATTAAATTGTTAATTACTTTCGCAGGGACCTCGGACGCTAGAGAAAGTTGGAATTTGCGATTATGTGAGTGATTTGAAGTTCCATTCTGCGTTCTGTACTTCTGTTGAATACTTGCAGCTATTTTGTTTAATACCAATATCTGAGTGGGCGGCTAACACTATCGTTGAGTTCACATACGCATTTGTAGGCTTTGAGCTGAAAGAGTTTGAAGTGGGAAGATCCATTTTTTTTATGTGTGTGCAATTACTATACATTCGCAATAATTATTTTATTGTTTTGTTATGTCTCTATCTTTGCACTCTGTGCCTGTACTGCGTTGGTTTATGAGATACCCATACTGATCTGCGTTATCTGAAATAAGTTAGGTGTAATTACTTCTCCATTAAACACATTTCTGTTGTATTATTTCAGTTTGGCAGTCGGTGGATGAGCTTGTTACTTCCTATCCTTCCAGAAATACCTTATTGTGTGATCTAGTATTTTTGTACTCTTTAAGCATGGATGAGGTTATTAATGTGCTCTTCAGGGAAGGGCATACATGAAAATTGTCTTCGTAATTGTATCATCTCTTATATTCGACGTTCCTGGGTTTTCTATGCTCCTTCTGTCAAGTCAGATCCTCTTATTTATATCCTAAGCTAGTATTAACCTAAAGGTTTAGGCACAAGAAGGCTCGTTAGAACCTCCCTTGGTATATTGCAATTCCTGTGTTTTTTCTTCTCTTAATAATTTGGATCCTGATTGTGGTATTTTTCCAATTGTCATGCTCTGATCTACATTTTGCCAACACCATTGTGATCCACAGAACAGTTGGCTGAACTAACATATGAAAGTTGGCTTCATTTTTAATGCATGTATATGTGGCTTGGCTAATCCTTCTGTAAATACAACAACAACAACAACATTACCCCAGTGCCGCAAAGGCTCCCACCTATGGTGGGGTAAGGGGGGGTCGGATGTACGCAGCCTTGCCCCTGTATTAAAGCACAGAGAGGCTGTTTCCAGATGACCCATGATGAAAATTGCGTCGAAAATTGCGTCGAAAATTGCATGGACTGACTGCTGCTTCATCACAAAGAAGAGCAGACAGTTTAGTGACCCATTTTGCTTTATTCCATCATATTCCCAAGCCAAAAAATAGTGAGTCTTTGGCTCCATCGGAAATGATGGAAAGCTAATCCTTCTGTAAATGACTAAGATATATATGTGTGTGTATATACATATCACGTCAATGTGTCTCTTGAAAGTTTTGTTGGTTGTCTTCTCCTTTCTGATCTGATATTTAAAGTCTATACGTGTTTTCCTTCAGGCTACACAGATACGGCATCCGTCTGGTTGTGCCAAAATAGTATCGACCCATGGCAGTGGATGGGGCTGGTTTGCTACTTTCATGATCATGTAAGGATTCTTGGCTAAGCCGTGTCAGTTCACAGATCCTGTAAATGACAGGAAATGTGTTTTTCACTCGATGAATTTTCAATCTGTTGCTTTTTTCCTTCAGAGTTTTGTGTCTCTTTGGAGTTTATCTGCTTGCTGGAGCAGGTTACCGCTACTACCTTGGCATTCGTGGTATAGATGTATGTATTCACACCCATGTTTTAATTATTTGAGCTTTAGAATAATGCCGTGCACAAGTTGCATAGTAATGAAATTGGTTAAGAGGTTTGCGAAGTAGATGATTACGGTAACTAACCTTGGTTATACTCCCTCAATCCCGGAAAGTTTGTCCCATTTTGACTTTTTAGGTCAACACATGTTAACTTTGACCATACTTGGTGTCAATCTAGTGATCACAATGAAATTATAAAAATTATTACTGGTAAATCGCTTAATGATTTATCATTTACAATTTTTAGAATTTCACTTGGATGATTAGATCGACGTCAATGTTTGGTCAAATTTCATTTGTGTTGATCATAAAAAGTCAAAATGGGACAAACTTTTTCCGAGACATAGGGAGTATTGTTTATGAATGCATAATTTGAAGATGGGGCCGGTTAATAGAACTTCACAAATGAATTAATGAAATGTAAACGTCATTCAGTAGAGTGACGAGGTTTAGCAAGTAGTCAATATTACCTACATATATCAGATGTTATCTACATGTATATCAGCAACACTCGCACGCACAAAAAAAACCTCGCAAGTAGGAATTCCTCATTAGCTTTTGTATAAACAACATCATCACCATGTTCCTTTTCGTATCTCTCTTTTTTTTCCCCAGCTTATTCCCAACTTGGAACTTTGGGCCAGCCTACCTCATAGAGCACAGGTAATGCTTCTAAATTTTGTGCGCTGTCACTTACTGTCCGTTTTAGTTGTTATTCATTAATGAAATAGGAGTTTCTGGATCAACGAAGAGCTTAATGCTGGACCTGAATACACTAAACATTCATTCAAGAAGAATTGAAGCCATTATACTTGTGATTTTACTAGCTTTCTATTCCCATTTTAAATCATAAGATACTTGACTGGTTTGGTTTGTTTACTTGGCAGAGTTTTTTCACATCATTAGTTAGGCGATTTAAAGGACCTTCTGAAGGCTACCGAAGCTCCTATTCGCCTGTTAACTTTTGAGGGTTTATTATCTCAGCTTTTAGATGAGTATTCCATTCCATGGGGCGAGCGTGATGGGATTCATCAAACCAATTTTATTTTCTTTTTTGTAGTTCAGGCAACTGAGAGAAGCCTTTCTAAGGTAACCTTGTGATGGGATTGGCTCCTATTTCTTGTAGCATTCGCGTTCACATTCAATTTAATTTATTTATGGTTCTAACTAGACGCAGTTTTGTAAAACGAGGATGATTGATTGAATGATTTCCTTCTTGAGGATCTTAGTACCCGTTTTTATAAAAAACCGTCTTCAAAGTGCAGCCTGTTCTAGAGATGTGTCGATTCTGTAGTGTGTTAAATGGTATTGTTGTCAGAAAGTATATGCAATCTGTTTAGGAACATTGGGGGTATGAACTGGTTCCAAACTGTCATTTTTCGAGGATCGGGGTATAGTTGGAACTATTGTCGCACTAGTTGCCTGTTGCCATTTCTAAGAAAACGGGCCAGCGAGGAAAACATAAAATTTGAAGTTTGAATTTCAATGCCTCCTCCGTCCCATAATATGAGGGGGACATTTTTATTTATTTGTTTTGGTTTCAACCAAGGTACGAATAAGTAAAATACGATTTTAAAAAGGTTTGATAAGTCTTATTATTATTATTAAAATGTATGAAATCAATTAAATGAAGAAACATTTTGTCTTGTCCTAAAAAGGAAAAAAAGAAGGGGTAAGTTTAGTTTAAAGACATGAATTGTGCCCAACTGTTAGTAAGCATGGCGATTGGGCGGGTCGGGTTGGGTCGATCCGAGTTCTAGCGGGTTAAGACGGGTCTACCCGCCACAACCCGTTTAAATTTGCGGGTCAAACGGGTCGGGTAACGGGTTGTGGCGGTTCGGCCCCATTTATTTTTTGCTTTTTTGCCTTAGAATGTCGACCCAAACTATTTGTTCTCGCGGGTCGAAATGGGCGGGTTGAGTCGGGTCAACCCGTTAAGCTTCGCATGTTGAAATGGGTGACCCGCTTTAACCATGCTAACTTAAACGGGTTGGGTCGGGCGGGTTAGCGGTAAAAGGGCACAATTGCCAGGCGTAACTGTTAGTGTGGAGTCCAGATCTCCTGTACCACTATGTGTGCCATTCTCTGTGCCACAAATGATCTAACGGCTCATAGTTTTAAGATTAACATTTTATTAATATTATTCAAACATTTAACGGCTGGATTACTTGTTGCATATGGAGTGATACACAAAGTGGTACAGGAGATCTGGACTCGTGTTAGTGGCCGGTGAAAGGTGATATACATAGAATAGAAGCAGCAGATGAGAACAAACAAAGTGAGGTCGAAATTATACCAGAAGTCTCAATCAATCACACCACCAAATCCCCTCCTTACTTCCCTTTCTTTTGAAGCAAAAAAAAAAAAATTTTTTTTTTTTTTTTAGAGAAACAGAGTGATGAAAATGATTTGCCATCTTATAGAAACCACAATGTTTGCTTAGAAGGCTGGAAAACATACTTAATAGCTACCTTCATCGTCCCCATTAAATAAAAAAATACAGCAAATTTCTGTTTAGGAGTCGTTTAATTTTAAACAGTGTTATAAAAGACGTCCGCCTAGGCGTTCATGAAACGCCTAAGTCCCGCCTAGGATATTATAACTATTTCGGAATTCTCGGCTACGACTAAGTTCCGTCTAGACCCCGCCTAGGCGCTAGGTAGCGCTTTTTAGAACCTTGATTTTAAATGGATCATCCAAAGTAAAAATTTGTGTATTTTAAAATAGAAGGGTGCGAGCTAGACCATTTATAGAAAACTATCAGCTGGAAAGAAACATTGACCTTTAATTTTATTTTTTGTTTAATAGACAAGCTATTTTTGTTAATGTTAATTTCTTCTTTTCTTCAAATGAGATAACAGGATATTCACTCTTGTTTGATTATGATATTTTATCAAACTCACATGTTATAAGTTATAACGTACTCTTTCCTTATTATCCGCCTTTTAAAAAGTATACAAATGGGCCATTTTATAAAAACCGAGGAGTTAAAATCTTCTGTGCTATTTTGTGTACCACTTCATGTGCTACAAGTGTTTTAATGACTCACAATTATTGAGATTGATATTATAATAATATTATACAAACATGTGAACGATTAGATTACAAGTGTTACATGGAGTGACACACAAAAGAGGTATAAGAGATCTAGATTCATAACCTAGGTTCCTCACTTCATGTAATCTGACAAAATGGTACTTGAAACAAATAAGACAAAAACTTGTGTGAGAACACTCCAATCCGTCTCATGGGTGAGACGGGTCATTTTTTTGACCCATTACCCGACCCACAACCCTGCTCCAGGACCCATGGGGGACCCTGCCACGTGGCAGCCCCTCATTGGCCCCAAAAAAAAAAAAAAAAAAAAAAAAATTTTTTTTTTACTTTTTTTAAAATTTTTATATTTTTATTTTTGGTTTTTTTTCGGTTTGTGAAAAGTAATAGTTACCATCTCTTAAAGTAATAGTTACCATCTCTTAAAGTAATAGTGTTATTCCTATGTTTTCTTCGTTTGCCAAAAGTAATACTTATTATAACTAAAATGTAACAAACGTGTTATTTATATGTAATAGTATTTGTAAATAATTGTAATACATATGTATAGATATCTATTTGTTTTCAAACAATAAGTTATAATGGGGTCAAATTTATCATGATACATGTAAAAGTATTACATTATCTATAGAAATCTGTTACAATTTCGTCAATCAAAGTGTTACATTTACTTGTATAAACTTACTATTACATTCATATACATAAGTTATTACTTTTCAAATGGGTAAAAACGAGCTTTTGTTTTTTTAAAACAAGTATTACGTTTACTTATGAACAATGTTACTTTAAGAGATGGTAACTATTATTTTTTGCTAAACCACTGAAAAGCCGAAAAAAAATATATAAAAACTCAAAAAAAACCAAAAAAAAAAAAAAAAAAAAAAAAAAAAAAAAAATATTCGGCCAATGGTGGGTTGCCACGTGGCGGGTTCGCCCATGGGTCATGGGGCGACCCGTCTCATGCATGAGACGGATCCCCTTGTTCTCATGGGAGACCACCTCAACAAATAATTTGAAGTAAAATATTTTTTTAAAGAAACATTGATAAGTCTGATTCAAACAAAAAAATATTATACATCAACTGTAATTTTTTATTATGGTACATGCAAGTAAAATATTGATTCAGATTTATCACTCACGTCATTTTTTGTAGAAAGTTTCTTTGAGCTACATAGAATTAATAATTAATGATGCAAATGTGTTGACTTTTTAGTTCGTGTCACATTTTTCTTTGTTCATGCATAATTGATTTTAGGTAGGAAGCCTTATTAATCAACCACATATATAAAATAAAGAATAAATGAATGTTTAATTCATTAAAAAAAATATTTTCTTTTAAAATTTATTTAGTGACAGAAAGTGTATACTGATCGAGCCAAAAGTGAGATCAATATGCAGCATCCATGGTTGGATATCTGGAATGCCTTTGTTTAGCCTGAAAAGAATGAACAAACGTAAAATTGGCCGGGGCTCCACCGGCGAAGGCCCTCCGACGTGAGAATAAGTCAGGAGTTCTTTTAGAGAGAAAAGTCGAAAAGAGAAGAATGAACAAACGTAAACTTGGCCGGGGCTTCACCGGCGAAGGCCCTCCGGCGTGAGAATAAGTTAGGAGTTCTTTTAGAGAGAAAAGTCGAAAAGAGAGAAGAGCTAGGAGAGAGAACGTGAACCTGAAAAATAGGGTAGAGACCCCTATTTATACTATGAACCTTGCTTACTCACCAAAATCCGATCCCTGAAATCTAGGGATTTGGGTATATCTTCACATGGTAATGTCACCTTATCCATATTAGGGTTGATCTTCTAGAAGTTGGGCGGAAGAAGTGTTCGTGGGCCGACTTTATTGACTGGGCCATGCCTTCATCATTCGCGGTTATCATGAGCGCGTGTTGTTAGAATCTTTTAACAGTCCAACTCAGTTATACCGAGCTGAGTTGTGGCATGAACCGAGCTGAGTAGGATTAGCTGGGGGTTCAATGATAGTTTTATATGACGTTGCCGAGGGCCCTCTGATGAAGATTGAGAATTCTTTCTCGCCTTCGACACTAGATGAGCTGAGGAAGGTAGGAGTCGAGCTCGAGCTGGACTTAATCTAGGTTTTCCATGAGGTGATGAGTCCGGTTAGCTCTAATGGGTCAAGGTCCGAAAAGCCTTTATGGTCGGTCGATCTCGGGTTATCCCTCTCATATACTTTTTCTATCAAAATTAAAATAAATAATTCAATTTAAAATAAAAATTGTAATATTGTAGTTTTGTTTAACGAGTGGGATTTTCTCTCTCACATATTATTAGCCTCTGTATCTAATCAAGCACACATCATAGTGTGATATAACACTTCATTAATTAAACCAAAAATAAAAGAAAAACTTAAACAACACCCAACAAAACACACACACAGACAGAATACATTTAACACACCCACCGTAACATAAATAAACACACACACACACACACACACATACACACACCAAAAATCCAAACATGAAGCCACCTCCTTCCTCATCCTCTTCTTCCACCACAACCGTCCTTAGAAAAACCCGTCTTTCTCCCTACCTCTTCATCCTCCTACTCTTCATTTTATTCGTCACCATCCTCTACGGCCAAGATTTCACCTGCATATTCAGCCAACTCGATCCGACCGTCCCCCCAATTCCCACCGCCACCACCACCACCACCAGTAAGTATATTACTCCGGCCGTCTCAAAATAAATTTCCGTTTCTTCATTAAAAACAAAAAATAGACATTCATGTTGAGACGGAGTTAGTTATTAACTCAATAAATGTGTTTGATTAACCGAGTCAACTCACCATCGTGTTTTTTTACTTTTGGTGGTAGATAATAACAATGAAAAGTTGGCTTTCGCAATCGGGGAGACGGAAATAGGATGTGACGTGTTCAGTGGAAGGTGGGTTTGGGACGATTCGACCCGGCCGCTTTACCAGGAATCGGAGTGTCCGTACATACAGCCGCAGTTGACGTGTAAAGAGCATGGCCGGCCGGATAGAGATTACCAGTTCTGGCGATGGCAACCCCACGGTTGTTCTCTCCCAAGGTCGGTCACCTTTTATTTTTTCTTTTTACTTATCTTCATTATAAAATATTACTCCCTCTATCCCATTTTTTTTTTTTTGCCCGTTTTGACTATTTATGGTGAATGGATTTTAATTTCGATCATACATTGATGTCAATCTACTGATCAAAATAAAAATATAAAAATGTTATTGATAAATTACCTAATGATTTATCAAGTACAATTTTTAGAACTGGATAATTATATCGATATCAATCAATGTTAGATCAAAGTTTATATAAATTGACCCAAAAAAATAAAAATTGAAAAAACTTCTCAAGAGGAGTAATAATAATTATTGATACGCATCATGAGAAATACCATGAAAATAATTTCATTGTTGGTACATGAACTTGCATGTCCTACCGAGGATATATTAGGATAAGAAATATTTTTGGGGAATTAGTTCTTCCTTAAGTTATAAATGGTCTTGTTTTTATAGGGTTTAAAGTTACAGATTCAGAGTTTAAGATTTAGATTTTAAAGTTTAGAGTTTAAGGGAATACTAATATTAAAAATGTATTTTTTATAACTTAGGGAGAAAAGTTCCCCCAACCTATTAGACCATGTACAATGGTTTCAACACCCATTTCCATTCAACACCCATTTTAACACTCTACATCACATTCTCTCTCTTCCACCTAATAATTAACCTATCATTCAACTTTTACACCCTACAATGGTTTTGTTTAATAAAATTCAACACACTTCCAACTCATCATCCTATACCCCACCACTTTTATTTTATTTTATATTCTTTATTTTTATGAGTAAAATAATAATAATTATTAATATTATCATCATTTATAATTAAAAAAATAATCCACACTTAATTAATTTTCTATAATTGCACTTAAATAAATACGAGAAATGACGATAATTATTAGTAAAACAAAGAAAAGTTACAATAAGCTTACTTGTATTTTGAGTGTTGAAATGGTTATTATTGGAATCCATTTCACTAAAAAGAGGGTTTTTTTTTTTCGGTTTCCAAATCAAATTAAACTTGCATCTATTTATAGAGATTTTTTTAAATGAATTTTGGTGTTAGAAAATTTTTTTTTAAAAAATAATTTACTATAAAATAATTGAGCTCAATAATTGGGAGAATAATACTAGGGGCACAAAAAAATCACAAAAACATGCTCACAAAATCCTAGGTGTCAAGATTTTATTGGTGTTTTTAATTTGAGTGTGGCGGGTCCATTATCGATGCAACCAATAAAATATCGCCACCTCATGTTGTGAGTAAGATTTTGTGACTTTATTTTGTGCCCCAAGCATTGCTCTAATTGAGATGAGAAATAAAATCGGAAATTAAGAACCAATCCTTAGCTGACAAGTGTCCCAATCAGGAAAAAGAAAAAAAAAGCGGAAGATATGCGCCAGACGCTCCTTGGTCGGGGCGTGCGAGTTGGCCCATTCGTGTGGCGACGCGTGTCTCAAAGATGTACCCATTTTCTTTAAATTTCTTTAATTCAACCGGGTTTAATTATTTCTACACCCCCACTTTTCAACACCCCTTCAACAACCATTGTATCCATTCAACACGTTTTAATATGTTGAAATTTATTTTCAACACCCACTTTCAACACCATTATAGATGGTCTTAGTATTCCTTCTCCCACCTATTTAGCCTAGGTAACTAATCAAGCAAGCCCACATCATATGAATATATGATCATATAGAATGAATACTAAATATAAACTAAATATACTCCGTACTACTAATTTCCATGAACTTGCATGTCCTGCCGGCAGCCGGCTCATATGCCGTCTCTCACGGACCATGCTCGTTACGATCACATTCGGTGGTTTCGACCTATACAACGTGGGTATGGGCTTGTCAATTAGAGATCGTGGGTCCCCACCATTTCTTTTCCTTTTTTTTTTCTTTTTTTTTTCTTTATTGGAGTCAACCAACAAACAACCACCTTAAAGGTACGAATTGATCCTCAGTAAAACAAAACTAAAATGTTGTAAACTGACAATAACATTTCCTAATACTCTGTCTGTCCCAACTCATTTGAGACTTATTTATATTTTGGTTCGTCTCAGCTCACTTGAAACCTCTCCAAAATGGGGAAATGACAATTTAGGGTCCAAAGTTTAGAGGGTGTGTGTCACTAGGGGTCTGATGTATCAATTTTATCAATTTAGGGTCCAAAGTTGCAAAAGTTGTGCATATTAGGGCTTTTTAACGATTTTGTTAACAGAATCCAGTTAAGTCAAACGTGTTTTGCACGTGGACTTAACTGAAGTTTGTTTTGAATATTTGGATGGTTATATCGTCATTTCAGACAAATAAAATTAATAATATATTTTTTTGAAATATTAAATTTTATTTTCTTATATTAAATTAACTAATAATTAAAACGTTATTAATACTTTTTCAAGAAATATATTTTTTTTTCATTTAGAATCACTATAAAATAAAATGTATAATTTTTAAAAAGAAAAAAGTGTAAAAAAATTATATTAAAAAAACACTTAATTTTTTTAAAAAAGAAGAAAGCGGGGATCGGACTTTTTTTTGTGGTGGTGGTTAGTATTGTTCATTATTAATATTAGTATTCTAACTATTTCATTTTTTTCAAATTTTTTTTTTAAATTTATTAATAATTTTCATTGTTTATAACTTCATTTTTTGTGTTTCCAAAAAAAAAACACTTTAATTTATTAGTATTTTTTAAAGTTAATTAAAATTATTCGAAAAAATAATAATAAGAGTAAATGACAATTTAGGTTCTACTGTGTAAGAGATGTGTGAAATGACACAAAGCCTAGACGAACATCCAAAACAAACTACAGTTAAGTGCTTCTGTTACTTAACTGGATTTTCTTTACAATTTAGTCCCAAAACCCTTAATTGACTAACGTTGTTAACTTTGGACCTTAAATTGACAAAATTGATACATCAGACCCCTATTGGCACACCCCCCTAACTTTGGACCCTAAATTGTCATTACCCCCTCCAAAATAACCAACTTTTAGTACACCACTAAATTTATTCAACCAACACTACTATTTACCCCACTCATTCTCTCTCTTTATTTTTTACTACACATTTTCCTTATTTTATTTTTTCCCTAGTTATTGTGCCCACCTCTTAACTCAAGTGATGTGGGCGGAGGGAGTATATATTGAACGAATATAATTTTACAGCTTCAACGCGACATTAATGCTGGAAATGCTACGAGGAAAGAGGATGATGTTTGCTGGAGATTCGTTAAACAGAGGCCAATACGTTTCCATGGTCTGTCTTCTCCATTCCATCATCCCCGAAAACGCTAAATCCATGGTTACAAACGGCTCCCTAACAGTTTTCACGGCCAAGGTGACATGATATTCTTCAACATAATTCATTTAAATATTTCTTTTTTTTTTTTCCAAAAAAGGGAGAGGTCATTAAAAAATTCTACTTATTTTTGTGTTCAGGAGTACAATGCAACGATCGAGTTCTATTGGGCCCCATTCTTAGTCGAATCAAACTCAGACGATGCGGTGATTCATCGAGTATCAGATAGGGTTGTTCGGAAAGGTTCGATAAGTAAGCATGGAAAGCATTGGAAAGGAGTTGATATTATGGTATTCAATACCTACCTTTGGTGGATGACTGGCGAAAGGTTTAAGATTTTGTAAGATTTTTAAACCTAGCTACTACTTTTAAATTTTCATTTGTGGGTCCGTCCCTTTTTTGGATTCTGCACATAGTGAAAGCTCTTTCAGTACTGAGTTTTACTTCTTTGATTTGACCATGGTTGAGTTTGATTCATGTAGGCAAGGATCATTTGAAGATGAGGTACAAGATATAGTAGAGGCGTCAACCGAGGACGCATATAGGATGGGAATGAAGAGCATGGTGAGATGGGTTAAGAAGAATATGGATCCTAACAAGACTAGGGTTTTCTTTACTAGCATGTCCCCTACTCATGCAAAGTGAGTACGTAGTTAAATTTCAATCAAGTTGACTTTTAAAATTTTACGAGGCTTGACCTCAAACCCTGATTAATTATATTTGTTCAACAGGAGCGTAGAATGGGGAGGTGAACCAAATGGAAATTGTTACAATCAAACAAGTATGATAGACGATCAAAATTACTGGGGATCGGACTCAAGAAAAAACATAATGCAAGTGATCGGAGATGTGTTCCGCAAATCAAAAGTGCCAATTACATTTCTTAATATCACACAGCTCTCTAGCTACAGAAAAGACGCTCACACATCAATATACAAGAAGCAGTGGAGTCCGCTTACACCAGAACAAGTCGCGAATCCGGTCAGCTATGCTGATTGTGTGCATTGGTGTTTGCCCGGGCTTCAAGATACTTGGAACGAACTTCTATATGCCAAGCTTTTCTATCCTTGACAAAAATATTTGAATGTGTTTTATTTCCCCCCTTTTTTTTGTGTACATAGAGATATAGAGTTGTCACGAAATTATGACATGGGTGATTCATTCAATATTTTTGGGCAGCGGGCGTTATATATATGATGACAATACGGTTGTTTCAAAGAAACATGGCCGGGAGCAAATGCCTCCGGCTCATGTACTCTCTCTCTCTCTCTCTCTCTCTCATGTCAAAATGATCTTCCCGCTTAACTATTCAATATTTCTAAAATTATAAATATTTGAATCACTTGTTATATTTGGTTTATATATATTTAAGTCCAAATTGTAAAAGTGAAAAAAACTTTGTAAGACAATGACATGAAAAGATATTTTGAGCCGGAGAAAGTATTAAGTAACGTTAACTGTTTTGATACAAATTAATTATTATTCTCTCCTTCTTAAAACATACTGTACTATAAAAAAAATTAAATTTATTTTAGATCAAAAACATATTTAAATTTTTTATCATTCACTTTGAGTCAGAAGTCACAGTTAACTAGTTTGATTTTCTGATTTAAAGCAAAAAATGAGTTTTTTTTTTTTAAATAACAGCAAAGAAGAGTTAAAATTATAAAGATATCACCACATTAAATGTCTTTAAAAGAATGTACGAATTTGTGATTAAATTTTTTATGCCCTTAATATTATTCTATAAAAATTATTCTCCCATAAGATACATTCACTTAATGTTCTACTGTTAGTTAGGCCTGTACTCATAGCGACCCAATATAGCAATATTGTGGAATGGACTAATGGGCCTAAGAGAAAGGAACATATATGGAGTATCGCTTATTTGACATAAATCATTGTATTCTTTTAAAAGGTCAAGAGTTTTTAATTGTCAATTAATAAATATGTTGGAATTTGGCATTTGAATTAACTTTGGGTGGGCCTCATTTGTGAGTTTTGATGACGCCCTGTGAATCTGGGGTCACGGAGGTAGAACTCCAATATAGCTGTCTCTTGATCCTGATCACAACACAAACAAGAACACCGTTAAGACCAAGGCCGGGTTGGAATCCGGCTTAGGCCATCGGTGTGAGAGTAAGATCTCTGAGGAAAACCTGGAGAAGGTTCAATGAAGACCTTGTGTGTGTGAGTAGGATAGAGCACGTACCTTGCTCATGGGAGCGAAAAGAGTATATATATGACCAAGGGAAAGAAACCTGCACAAGTACTAACTGCCCTGGTACTGGTAGGACACGTGGCGAGTCCCCAGTGGATCGGTCAGGAGAGTGGCTGGGAAGTGGCGTGTTTGTCAGGGAAGCATGGTTCCATCACCACCGTTATGGTATGTCAGGTACGAATAGGCGACGTCTTGTGTACGTTTGTGCCAGCTGGGCACTACGGGCTCCTCAGGATAGCGGGAGGCAGAGTCATCTCGGGCATATATATCAGGGAGATCGGACCCTCGGGCTTGCTTGCCCGCATTCCTCGCCGGTTCGGCCCCAAGAGTTCAGTCCGGTTCGGGCGGATTAGGTCGCATCGGTTTGAACCGCAGAACATCCGGCCTAGAAGGCTCGGTCTCATCAGTGGCCCCTAACTCCGAGGGTCAGCTCATTCATGAGCGGCGCGAGGAGTTATACTTCCTAGGCTCGATTCGGGAAAATCGCAATAAATGCGGGCACGGACTGCAATGGGACGGGAGTCTTAGAATAGTGGTTGATGAAAGGACAGGTGGGCCCCTTGTGTCAGGCTAGTGGCGTAGCCGTCTGCCTTTTGACGTGACCAGGAACACGTTCATTAAATGCGAACCGTCATCGGTATTCGAAAAAGCAACTCCCGCCTCTTCACTTTTCGGGTTTCGATCGGGTTACCAGATATTTTCGGGTCGATCCGGCCCATTTCTGGCGCTATAAATATCACGGATGCTGAATCATTCCAAACTTTCGCAATTCCCGTCTCTCTACTTTCCAGTTTAACGAAGACTTTGCTTCTCCGGTTTCTGATTTCGAAGATCTCGTTCTCGTTCATCACTTCTATTTTACAGGTATTGTTCCGAACTTCACTTTTTCCTTCTTTGTTTCGACTCGTCGTCTTAATTTCTGCCATTCTTTTCGTCGCCATTTTCGAGCGCGAACCCTAGAAACTTTCTCTCCTGTCGAGCTTAGGGATTTATACGAGATTTGTGTGATTTCTCGTAACCTTGCGTCTTCGAGTCTGGATTCTGGCTCCTAATTTCTGAAAATTTGTTGAAATATTGTTAAGCTATGGAAGGGCTGGATTTAGGGCGTAAACTCCGTCCTGACCTGTTTGGTTGTTGCCGGAGGACCGGTGAGATATACAGGTTCCTGTTGAATGCCTGGAACGGTTGTCTTTGAATGAATTTACTGCCATAGGTTTAGCATATAGCTGGGAAACCTGGGTCTTACCCCTGTTGTGGGAAACAGGTCCTTCCGTTCATTATGATTCCACGAGGATCAGGGTACTGGGGGGAGAGAATCACTTGGGCATTTTTGTCATGGCCGTTTTAACTCGATTCCCCGATAATGTAGATATGGCAGGTAATGCTAGAAGGTTGGTAAGGTGTGCGGGAACGCGTAACCTCAAGTGGTCCTGATCCTCAGAGTTGGATGGATGCTCCTTTCGATGATGAGGAAGGCGAACAGGCGCAATCTCCGGGCCTGGCCCCTGGTATCATTGAGGTCACGAGCAGCGCGGAAGCCTCTGATCACGAGATGGGGTTGATGATGAATCTGCTCCCGAGGTTTGGGCCGGAGCGATCGTTGCCCACGGGTTGGTTGACGAATCTGAGTCATCTGAGACACCCACTGATGCCCGGGAGGGTCTAGAGAGAATGGCCCCAGACACCGCGCGTATGGTCAAGCGTATCCGCTCTCCTGTCCAAATTTTGGATTCTTTTCCCGAGGGAGCTGACAATAGGGTTTCGAGTCAGGCTGGAGCCTCCAGTTTTGGCGCGGGCAACGAAGAGCAAGATTCTGATGATGAGTTTCTAGCCGTGTACCATATTGACCGCAAAATTTACCTCGTCGGCGGTCTTGATGACTATACCTCTCCTTCAGGGAGTAATTTGACTGGTCCTGCCCGCGTCCGGGCGGACAATGTCGCTTGTGTTTTATCTCGTTCAATTTGAGAATGGCCTCCGGCTTCCCTTGGACCCGTTCATTTGCGAATTCCTGGAGTTTTCCAAGTGCCTCCCGATGGACTTGACTCCCAATGCAATTCGTTATCTGGTGTCTTTCATTATTGTGAGTAGGGTGTTGGGCTATGAACCTTCTTTGCCTGCATTGTATGTTTTCTTCACCCACCAGGTCACGGCTAATAGCCTGAGTTTGAAAACGAAACCCAGTCGAAGAAGATTTTTTCTGCGGCTTCCAATAATTCGACCAGTGGCAGAAATATCCCTTGGTGATTCAGAGTCGCCTTGGGTGGCCTTTCCTAAGCCCGCTAATACTTCCCCGGTGTCCATATCTTCCAAAGATTATCCTAGTTCTGAGGGGGGCCTCGAGCTCGCGTCTGCTATGCAAGATTACCTTGCCCGCCACCAAAGATCGGTTACCTTAGAAGATCAGACCGTGATTATGTTGAGCAGGTCTTTGACGTTCAAGCTATTATCAACAATGAGAGTCTTCTGGCTTTTGCTGGGGTAGCCCCGTGCCGAGACTCTGATTTTGTGCGTAGGGTTAATATGGCCCCTATGTGGCGGGATCCTTGTTGGAAAGTTCACCAAGATTTTGCCTTTGCCCATGAGTGCCGTGCTTGCCAATCGAAGGAACAATGCCCGGATCCGGGCTTGACCGGTCTTTTTCATACTTAAACCGAAATTTCTTATTGTTACTTTGCTCGGGCCTATCTGATGTTTATTGCTTTTGCCCGCAGATCCCACCGATACCATGCCTCCAAGGAACATTAATGCTTTAAAACTGGCCGCGAAGCAACGGGAGGCCGAGGAGAAGCAGAAGAAGCAGGCTGCCATGCAGAAAACAGAGGCCTCGGGAAGGAAGTTGCCCAATCACGGACCTTTTGGATAAATCTAAAAAGGTTGCTGTTGCTGTCCTCCCCGACCACTGGAGAGCTTCCTCTGAACCCCCGTGTCAGTGTACGGAGCAAAGGCCCAACGGGATAGGGGTCTTTAATTTTTCCCCCAGACGCGGGCAAAACAATGCCCGAGGTTTCTAAGAAGAGGGACTCGAGCGTTGAACCCTTGCCTTCAAGAGATAAACGACCTCGCCTTGAGTTTCCTTCCCGCGATTTCATTGTGTCCTCCCCGGCCAAAGGGACTCTATGCTCAGAGCGCTTCCCTGTGGAGCTAATTGAAGATAAAGACCGGGCCAAGGAGTTCGGGAAAAAGGTTGCTGAGGCCTTGAGGTATATGGGGTTGATCTCCATAGCCGCCGCGGCTTTAATTCTTATGTGGGCGATGGGCTTCTGCACCGTATGCACTTTCCGGACTATCAACAAAAGGTGCTGTCCAAGACCAACTTTTTGACCGCCCTGGGTCATGCGGGCTTGGCTATGGCTGAGGTCAGTGTTTTATTTTCCTTGTTTAAGTCGACGTACCCTTTCTTTTTATATATCGATCTTCTGACCCTCTAACCCCCTCCCCGCTTTTAATATAATCTTTACCGCTCCTTTATTATAACAGGTTAGCAATGACCTGCTATATATGCGGTCTCAGTATGAGGCTGAAGTTGCTTTGGTTGCGGCGAGGGTAAGAAATTGGCGGAGGCGAAGGATGAGATTGCCCGCTTGTCCAAGGTCTTGGAGGGCTCGGGAGGAGCTGAAGAATAAAGATGCCGAGTTGATGACTGCGGTCAAGGAGAATTCTAAATTGAGCAACGATCTCGACGCAGCTTGTGAGGCCAAGACCGAGCTGAGGCTGAAAAAGCAAGTGTTGAGTCTGAGAAGCAACGACTTGAAGCTCGTTTGGCCGAGGCTGACAAGCGGTTGTAGGAGGAGAGGGAGAAGAACAAGAGCTTATCTGAGAAAGTTGATGAGCTGGATGGCAAGGTTTTGGATGCCATGAGGTTTGAGAGAGACCGGGAGCTCGTTTTGAAGGAAGAGCGAGAGAAAGCTGTGGCCGAGTTTGAGGCATCTGATAAATATAGAGAGAAAGTGGAAGAGGCAAGCATAGAGCAATACAACTCAGCCCTCCACACCGTTGGTCGTAATCTGGCAGCTACGGGCAAATACACTGCACAAGAGGTTGCGATTCTTTGTGCTATCCAGCTACAGACCCTGAATGCTTCTCCGGCCATGCTCTGGTGCCTTTCACTACGGACCAACTTTCTGAGCTTCCCGAGTCTGTCAGATCAACTCTCCCTCCCGTTGTTCCGGTTATCGTCCAAGACCTTCTTTCTACTATCGATGGATTCAGATATTCTACCGAAGGAGTCTTGCCTTTGGCCGCATCTTTGGAAAGAACTTTTGGCCCCGGCGGCCCTTATATTGATGGTATGGTTCTTCCTTATTCTTCTTATGCCTCCGCATTTGTAGAAGCTTCCCGGAATCAGCCTGAATCTATACCTGACATTGATGCCTCTGCCTCTGTTCCAGAAGTGGAGAACGCTCCTCCCCGGCTTCCTGAAGATCAGACCGGGTTGTACCCTGGCTATTTTTGTAATAGCGTAGGCTTTTGAAGTATTTGAACAAGCACATTTTTTTTGTTTGGATTGTAATTGTACATTTGTTTCCAGCCTTGCATGTTTCTTTGTTTTATTTTCATACATCAGAAGGTCTGTTTGCATGAATTATCTTTGTGTCCGGGCATGCGGTCTAGCTCGAGGGCGTATGGCCGCGCCTTCTCCCACTTTAGTCTGGCTCGAGGGCGTATGACATGGGCCTGCGGTCTGGCTCGGGGCGTATGACCGCGCATCTTGGGTTTAGGAATATTTCACAAGGAAATATTTTTACCAAGGAATTTGTTCTCCCACTTTTGTCTAGCTCAAGGGCGTATGACATGGGCCCTGCGGTCTAGCTCGAGGGCGTATGACCGTGCATCGTGCGCAAAGATTTACACAACGGTATCCGCTTTGCGGGCATACGGTCTAGCTCGAGGGCGTATGACCTTGCTTGAGAGCGAACATACTTTTTTTCAGAGAACGAGGGCGGTATTATTTACTTACTTGAACAAATTACATTGCGATTTCCTTACAATACATGAGTAATTTCACAATTTCTAACTGCTCCTGTTTGCAAAAAGATTTCAAGCTCTACAATTCTATCCTCTAGAGGTATATTTCTTCAGATGTCGCTATGCCAGGCGTTTTTCAAGGTCTTTTCCCTCTGCCGTTAGAAGCCTGTAGGTTCCTTCTTTGATTACGCGGGCAATCTGATAAGGCCCTTCCCAGTTGGGTGAGAGCTTGTTATATCCGGGCTGTCTCCCCGTGACTTCAACTTTTCTCAAGACCCAGTCTCCCACGGAAAACGACCTCTTGTTTACCCTTTTGTCATGATGAACTTTGGCCTTCTGTTTATAATTGACCATCTTTGCTCGTGCTTCCAACCGTTTTTCTTCTAAAAAGTCTAAGTCTTTTCTCCGGGCTTCCTCATTCTTTGTTTCATCAAAATGGGCGACCCTGTAGGTGGGTAGGGCTGCTTCTACAGGCGCGACCGCCTATGATCCATATGTCAAGGAAAAAGGAATCTCTCCCGTTGAGTTCCTCGTTGTGGTTCGGACAACCCATAGGGCAGTACTGAGCTCTTCCATCCAGCGACCACTCCTTCCCTTCAAATTTTTGTGTAAAGCGGTCATAAGCAACTTATTTGCTGCCTCGGCCTGTCCATTTCCCTGCGGTCTTACATTGAGTCTTTTACATTCCGCCGTAAACTTATTTTGAAACTGGGGTCCATGATCGGAGACGATAGCCCGCGGTAAACCGAACCGACAGAATATATGGTCGTAGACGAACTTGATAATACTTGCTTCAGTAGTGCTAGTTAGTGCCTTTGCCTCCACCCATTTTGTGAAATAATCCACTGCGACCACTACCATTTGTGCTCCGCCGGGCGCTTTGGGATAACGGCCCAATCAAATCAATCCCCCACATATCAAATGCCCAAGTCGGGACTACCAGACTCTGCTCCGTGGATGGCTGCCTTGGTATGTTGGCGAATCTCTGGCATTGATCACATTTGCGGACATATTCCTCTGCATCTCTTTTCATTGTCGGCCAGGAATACCCGAGGAATCTGATTTTATCGGATAGTGTCCGGGCACTGGGATGCCCTCCACATAAGCCCTCATGAACTTCGTATAACAAGTTGGTAATGGTCTCGGATTTCACACACCTCAGCAGGGGTTTGGTAAAGGACCTTCGGTAAAGCACGTCGTCAATGACCGTGTATCTAGCGGCTTGTCTCCTCAAAACTTTTACTCGATCTGGATCGCTGGGAAGGGTTTCCTTCTCGATGTATTCCTTAATCTCGTCTACCCAATCCTTCTCGGGCTCCCCTATTTGGTGGATCTCTGTCCTATCAATGGCCGGGCGCTCCGTAAATTCTATCCAGCAGTCCACGCTAAGCTTTGAAATGTCTTCGTTTGTGATTCTCGAAAGCAAGTCCGCCTCGGAATTTTCAGCCCGGTTAACTTGGGTTAGCTCGTGGTACTCAAATTCCTTCAACAGGTTTGCTGCAAGTTCCTTGTATTTGAGCAGCACCGGGTGATTTGTCTCATATTCCCCTTTGACCTGATTTACCACTAGCTGTGAGTCGCTCTTCACGATCAAATTAGAGACCTTCATGTCCCGGGCTAATTCCAAGCCCGCTATCAATCAATGCCTCGTACTCGGCTTGGTTGTTGGAGACCGCGAACTTAAACCTCAAGGCTCGTTTAAACCTTGACCTTCTGGGGCGATCAATAGAATTCCGGCGCCACTAACAGTTTTTCTTGAGGATCCGTCAACACTTAACGACCAACAATTCTCCGGTCTTTCCCCATCATCTATGGCCTTCTTGCCCCGCTTTTTATTTGCTTTAGCGGGCTGGATTTTGTCCGCTTCGCTTTCCTTTGCTTCAAACGTGGTTTCCGCCACAAAGTCCGCCAGTGCTTGTGCTTTGATGTCTTTCGAGGGGAGTAAGTAATCTGAAACTCAGTCAGCTCTATAGACCATGATAGCATTCTCCCCGAGGATTCGGGCTTATGGAGCACTTTCTTCAGCGGGGTATCCGAATAGACCGTGATAGGTGGGCGATGAAGTATGCCCGCAGCTTCCGGGCGGCTATAAGTAGGGCGAAAGCCAGCTTTTCAATGTTCAAGTAGCGTCCTTCTACCGCCGGATAGTGCCTTGAGACATAGTACAAAGCTTCTGAAGGTTGCCTTCTTCCCTTACCAAAACCGCAGCCACTGCGTGATCGGTTGCGGCCAAGAAAACATAGAGTTCTTCCCCAGAACAGGGCTGCTCAACAGCGGCGGCTTTCCCAGGTAGGCTTTTATTTGCTCAAAAGCATTCCGGCAGTCCTCGTTCCATTCAAAACCTTCCTTTCTTCCTCCTTTCAAAGTTTTAAAGAAAGGTAGGCATTTTTCTGCTGACTTGGCGATGAACCTCCCTAGGGCCGTGATGCGGCCATTCAGCTTCTGTACTTCTTTAACACATCTGGGGGTTGCATATTTATCAACGCCATGATTTTCTCCGGGTTTGCCTCTATCCCTCTCTGGTTCACCATGAAGCCCAAAAACTTTCCTGCCTTTACTCCAAAGGCGCATTTGGATGGGTTAAGTTTCATATTGTTTCTTCGGAGGCTGGTGAAGGTTTCTGCTACATCAATATCATGAGAAGTTTCCTTGGTCTTGATAACCATATCATCGATGTATGCTTCCAGGTTTCGGCCCAACTGATCGTCGAAAATGATTCCCACCATTCTTTGATATGTACCGCCCGCATTCTTGAGACCGAAGGGCATGTTGTTAAAAGTGTAAGTTTTACCCGCACCGTAAAAGGCACATGACGGAACATCAGCCTCCTTCATTTTGATTTGATGATAGCCCGAGTATGCATCTATAAAGCTCAATACCCTATGGCCGGCGATAGAGTCCACCAACTGGTTGATCCGGGGGAGAGGATAACAGTCTTTGGGATAGGCTTTATTTAGATCCGTAAAGTCCACGCACATCCTCCATTTCCCATTTACCTTGGTCACCATTACCACGTTGGCTAACCACACCGGGTATTTGATCAGGCTTATGATCTTTGCTTTCAGCAATTTATCCACCTCGACCTTGATCGCCGCCTTCTTCTCCGGGGAAAAATATCTCTCCTTTTGAAGTACCATGGTGAATGTGTGATCGATATTCAGTTCGTGCTCGATCACCTCTCTGCTTATCCCCTCCATATCCTCTACGGTCCAGGCGAACACGTCTAGGCTTCCTCTCAACAATTCTATCAACACCTTCCTTTCCTCCGCGGGGATCTCTAGCCCGACCTTTATTGTCTGCTCGGGGTATGCCGGATTTATGACCACATCTTCCAAAGCATCATTGGGGCGAATGTCTGTAACTTCTCGGTCATGCAGCGAATCAATTACAATATTAATGTGCTCGGTTTCCGCGGCTATACGGCGGGCTCTCCTGCTCCGCTTGAATTCTGCCCTCGTAGAGTGGAAAGACAACGTCCCGATCATGGCCGCGCCTGCGACCCCCTTTTCACTTGCTTTTGCCTTTTTTGCCTCCCTCGAGCTTCCCAGTCTTTGCTTCGCTGCGCTTTCCTTCCTCTTCTTCTCTATTACTTTGAGGAAGAGCTCGGGTTTATTCTCAATACAGGCGATCCCCGCAGGGGTACTGAACTTGATTTTTTGGTGAGGGATCGAGGCCACTATTCCAAGGGCAGCTTGTGCGGTTACGCCCAGTATCGCGTTGTATTGGGACTTCAGATCGATCACCATAAACGTAACGCGGGCTGTTTTCTCGAACGGCCTTTCTCCGATGGTCACTTCGAAGTCAATCGTCCCCTTGGCATAGACTGTGTGGTTTGTGAACCCTTCTAACAAGCCCGCGTACGGAGTTAAGTGCGCCTCTGACATTCCCATTTCTTCCAGGCAGTGGAAGTACAATATATCCCGCGAAGCCCCGGTATCAATGAGGACTCTTCCAATGTCTGCCCTTCCTATAGCCATTTTGATCGTTAATGGTTGTGTTGAATGGAAAAGGGTGGATGCCAATTCACTCCTTTTGAAACCGATCATTTCCTCCTGCTCGGGGCGGGTAAGTGGGTATCAAGAATACTTTTTCCAGTCGCCTGATCTGGATGGAAAGCTGGGTGTTGCTTGGGGCTTCTCTCCTATGTACTGAATGTCATAACGTCCTTCCCCGTCTGCGTCATTGTCTCTGACGTAATGAACATTTCCCCGCGGGGCTTCACCTTTACTGCTGGACCCCGTGATCCATTTCTTCAATTCCCCCGCCTCCACCTTTTGTTGTATTATTTTCTTTAACTGGAAACAGTCATCCGTAGTATGCCCGTGGCTTTCATGGTATCCACACCATTTCTTTTTGTTCGCCTCGTAAGGCTTCCTCTCTAGTGGGGGTGGAGGAGGCAAGGCCTCTGCCCGCAAGATCTCAGTTCTTGGTGCGATCAAAGGGGTGAAAGCACTGTCATCGCCTCTTTTAAAATTGGGCATGCCCCTTGATCTGCCTCTTCCTCGGCCACCATTGTTTCCCGTATAGCCTGAATGATGACGGGGATCATGAGTGGGCTCGATTCTTTCCCTCACGCTCCTGCGGGCGTCAGCCATAAATGCGGGTTCTACTCCGGCCATAGCGATAGCCCTGTTATACATCTCTTCTGTCCCCTCGGTTTTCGGCAAGCAAACTCCTGCCTCAAAGTGTGGGATGTTAATCCCCCTAGGAAGCATAGTTCGATGTCGTTCTTTGTTAAGTCCACAATCTGCTCGGTCATTTTTCGGAACCGAGTGATGTATGCTTTCGTTTCTCCCCGGGATATTGCTTAACGCCGCACAGGTCCGATTTTGGTCTTGCGGCCTTCCCAGCGCCCGCGAATGAGTTCAAGAACGAAGTCCGCAATTTCTCATAGCTGCAGATAGAGCGCGGTTTATGGGCTAGTAACCATCCAACGCCTTCCTTTAAAGGTGGAGGCGAGAGCTTTGCACTCACGGCCTCATCTGTTGAAAATAGAGCCATCTGCCCTTCAAATCGCCCAACATGGCTTTTTGAATTAGATGAGCCGTGATACGCGTCCAGCGTGGGTACCTTTCCTCTTTGGATGGGGAATCATTGATCCATGATGCGAAAGCGTCCATGGGTCCAACGCACTTTGTTACGTTTTGCTTGGACTCCCATAGCTCCGCGATCATTCTTTGGAACTTTTGATCCATTATGTCCCCCGTTTTAGCCCTTTTTATTGTTTCTGTAGTCTTATCGCCGTTTTTAGCAACTGCCTTCCCTTAAATTGGCCTTTAGGCTTTCTGGGCTGTGATTCTCCTTCTTCACTTTCCCCTCTTCTTCTCCCCTCTCCTCGTCATCGTCCACGAGGATTGTCCTCCTTTTTTCTCCTACAACCCTGCTGGCTCTGCTTTTAGAACTTGTCAGATCATGGGTTTTTGATTTTTTGGGGGGGGGGGGGGGCTTCCAGCATTGGCCTCGGCATTAACTGCTCCTCCAGGCTAGATTCAACTGTAGCCCTTCCGCTACCAGATTCTGCCTGTCTGTCAGGATCTGATTTTCTTTTTGATTTGATCAGGGGTGAGGGGAGTGACGGGAGTTTTTTGAGTTTTGAGAGCTTTAGAGGTTTCTATATGATCTCTAAGATCTGCCTCTCTCCTTGCCCGTTGAGAGGGGGTATAGGAGTTGCCACTAAGAGTCTTATTTCCCAATCTGGCGAAGACTGATCCCTGGGGCGCTTGTCCCGAAGGGCTAGCATTTGGGTTTACTTCTTTCCCATTCATTGTGAAGATTTCGTATGTCAAGAATCAACAGAAAAGACGGGGTACCCTTTTAGAACCGTGAAAGACGGAATAGCTAGATGAGGATTTGAAATGAATTAGATTGGAAAAGCAAACGAAGCAAGAAGATTGCACTGGGAAGATTTTCGTTTCCGGCAATGGAACCACTGATGACGCCCTGTGAATCTGGGGTCATGGAGGTAGAACTCCAATATAGCTGTCTCTTGATCCTGATCACAACACAAACAAGAACACCGTTAAGACCAAGGCCGGGTTGGAATCCGGTTTAGGCCCTCGGGTGTGAGAGTAAGATCTCTGAGGAAAACCTAAGGAGAAGGTTCAATGAAGACCTTCTGTGTGTGAGTAGGATAGAGAACGTACCTTGCTCATGGGAGCGAAAAGGAGTATATATATGACCAAGGGAAAGAAACCTGCACAAGGTACTAACTGCCCTGGTACTGGTAGGACACGTGGCGAGTCCCCCGTGGATCGGTCAGGAGAGTGGCTGGGAAGGTGGCGTGTTTGTCAGGGAAGCATGGTTCCATCACCAACCGTTATGGTATGTCAGGTACGAATAGGCGACGTCTTGTGTACGTTTGTGCCAGCTGGGCACTACGGGCTCCTCAGGATAGCGGGAGGCAGAGTCATCTAGGGCATATATATCAGGGAGATCGGGCCCCTCGGGCTTGCTTGCCCGCATTCCTCGCCGGTTCGGCCCCAAGAGTTCAGGTCCGGTTCGGGCGGATTAGGTCGCATCGGTTTGAACCGCAGAACATCCGGCCTAGAAGGCTCGGGTCTCATCAAGTTTCTTTAGGTTTGATTAAGGCCAATGTTGATATATATTGTATTGTATGATATACAAAAGGGAGGGGCTATTGCCACTACACATTATGCTAATCCACTACATATGCTATATTTGAGGTGAATTAATGAGTGTGTGGACTTAATTGCCCCTAAAACACTTACCTTCTTTGATATATATTGAATCACTTTTTTTAAGCACAAAATACTTCCTATAATCTTTCTCTAATATAATTTTCATTATAATTCTGAATGTTTGTATCTTCTTCTCATCGATGATCATCGGCCAAATGATTTACACTATCTATTCCCTCCGTCTCAAAATTATCTTCACATTTGACTATTCAAACTTTTTAAGGATATGAACACTTGATTCACTAGTCATGTTTTGTTTGGGCACTTCTAAGCCTAGGTGAATTTTTTGGGACAATGAAAAATGTCAAATGAGAAGATAATTTTGGGACGGATGAAGTATTATTTTTATTCAATCTCTTCAAATAAAAAACAAAAAAAAATGTTCTTCTGTTTTAAAATGAATGTTCATTTTTTTCTTGATTAAAAATATAATATAGACCTTAATTTTGAAAAGGAAAAAATAATGATCTTAAACTAATTAAACTGAGTTTAAATCTTGTGTTCATATACATTTTTTTTAAAAAAAAATTCAACGAACACAGTAGCTTTCTTCTTGTGTTTTAATCTTTAAGAAAGTACGGAATGGAAATTTGGGAAAAAAAAATATTCTGAAACATAAAAATCATCAACCAATTGAATATTTTTAAAATTGTGACTTCTTTTGCACACACAAAAAAAAATCCTGGTTTTTTAAAAAGCGAAATCCTGACTTTTTTCCAGAAAGTATAATATAGACCATGAGTATGCATGTCATGTCATGTACGCTTGTAATCCTTCAAAAATAAAAATAAATGTAAGCTTGTAAGTTGTAATGTTTAGGGATGGCGACGGGGCGGATAAGGGGCGGGTTTGACCAAAACCGTACCCTCCCCTCAAAGAATCCCCCTAGTACCGAACCCGCCCCGCCCCGCCAACTAGTGAACCCGCAGCCGCCCCGCCCCGCCCCGCATGGTCCAAAATCAAAACTAGAAAATCGATTTGTCATTTGAGAGAGAGAAGCCGCCGTACAAGATCATCAAGCAAAATTAACAAATGTTTGTGCATGAACTTCAAATCGACATTACTGAATTTCTAACCCTAGAAATTGACAAATCGACATGAGAGGAGAGAGAGAGAGAGAGAGAGAGAGAGAGAGAGAGAGAGAGAGAGAGAGAGAGAGAGAGAGAGATACTTACCGTTCTAACCAGGAAGTCGGCGATGTCGATGTCGGAGTGGAAGACCTGGAAGCGGCGGAGTGGAAGTCGGCGATGTCTATGTCTCTCTAGCGCCGCATCTCAGACTCCGCTTCTGTTCTTCTAACCCTAAGAAATCTATTTGTCATTTGAGAGAGAGAAGCCGTGGGTGAGTGGGTCTCTGTAGTGTACTGAGGGAGTGTGGGTAATAATTAAAATGGGTTAGGGACATTATAGTAATTAAATACATATATTAGTATACGGGGCGAGGTGGGGCCCCGCGGGTTGAGAAGTGAAACCGAACCCGCCCCGTGACCCGCCGGGTTTAAAAAAAGTCTACCAAACCCGCCCCGCTGCGGGAGCGGATCGTCCGGATACGGAGCGGGTTCGGACAATATTGCCCATCCCTAGTAATGTTCACTGCGGGGTTTTTTATTTATCAAAAAATTGACAAAAATCTAAATTAAACATTAGTGAATATATTGGTCAAATAATATTTGCTGAAAAAATAGTTTTAAAAAAAATTATAAAAATAATAAATATCAATAATAAATATCAATATATATATTGGTCCAATAATGTTTGTAGAATAAATAGTATTTTATCTAAGTGATTTGAATTGGAAATGTATTCAATATTTAAAAAAAGGTAAGTGTTTAAGGGGTAATTGTGTCAAGACATTTATTAATTCTCCTAAAATTAAGCATATGTAGTGGATGAGTATATTATGTAGTGGCAATAGCCACTCCCTATTTTAAAAAAAAGGTAAGTGTTTAAGGGTAATTGTGTCAAGACATTTATTAATTCTCCTAAAATTAAGCATATGTAGTGGATGAGTATATTATGTAGGAGAGCAGATCTTCTGTGCCCATTATGTAGTGGCAATAGCCACTCCCTATACAAAAAGGAAGATAAGTGTTTTGGTGAAATCCAAATGTAGGATTAAATCCATAGTTCCAAGACAAGACCTCAAACTTTGCCATTTGCCAAAGAACTCTTGCTCAAGCGACATTCGGTGTTCCTTTCTAAATGAAATCAGGGGTTCGAACCCCACCAACAGTGATTTCTAGCACTTTGAAGTGCACACTCTTGTAATAGATTAAGTCATTCATTTAATAAAAAATCCAATTTAAAAAAACAAAACAAAACAAAAAACTTTTGCGTTTGGAGCTCTTGAAAGGCTAGTGATGAAATGAATTTGGTTTTTATCCCACATGGGTGAGTGAGAAAAGGAAACCAACCATTTCATTAGTCATATAAAAGGCTTTAGTTTGCCCATTTAATATCGACAGGGGAATGGAAGTTGGAGTGCCTTAAATTGATGAGCATTCTGTGTGGAGTTTTTTTTTGTAAAAGTGACATGCGTACTTTGTGCAATATATCAATTTGACTCGCGTACTTTGGAAACATCAAATGTGGGTTGCGTACTTAATGTTTTGAAATTTTGATGCCACTTTTTTAACACCCGTTAAAAACATAACGGGACATTCCATATAAGGAGTAAAAGTGTAAGGAATAAAACTTGAATGACTAAATTAAAAAAATACCATGTACCCCATCTCTGGTTACAACTCCAGACCAAACTCTCTCTCTCTCTCCATCGCAAGGCCCACACTCCAGTCCGCCGGCGGTTTTCAACTCAAACTCAACGCCTCCATCTTCTCCGGCCTCGTTCAAAATCACTCCGGCCACTCCCTCTGCACAGGCCCGACGGCCGAGCCACTTCTCCGCTCTAGCGCCGCACCAGATCCAGTTGCCACCCTCCACTACTCCATCTCCGCCCCGTCTACGCCTTCAATTCCGATCGCCAACACCTCCCACGCTCAGCTCCCAAACTCAGTTATTTCAGTTCATGAAGAGTTGTGCTTCACGTACTCTACGGGTCACTTCACAGAAGTTTGGAAAATTACTTGGTTCCTCATTCAATCATCCCACCGCCCGTAATCTGTACACAAAATCAAAGATTTTTCCCCAAAAAATCATCCAAATTATTATCTACCACACCTTGCGAAGGGGATTTTTTAGAGAGAGAAACACACAATTTTTATTTAACGTCTGCGCAATCGTCAGTGGATAACCGACGGTGGACCGGTGAAGACGTGGCAGAACCCATCTCATCTTTTGGTGTACTTCAACAAACCTAGGTCTTGCTTCTAATTCGTTGCTTAATCTTTCTGCTATGGCTTAGGGTTTATGATCAATTTTGGGGTTTGTCTCTGGGTGTGTTAATTTTTTCAATTTCATTCTCTCCTCGATAGTTGTTAAAGGAGGTTATCTGCCTTAGTAGGAATTGTTTGCAGGGAAGAAGGAGGGCGGAATCCAGAGAGATTGGTGACTTTTCATCCGGATGCAAAAAGTCAACGATCCATCCCGACACTCGACAACATTCCGGCGACGCAAGGAGAGGGGGAGAGGCGACGGCGATGTCATATATGGATGGAGAAGAGATAGAACAGACGAGAAAGAGAGAAAGAGAGGGGCTGTGATCAACACCGGAATTAATGCAGGAAAGGTTGGGGGTGAGAGTCTGGGATGGGGATGGGGATGGGAGCGGAGTGTGAGAGAGGGTGATGTAAGGAATAAATATTTTTTGTTCACTCTCTTTACACTTTTACTCCTTATATGGAATGTCCCTTTATGTTTTTAACGGGTGTTAAAAAAGTGGCATCAAAATTTTCAAAACATTAAGTACGCAACCCACATTTGATGTTTCCAAAGTACGCGAGTCAAATTGATATATTGCACAAAGTACGCAGGTCACTTTTACAAAAAACTCATTCCATGAGCCCTCATACAAGTTACATGAAAGGTGGGCTTGAACCCCAATACCACGTGCTCGCGGGCGAATAGGTTCGGTTAGGGAAACCTTTTCTTTTAGTCAAAGACTCCTTTTCAAATCGCACCGCGAAGACAGACGTTCAGAAAGGTTCTCGAGATTCTCAATCGGTCTTTTTTTAGTGGGGAGGAATAGTACGGGAGTTTATTTGAGGTTTCCTTTTTGCTAACGGAAATCAGTTAAGTCCGTCAGTTTCTTAACGGGACTTTAACTGTGCAGTTTTCTTTTCCTTCAAGAATAAGAAACTCGAAGTCTGCTAGGTTTTAGAGTCTTTCACACAACCCTAAATCGACTTGATACAAGTATAAATAACAGCTCAGTTTACAGTTTTTGACGCACGCAAAAATACTCTATGATTTATGCAACTCCAAATTCTGTCTTCTTCATATAGTTTCTGTGGTTGGTTAGTACAAGCGAAATATAATTGGTATACCTACCAAGCGAACCCTACTATGGGGGGTTATATATTGTTAAACATCACTCAAAACATATTATTTGAGAGACTTTTTATTTAGTTCTTCTCTCTCTTTTTTGATGAGGTACATATTAGGAAATTTGTGTCGGGAAATTAACCAAAATTACGTAAATTTTGTTTAAGTTTGGAAAGGGTTGTTATATCCCACATCAGTTAGGAAGAGGAATAGTAATTCCACAGGCTTCACTAGTTAGAATTTTGATACAAACGGAAGTTGAGTGTGGTGTTAGTACAATTTTTGCAAAAAGATTTTGCCCCTTTACTAGTGCTCATGGTTGTTTGACAATCTTTTTTAAAATAAAACAATTTTTTTTTTATAGAAAAAATTCAAATCAAAACATCTACGAACAACCAATGTTTGGTTCTTCTGAAATTTTGAATGGAGAATGCTTAAATATGCTCTTTTAACTGAGTATGTATGAAATGAATTGAATTGACGCACTTTGTCATATTCTAAATCTCTTTGAGATATTACACTCCAATTATGTAAAAAAAAAATTCCCAATCATAAATCCATGATAATTATAGTCCCACTAAATGAAATATTTTTAGAAAACAATATTGTGTGGTACACGAGAAAAGAAAAGGGATACATATGGCTTGGGAAACAAGGAGTATGAAATTAAATCGTTCTTGCTTTTTTGATAAATTGAGTTCCCATGCCACTTGCAAACCAAGTTGCAAAAATCGTACATTAAAAACAGATTGATTAATGGAAAGAAAATTAATAATAATATCAAGTTGCTATTTTGTAGCTGAGGAATCAATATCAAGTTGAGATAAAAGGCAGCCTGTAAATTCAGTCTTTTCTTCTCTTTCCACAACCACCACCTATAATTATAGTACAATTTGTACTCTCTATTTTGGTCTTTTTGCGACTCTGCCTGCCTGCATCTGCTAGGAAAATTCCTACATTTGTATTTTAACCCTAATAGGACTTTTTCAAAATCAAAATCTTCCTATTTTGAAGAATACCCCATCCGTCTCATTTGAAGCTTCACCTTTTACCCAAATGGATGTCCCGTTAAAAGCTTCATCATTTCCTAAAATAATAAAAAATGTAGGTCCCACTTGTCATACTCACTCACTTCTTTCTCTCACATACTTAAATTATAGGGCCCACTTGCCATACCTACTAACTTTCCCCTCTCACAACCCATCTTACACACATTATTTTTCTTAATTTGTGTGTCATCACCAAAATGATGAAGCTTCAAATAGGACGGAGGGAGTATATAAGATCATGTTCCACCAAAAGCCTTCTGACCGAGTGGTGTCGGGTGGGTGAGTTAGGGCTTCCCTTAAAGGGGAGGTCCTGGGTTCGATTCTCCCTTGGGAGAAATTGTGGAGAACCCTTAGTTTCATAACCCCATAGGGGTTGGCTGTGTAGCTACTCTGATCATTCAAATGGCGTAAGGACGATTATGAAGGATTGCAACATCAACTTGACCAAAATGGAAATAAGTCTCAAGTGAGGTGGGACGGAGAGAGTATATATGGACAAATTGATGTTCAATATTATATCACCTTTCCATGTTGTGACTTGTACTAACACTATTACACAAGACTACTCCCTCCGTCCCATCTCACTTGACACTTATTTCCATTTTAGTCCGTCCCAACTTATTTGACACTTCCCAAAATAGTCTATTTTTTATAATTTTATATTCACTCTACCCCACTACTCATTCTCTCTTTTCATTTTCCACCACTCAATTTATTCAACCAACACTACTATTTACCCCACTCATTCTCTCTCTTCATTTTCTACCACACATTTTCTTTATTTTATTCATTTTTCTTAGTTATTGTGCACACCTCTTGGGTGTCAAGTGAGGTGAGACGGAGGGAATATATTTTACTCCTCCCGAAATGATTTTCTCATTTATCATTTTTTGTTGTCTTAAAAAGTTCTTCTTATTTCAATAATTTAAGCTTAAATGTGCATAAACACAACACGGCAAGTGATGCAAATACTCAATCCTTAAAAAGTTTAAATACTCAAACGTGAATATCATTTTCGGAATGAGGGATTATTATTTTTATTTCAAAATAAACATACATTTTTATCCTTGTTTGGGCGAAATTCATAGCGGTACTTATCTCAAAATAAATCTCCCACTGCATCACTTTAATCTACAAAATGAAAGCAAAAATTGTCAATTTTATCGCGCACTTAGACTAAGAATTTGCAAAAAAATAATTATATTTTTGGAAAACTAAATATTAATGGGTATATTATTAATGGGGAATCAATTAATTTTTTTAAATAATTATTGATTTTTTGTAAGTTTTAATTAAAGTACAATTAAATTGATATATATTTTTTCATTTGTTGATTAAAATAGGAGGCGGAGAGTATTCATTTTTATTCTTGTTGGGGTGAAAATCATGATTGCAATTATCTCCAAGATCAAAAGACAAAAACTTGTATGAGAACACAATGACCCGTCTTATAGTAGAGACGTATCATTTTTGACCCATGACCCGGATCCATGATCCACATACATTTTTTATTTTATTTTATTTTTATATATTTTTTTTTCCGGTTTGTCTCAAAAGTAATAGTTACTATAACTAAATGTAACAAACGTGTTACTTATATGTAACAGTTTGTATACATAAAAGTAATACATATATACAGAAAAGTAACAGTGTTTTTTTTTTTTATTTTTTTTTTATTTTATGTTTTCTTCATTTGCCAAAAGTAATACTTATTACAACTAAAATGTAACGAACATGTTACTTATATGTAACAGTGTTTATACATAATTGTAACACATATGTATAGAAAAAGTAATAATTCAACCATTTACATTTTTAAAGCTAAAAACACTTGATTAATATTACATGTAAAAGTATTACATTATCTATAGAAATATGTTATAATTTCTTTTATTACATTTACTTGTACAAACAATTACATTCATGTATATGAGTTGTTACTTTTCAAATGTTACTTTCTTTCAAAAATTAAATCAAAATACACAATATTTTACATTTTTGCAAAAACACTATTACATTTCAGTATAAATGATAATTACATTTAAATATTGTTTGGGTTACACGTAATTATAGTTATTATTACATTTGAAAAAAAAAGGGTAAAATGAGCTTTTATTTTTGTAAAACATGTATGTTTGCTTATGAACAATGTTACTTTATATGTATACAATTATTACATTAAGTTATGGTAACTATTACTTTTGGTAAACGACGGAAAAGCCGAAAAAAAATATAAAAACTCAAAAAAAAGCAAAAAAAAAAACATTTTTTTGGCCAATGGGTGGTTGCCACGTGGCAGGTTATGCCCTATGGGTCGACCCGTCTCTTCTATAAAACGGATATAGATGTTCTCACAAGAGACCACCTCATATCAAAATGGATGTGCTTTCGAAAAAAAGAGAGAGAGAGAGAGAGAGAGAGAGATTAAAATGGATGTCTCATTAATTTTGCTGACATAATGACATTGAATATTTCTAGCCTTGTACGTGACACGCCCGTCTCACTAGAATACTCCGTTCGTCTCATACTTATTGCTACTTATTTTTATTTTAAGTTTCTCATATTTATTGCTAATTACCCAAAATGTTTACTTTTCTCTCTCCTATCCACTTACAACAACTATCCACTAACTTATTCTCTCCTACCCACTCACAATAATTACTTTTCCAACAACAACTACAACAACAACAAAGCCTTAGTCCCAAAATAATTTGAGTTCGGCTAACATGAATCCTCACAACAAAAACTTTCTACCCACTTAGTTTGTTTGGGGGAAAACTTTTTCCGGAAAATGATTTACCGGAAAATGTTTTCCGGAAAATGAAAATGTTTTTCGGAAAATGACATAAACATGTTTTTGGTTGTTTGGTAAATCTAAGGAAAATGTTTTCCGAAAAATATTTTCATATGAGCAAAAAATAATTTAATATGAGAAAAAAAATATGAGAAAAAATTTGAATGGAGGTGGGATAGGTGGTTTGGGGGGTGGGGGTGGGTAAGGTGTTCAAAAATAATTTTTAATGTGTGTGAAAAGAAAGTTTCTTTTTTTGGGGTGGGTGGATGGTGGGGTAGGGTGAGGGTGGAGGTGGATGGTGGGGGTGGGGGAGGTGTTCAAAAACAATTTTACTATGAGTGAAAAGATTTTTATTTTTTTTGAGGTGGGGGGGGGGGGGGGAGTAGGGGCGGGGGGTTGGGGTGGGAAAGGGGCGAGGCGGAGGTGGAGGAGTGTTCAAAAATAATTTTGTCTCATCATTATTTTTCGGAAAACGTTTTCCTTAGGTGGAGGTAAGGAAAACGTTTTCCTTAGAAAAGGGGGAAAATCATTTTCCGGAAAACATTTTCCCCATTTTCCGGTGCTTAACAAACACCGGAAAATGCGGAAAATGTTTTTCGATAAACAAACGGAGCCCTACTCTCTTTTACTTTCTTATAATTTACTTTTCATACTCACAACATTTATTTTTTCTTAATCTATGTGTAAAATCAAATTAAAAACCTTAGTCCGGGACGGAGGGAGTATTGTTTTACGGAGCAGCAATTTTTTTTTAAAGAAGTACATGCTGTAGGGCTGGCATGGTTGGTATACCGACTGTTTTCTTCATGTACCATGTACCAACCAAGTTTAAGTTGGTACACTAAAATAAATACCGGTACCAACCGTCAAAATCGGTATACCAACTAAATTGGTACGGTTGGTATTGGTTAGTACGATTGGTACTAAGCTCCTACCAGATATATATTGACTCCAAAAATTAAAAGTCCAAACATTAATAAAATATTTTTCCAAAATCTTGAGAAAATTCTTAAACAACAAGTCATAGTAGTACATTAACTGACAATATAACATGATATAATGAGAAAAATTTGGGGGAAACTAGTTTCTCCATAAGTTATAAAAAGTCCTGTTTTTATAGGGGTTAAGGTTTAGGATTTGATGTTTAGGGTTTAGGATTTAGGGTTTAAAGTTGAGGGTTAAAAAGTGGATTTTTTATAACTTATGGAGGAACTAGTTTCCCCCAAAACCAACTCTAATACCAAAAGACACGAATTTCATACTCCCTCCGTCTCAGGTTAGTGTGAACTTATTTCCTTTTTCGTCTGTCTCAGGTTAGTGTGAACTGCCCAAAAATAGCAAATAATCTTTACTATTTCACCCACTCATTCTCTCTCTTACTTTACTTTTACACTCACAAAACTAATCAACTTACTATTCCTCCCACTCATTCTCTCTCCTATTTAATTTCTCATACTCACAAACATTTCCTTCCATTATTTATCTCTTTTACTTTTTCTTAATTTGTGTGCCCAACATTTTGGTTCACACTAACTAGTGACGGAGGGAGTATAAGTTTATCATTAGGAAAGAAATAAATCAGTTCACTGTTATTTAAAGCACTTTAAGCAAAAAGTGAGGCCACATGAGATATTGTGCTCGTTTGTTTCCACTTATTTTCAGTGGCTTTTAACTTTTGGCTTAAAATAAGTAATAATTGTAGTGTTTGTTTTCACTTATAAGCCAAAAGCCCATAAGTAATGTACAACTCATTTATAGCATAAATAAATAAGTAAAAAGCCAAAAAGCCATCAAAATGTTACTTTTCCTAACTTAATTTGGAAACATGCCTACATTCACTCTTAATTGAATAATTTATAATCCCAAATTACACACCCTTTCCATATTTACTTGTCAAGATTCCATGCCAATGTATTTTATTTCTAGCATAGTTGACGCTGTAATGAAGATTTGTGAAATTGCAAATTTCACTATTTATTTTTTTGTTCTTTTACAAAGTTTATATACTTTATATTTTACTTCTATTTTTTGATGATAAACTTTACAGAAAATAGGGGAGGAGTTGGGTAGCCGTCTGTCACACAAGATTAGTAAAAAAAAAAAAAAAACGAATATTGTGAATTTAATATATTATCCTTGAATTACAAAAGTAAAAATAAACAAATATTTAAGTTAATTATGGTAGTAAATGTATAAAACATTGTTTCAGTCCAATAAAAATATTATATGATTTAATTATAAGATATACTCCCTCCGTTTCATGTGAATTGAGACAAAAAAAAAATGGGTACAATAATTAAGAGAAAGTAGTGAATGTGTGGTGGAAAATAAAAATAGAGAATGAGTGGGGTAAATAGTAGTGTTGGTTGGATAAAATGAGTGGTGAAAAATGATGAGAGAGAATTAGCGGGGTTAAATGGGTGGGGTTGGGTGAATATAAAATATTAAAAAGTTTGTCATTTTGGGCAGTCTCAATTGAGGTGAAACGGATAAAAAGGGAAATAAGTCTCAATTCACATGAAATGGAGGGAGTATTAGCATGCACATGAGTAAATTTATACATTAAAGGCATATTAATATTCTTAATAAAGTTCAGCACTTTTCAACCTTTTTTAACAAACATATGCAACTAACTTATGATATCTGATAAGTTGTTTCAAAATAGCCAAAACAAACAGTATTCAGTTCATCAGCTATAAGTCAATCAGCTATCAGCTATCAACTATCAGCCATCAGCTATAAGTTATCAGTAATCAACTGCAACAAACGGGCCTATTAAAAAAAAAGTAGTCATATAGATAGGCATACATCACAGTAATCCTACACAAACACAAAGGAACCACTATAAGCATCATCCTAAGACGTCCATAAAGTTACTCTCTCCGTCTCAAACTAATGATATACCAATTTTTTATTTTTATTGAAAAAATTGAATTATCTTGAAATTGTTGCTCAAGTCCATTTGTAGAAGTAGTAAGGACAAAAAAAAATTGAAAATCATTTTAGGACGAAGGGAGTAATATTAGAATCCATGAATCTAATAACCACCTCTTACGAGATTTAGTCTATGTTGAATAATTCACCATTGTTTAGCATAAAAGGAAGAATAGGGGATATTTAATTTACTTATCAAATCACACCTCCAATGAAATATGATTTATGATATTTGGGGTTAGATTAGATTCAATTTTAGTATTTTTTATACATTTTCTATTAAATATATAATAAACATTATTGTTATAAAAATATAAGACAAAGACTCATGTGAGAGAACAAGGGGATCCGTCTCATGGGTGAGACGGGTCGGATCCTTACCCATGACCCGGTCCATGAACAAGTTCCAAGGCCCATGGGGCATAACCCGCCACGTGGCACCCTTTCATAGGTTCTTTTTTTTTTTTTTTTGCTGCTGCTCCAGGACCCATGGGCGACCCTGCCACGTGGCAGTCTCTCATAGGCCCGATTTTTTTTTTTTTTTTAAATTTTTATATTTAAATTTTTGGTTTTTTCGGTTTTTGAAAAGTAATAGTTACTATAACTAAAAGTAACAAACGTGTTACTTATATGTAATAGTTTGTATACAGAAAAGTAATACATATATACAGAAAAGTAACAGTGTTTTTTTCTATGTTTTTTTCGTTTGCCAAAAGTAATACTTATTTACAACTAAAATGTAACGAACGTGTTACTTATATGTAATAGTGTTTATACATAATTTGTAATACATATGTATAGAAAAGTAATATTATATCTATATGTTTTCATAAGTTACAATGGGGTTCAATTTATCATGATACATGTAAAAGTATTACATTATCTATAGAAAATCTGTTACAATTTTTATCTATCAAAGTGTTACATTTACTTGTATAAACAATTACATTCATATACATAAGTTATTATTTTTCAAATGTTGCTTTTTCCTAAAAAATAAAATCAAAATACACAATATTTTACATTTTTGCAAAAGCACTATTATATTTCAGTATGAATTATAATTACATTTAGATATTGTTTTGGGTTACATGTAATTATAGTTAGTATTACATTTGAAAAAATGGGTAAAAACGAGCTTATGTTTTTTTAAAACAGGTATTACGTTTACTTATGAACAATGTTACTTTATATGTATACAGTCATTACTTTAAGAGATGGTAACTATTACTTTTGGTAAACCACTGAAAAGCCGAAAAAAAGATATAAAAACTGATTTTTTTTTTTGGCCACGTGGCGGGTCATGCCCATGGGTCAGGATCCGACCCGTCTCACCCATGAGACGGATCCCCTTGTTCTCATGGGAGACCATCTCAAAATATAATCGGTACACGGTATACCAACGAAACTCATATTTGTGTACCGTGTACCAATCAGGAATGCATAATTGGTACGGTAGTACCGTACCAAACTTCGGTATACCGAAGTTCGGTATACCAAATCGTTTGGTTCGGTTGGTACTCGGTTGGTTGGTTTGGTTTGGTTTGGTACAAATGGCCAGCCCTACATGCTACTGAACATTAGTCTTAAAAATTCTAGGTACGTTTTCTCAAAAAAAAATAATAAAAAAATCTAGGTAAGTCAATACTAATTAATTCATGCTACGAATTACAAATATAAAAATTATCGACAGTCACACCGGAGAATTTCTCGAAGAGTGTGTTTTGGGGGAAACTAGTTCCTCCATAAGTTATAAAAAGTTTTGTTTTTAACCCTTAAACCCTAAACATGAAACTCCAAACCCTAAACCTGAAACCCTAAACCCTAAACCTTAAACCCTATAAAAACAAGAATTTTTATAACTTATGGAGGAACTAGTTTCCCCAAAAATTTCTCTTTCTGGAAAACTGAATAAGCCACATTCAATATATAGGTTACTCCTTCGGGTCTAAATGAATATCTATTTTTAAGAAATTTTTGTCTTAAAATGATTTTTTTTAATTAATAATTTTATCTCCAATTTTTTTTTTACCAATATTTTTTTCACTAGTTTTTTTCTACTTGCAAAACTAAATGGTTGGAAAGAGAATTATAAAATCATACAAAAAAATTTGCCACTAAATTATATAAAAAAATAGAGATTTTTGAAATGTCACTTAATATAGATTTGAACATTCATATGGGACGAATGGAGCATAATTCTTAAATTTTACCCGACAGTAGATTGTTAAAAAGTGAGAATCCTAAAAGGATCTCAACTCTTTTAGCAATGTATGAGCAAAGTATGGTAAGTAGAGATTTTAGACTTTTTTGCAAGCAAGATTTATTTTAAAGGTCTCATTAGGTTTCTTTTTATTTAGTAAAGATCTTTTATTTATGTACATTAAATTTATTTATTCATGTATATCACTAACTATATTTTAGGTACTAACATACAAACCCTAATGATTTTTTTTAGAGTTGTGTTTATCTATTGTAGGTAGGATTCGGTTGCTTGGTGTCCAAGAGAAAATAATTGATCAGGATTTGCACAAATCAAAGGAATCAAGTCCAAGTTGAAGAAGTATTCTAAAGCTATAAAAGATGATCAAATCCTTCGGTCTTGGCACGCATTGTTCAATACTTCTTTGAGTGATCTCGGCCTGTTTTTGTCTTGAGTTTCTATTTGAGAAGTGTGTTGCAATCCTTGTGCAACACATCATAGGTTTTCAGCAAAACTTAGCAATACGCTTTGTTTTAGTATTTTACTTCTTTTTATATATTGCTAGTGTTAGAAAAATTGTATAACAATAGTAAATGTTTTCTTGAATTTAACGATAATGACAAATATAAAATAAACCATACTATAATTAACGGGGCAGAAAATAAGGATAAACTATAAATGCAGATATTAAATCAAACCGGGCAATAAATGAAGTCGAGTCTTGTGTTGGACACAATCTCCGCAAGAAGATATTGCCCCGCACTGGTGCTAACGGTCTGCGGCAATCTTCTCTCAAGATGAAACGACTTTACAATCGTTAATAGAAGCACTTCAAATTAACGATTTCGGCGAACATAACTGTGTTTGACACTTCCAGACTTTGAAGAAAAACTTATGCAACAAGATGATTCTGTCTTCTATACAAGAAAAAGGACCTTTAGGGACTGATATATTTGGCACGGCCCGAAAAGTGTGCTAAATACAAGTATTTGGCACGGTTAAAGCAATCCTCCCAAATACGCAACATTTGGCACGGCTACTGTTTGACCGTGAAAAATATTCAATTATTTGGCACGGTTCTTAACTTAGCCGTGAAAATATGTTTTTTTGGCACTGTTTAGTTTTGGCCTTCACAAATAATCAAGCATTTGGCACGTTTTTTGCACTTGTCCCGAATACTAATGTTGTTTAGTCTAAAAACTTTTTCGTGTCAAATATTTCAATTTCGCGGCTTTTACCAAAAAATTCCCACGCGTCTCCAACTCTTCCCCAAAATTTTTTCCTCCACGCCTCTCTAAAACAATTTTCTCTTCCACGCCTCTCTGAAACGTCAATCCATCCTCCATCTTCACGCTTCATTCCTGTCTCTAGCTTCACGCCGTTGTATCTCACGCCTCTCAGGTTCGTCTCTCTCTCTCTCTCTCTCCCTCTCTCTCTCTCTCTATATATATATATATATATATTTTGTCTAGGGTTTAAAGCCCTAATTTTGTTGTTTGTTATGTTGAACACCTACAGATTAACAATTGAAAGGAAAATCAACCCCTCAACAAATTTACTTCCTAACTGAGGTAATATAAAATCCCTAATTTACAATTTTTTATTTTCAATATATTGGGTGTTTGATTTCATGCCCTAATGAGAAAGTTATTTGATTTTTAGTAGTACTGCTTAATGTCTTTGTTCCATTATTTTTCCTGTTATTTCATGATACACATTTACAAAATATCAATATTATAAGATAGAAGAATTTCATAAGAAAGAATAGTAAGAAAATAAGAGAGAAAGAAAGTACACGATTTGTGTACTGGGCACAAGGTTTGGGAGTATACATAAGATATCAACTGATCCGAGAGTTCATCTCAAACTGTTATTGCAAATAAATATGTGTGCATTTACAAAATATCAATATGTGTGTCTGTAATAGAGAAATAACTACACCCTCACACCCTTTAACAATTTAGAAACAAGTGTCGAATTGGAGTTTGGGTTATCGCCATTGCTGAGTATTCCTTGAAATCTTAGCCTATCCTCCATGCACATAGTAATTTCATCAACTGGCATATCATTTGTGCACACATACATGAAACTAAATAAGACCAAGTAAAAAGTTTCCATAAAGAAGGGACTTCAGATGATACCCCCACAGCCCCTAAAAGAAACTTCACCTAACTTTATATGGTCAACTATATTTAACTAAGAACCATTAAAAAAAGTTAACTGCTTTTATGAAACAAAAAATAATAAGAAGTTGTTAATGAAGAGTTCCTAATATTGTCTTAATTGGTAAAAATACCACTCCTATCCAAAAAGCAGAGTGGTGTGTACATTGCATGCTTTTTAAGGATTGGCTTTGCTTGTTTGTACATTCATAAAATTGCACTGACTTTATTTAATTTTTTAAGAAATGCGAATTTTTTGGGGGGCAGGAAAAAAAGCTAACATTTTTTGGGGACGGAGGGAGCATAACCTAACAAAAAATATATACTCATATTTTAAATAGTACTCTCTCTGTTCCAAAATGACCGTCCAGGGGAGGAGGGGGTTGTCTTGTCCATTCTTAAAAACTGCTATATAGAAAACATATGTAATATGTACTTGTGAAGCTACAGGTTTAAAGAGGATAGCAATAGCACTTTTGTATTTTTACTACCACTATGACTTAAAAGGAACTTTTTCAAAATGTCTCTCAAAGTCAATTATGTACAATCATTTTGGGACGGAGGGAGAAAATTCATTATTGCTTGGGCATTAATGTGCAAAGTAATATGCATTCCAAAATATGCAAACTCCTCCCATTTGGGTTTTGTTTTTTCTTTTCTTTTTATTCTCTGTTTTTGATAAAAAAAAAAAAAAAGAGGAGGTAGAAGTCATTTATTCTGATATTGTTGACTTCTCCATATTCTTCAGATAATGTTTTACAGTAATTACATACTCCATTTCATTGTTGAGCATCCTTATTAGCAATTGTATATCCGTCTCCAGTACGAAGTCGATCACTATTGTTGTTCTTTGTATTTGTCCTATCATAACAAATGAAAACTGTTATCATTCATTACTCGTTTCATACTCGTTACATTTGAAGATCAATCACACCATGAGAACAAAAAATGTAATCCAGAATTTCTTTAATTTCGCATGGGTTAAACTAGTTCACACTACAACAAAAGATACTTTTCCCGGGTGCCGGAAAAGCTATTACCGGCACTTTTGAAAGTGCCGGAAAAAGTGGTGTCGGCAATACTTACCGGCACTTTAAAAGTGCCAGAATTTACCGGCAATACTTACAGGTTTAAAGAGGATAGCAATAGCACTTTTGTATTTTTACTACCACTATGACTTAAAAGGAACTTTTTCAAAATGTCTCTCAAAGTCAATTATGTACAATCATTTTGGGACGGAGGGAGAAAATTCATTATTGCTTGGGCATTAATGTGCAAAGTAATATGCATTCCAAAAATATGCAAACTCCTCCCATTTGGGTTTTGTTTTTTCTTTTCTTTTTATTCTCCGTTTTTGATAAAAAAAAAGGAGGTAGAAGTCATTTATTTTGATATTGTTGACTTCTCCATATTCTTCAGATAATGTTTTACAGTAATTACATACTCCATTTCATTGTTGAGCATCCTTATTAGCAATTGTATATCAGTCTCCAGTACGAAGTCGATCACTATTGTTGTTCTTTGTATTTGTCCTATCATAACAAATGAAGACTGTTATCATTCATTACTCGTTTCATACTCGTTACATTTGAAGATCAATCACACCATGAGAACAAAAGATGTAATCCAGAATTTCTTTAATTTCGCATGGGTTAAACTAGTTCACACTACAACAAAAGTGACTTTTCCCGGCACTTTAAAAAGTGCCGGAAATTGAGAAAAAGTGTCGGAAAAGCTATTTCCGGCACTTTTGAAAGTGCCGGAAAAAGTGGTGTCGGCAATACTTACCGGCACTTTAAAAGTGCCGGAATTTACCGGCACTTTTCAAAAGTGCCGGAATTTCCCGGCACTTTTCAAAAAATGCCGCTAATTTCCGGCACTTTTCAAAAGTGCCGCTAATTTAAAAAATTATTTTTGAATTTACCCGGATTCGAACCCACGACCTCTTACATACGAAGCACACCTTCTACCGCTAGGCTAAATCATTTTTTATTATAAATTTTCATATACAATTATTTGTTACAAAACAAAAACTTATATTAGGCCATTTCTATTATTGTAGTCCATAAAAACTAATATACTCCCTCCGTTTCATGTGAATTGAGACTTATTTCCTTTTTCGTCCGTTCCACATCAATTGAGACTGCAAAAATGGCAAATAATCTTTACTATTTCTCCCACTCATTCTCTCTCACACTTTACTTTTACACTCACATACACCAATCAACTTACTATTCCTCCCACTCATTCTCTGTCCTATTTATTTTTTCACACTCACAAACACCTCCTCCCCCTATTTCTCTCTCTTATTTTTTCTTGGTTTGTGTTCCAAAAATTTTGGTCTCAGTTCACATGAAACGGAGGGAGTAAGTAACAAATTAAAGCAATGTTACATGAAAAATATGATTAAATTTAAAAATTAAATAAAAATTTCAAAACAAACATCTTTTTTTTTAGCGGCACATTATAAAAAAGTGCTGGAAATTCCCGGCACTTATAAAAAGTGCCGCTAATTCCCGACACTTTTGAAAAAGTACCGCTAAATTCCCGGCACTTTTGAAAAAGTGCCGCTAATTCCCGGCACTTTTTCAAAAGTGCCGGGAATTAGAGGCACTTTTTCGAAAGTGCCGGTAAATAAGTGCCAGAAATTAGCGGCACTTTTTCCAAAAGTGCCGGAAATTAGCGGCACATATGAAAGTGCCGGTAAATAAGTACCGGGAAAAGCCATTTTTGTTGTAGTGATAATAGTCTGACAAATGCAACTTAAGTAAGAGACTAATCCTAAGATGTCTAGAAAGTTAAACAATGACATAAAGCTACTGGGCCAAAAATGATACATACATAACAATGGCTGCTTACCATTAAATCATACAACTTCAGTAGATGCTAAGTCTTACAGCTTTTGTTCATTATATAATGATATTTCTTGCCTCATCATATTATATTTTTTGACTTGCATGTTTCATCATCATTAATGAAGTATACTCAAATTTAAATGTTTTCCTAAAGGTGAAAAAGGTTAGTTACGTATGGATAAAAGGTGGATGTATTTAGCAGATAGAACCCTACCACAATTTAGGGTTGGTGTTGAAACCTTTTTGGAGTCGATATTTTCAAATGTCGGTCCAAATGGATGTAAAAAGTGTCCATGTTCGCGGTGTTACGGTCGTTTTTATAGTACAAGAAATAATTTGAGGGATGATCTTATTGTGAACGGATTTATAGAAAATTATTTGCCATGGTCATTGCAACATAATATTGATATTTCCTCTCCAAGCGACGGGGGTAACGATGGTGGTCGATCTAATGATCACTTAAGCAATTTCGATGTACGAGATGACATTGTTGGCATGATACATAGTGCCATGGGAATTCCAACTCGAGATGGAACTCCAAGTGAGGGAGACAGTTTGAATGAACAACAAACACTATATGCAAACAATGAAACAATTGATGACGAGTCAGCACATATTTATAAGTTGCTTGAAGAAGGGCAAAGACCATTGTTTAGGGGTAGCAAAAAATTCACATCGCTTTCATTCATAACTCGGCTTTTGCATATAAAAGTTCTTGGTGGGTGGTCAAAAAAATCATGTACAATGATTCTAGAACTGATCTATGAGGCACTTGAAGAAATAGGGGATGTTTCTATGTACAAATCCTATTATGAAGCAAACAAGATAGTGAGTGACTTGGGCTTTACTTATGAGACGTGGGATGCATGCCCAAACGATTGCATGTTGTTTCGGGGTGATGACAAGTCTCTTGAGAACTGTAATATTTGTGGGGCTTCAAGGTATAAGCAGTTTGGCAATGAGAAGCAAAATGTCGATGATATGGTGACAAAGAGGAAAAAAATTGTTGCAAAGCAGGTACGTTATTTTCCATTAAAGCCAAGATTGAAAAGGTTGTTTATGTCACCTCACACTGCGTCACTAATGACATGGAATTCTAAAGAGCGAGTTGATGATGGTGTGATGAGGCATCCTGCGGATAGTCCTATTTGAAAAACTTTTGACCAGTTATACCCCGACTTTGCTAGTGAATCTCGTAATATTCGTCTTGTAGCAGCTTAAGATGGCGTCAATCCTTTTAGGTCGATGAATATTTCACATAGTACTTGGCCAGTTGTTCTTATTCCATATAACCTACCACCGTGGTTGTGCATGAAACAACCATTCTTTATTCTTTCTGTGCTAATTGATGGCCCAAAAAGTTCAAGGGACAAAATTGATGTGTATTTACAACCACTCATTGAGGAGATGAAGGAATTATGGTATGATGGTGTGAATACCTTTGATGCCTCAACCAAAAGCATATTCAAGTTGCGTGCATCACTTTTGTGGACGATCAATGATTTTCCCGCGTATGCTAATTTTTCAGGTTGGAGCACAAAAGGTAAATTTGCTTGTCCTAATTGTAACAAAAAACGAGATCTTTTTGGCTAAAACATAGTCGCAAATTTTGTTATTTAGGACATAGACGTTGGTTAAAAGAAAGTCATAAATTACGAAGAGATAGAGCTGCTTTTCAAGGAGAGGCTGAGTTAGAACCCAGACCAAAGTTGTTATCTGGTAGTGAATTGCTACAACAACTCAAAGATACTGAAACTATATATAAAAAAGAAGATGTACTTAGAAAGAGGAAAAGAGAAGAGTTAGAAAAAGAAAAAGAGAAGGAGAGAAAGGCTGCTATAAGAAAAGAGAAACGTAAAGAGAAAGAGAAGGGAAAAGGGAAAAAAAGAAGGGAGAAAAATGAAAAAGTAAAGAATGTGAGATTGTTGGAAATGCAAAAGAAGACAGTTGGAAGAAAAAGAGTATCTTTTTTGAATTGCCTTATTGGGAGGCTTTACCAATACGCCATATGCTTGATGTCATGCACATAGAAAAAATGTGTGTGATAATGTATTGCATACACTATTGGGCACTTTCGGGAAATCAAAAGATCACTGGAACGCTCGACTTGATCTCAAAGAAATGAATATTAGTGTAACGCCTATCCTTATTCTTGTTAAATATTTGACTTGCTTGTTAAATTCTTGAACTTGCATATTATGTGCTAGTTTTACTTGGGTTAATTTCTTAACTGCTTTAGAATATTAAGGTGGTTAAATGTCTAGTTTTGACTTTTGGGTTATTTGTAAAAATATGACTTTAGGGGCCTTTTTGTTAAAAGTGAAACTTGAGGGGCCTAAGTGTCATTTCTTAAAAGTTGAAAGTATATCTTGTTTGCCTTCTTCTCTGAGAAAGTCATTTACCCCAAATTAGTTTTACGTTTTCTCTGTAAAGAAAAGCTAGGGTTTAGGGTTTACCCTATTCTCGACTCCTCGAGTTTAATTATCCCTCTGTTCTCGATTCTGATCCCGGATAAATATTCGTGGCGTTGAATAGAGCGTTTCCTGCCGATCAGAAATAATTTTAGGTAAACTTGATTTCAGACTAGGTAAGTTATTAGCTCCCCCTTGCTTGAAATAACATGCATATATGTTATTCCTGATACTTGTGCTTGTCAATTTCGTGTTTGGGGCAATTTTTGTGATACTTGTAATTTTGGGGCAAAGGGAGTAATAACCCTCTATGTAGAAAAGAAAGAGTACACTTGAAATAGGTGTTTGAACTTGTTAGTGCATTCCTGGGAATTGTTAGAATGTTAGTAAAAAGTTACTCCTACAATTAGGACGGAGAATTTTAAGCCTGGAAAGAAATTGGATTTGCTGGAATTGGTAGCGAGCGCCCGCTTGGTTCTTACCGAGCGCCCGCCTGATAGCTTTAGGAGCGCCCGCTTGGTCCTTGCCGAGCGCCCGCTTACCTCGTGTTTTAAATCCCAAATGAAATGAAACCTTACCCCTCCTAAGGCATAGAGCCTTAGTATAAGATTTCCTAGCAAGTGTATATGTACCTTTTGGGGCATTAGAACTTAGTATTGAACATGAACACTTATAGAACTCAAATGAGAACTTAAGTATAAGAGTAACAACTCTTCTTATGTCTTGAAAGTGCTATAAACAAGCACTAATGTGTTATGCTTGTCTTGAAACCAATGTTTGTGCACCTTAAGGGCATTAGAACAATGTCTTGAGCTTAAACATCCAAAGTATAGGATGATGAACTTGAAGTATAAGATGTCTAACTCTTATATATGACTTGAATGTCCAAAGATTGGAATGATAACTCGAGTATAAGACAATAAAATCTTGTACATGTCTTAAACATCCATAGAAGTGGATTGAGAACTTGAATATAAGATGATAAAATCTTGTACATGCCTTGAAACCAATACATGTGTATGGTAATGAACTTGAAAGTGCTAAGAACAAGCACTAACGTGTATGAGAAATGTTCTTGATATGTATGTGCAAACATTGTATATAGTTACTTGATAACAATGTGACTTCTTGATTACTTGAAGCATGTTCCTTGATAAGCTAGTCCACTACTTTTGGATTAGTTCTACTATCGTAGTTCAAGTAAATACCTACTTGTACATTCTTGTGTGAGTCCAGCTGGTCCTTGCTTGTTCTGAGGTATATAGGTTCACGCTTATCATGAGGCTGTGGCCAAAATGATAATCGGGGATCTATGTATCTGCGCTTGACCCCTTACTACAGGCCATAGTAAGGGCATAGCTTCCTTTGTTAGAGAAATACGCCTAATAAAAGTGAATACTAAACTCGTGAGCACCTTGTGAATCTTGATCTTGGGAATGACACTGGTTACCGGGTCTTCTTATATATACTGTATAAGCAGTTTCTTGATATTGATCGTGATTGTCAAAAGTAATACAAGCTACGACAACAATGGTATTCTTGGGAGAAATAAGGAAGGAAGAAATATCCTTTGTAACGTGTTAACTTAGCCTTATGTGCTACTTGATGAGTTGGCTTAGCCTCTCATATACTTGTTACTTGATGATACTTGATACATGATTACTTGAGTATCTACTTGAATTGCATGATAACATGTCATGTAGTTTCATCTAATAGCTTACTGAGATTTATCTCACCCCTTTCCTTGTTTATTTGTTTTCCTTAGATCAAAGGAAGGCTAGTGATAGTGCGCAGTGAGGCTCGACATAGCTGGGAGCTTACTACGCAGGTTGTTATTCTTTTGGGGCTTGTGTCCTTTTACACTTTGGTGAGGACGATTTTGTATGGGTTGTATAACTCCTTATTTTGGGGTAGACAGTCTTGTATAGTACTTGTTGTCTCTAGACATATTGTAATGCCAGCTTATGTGCTAGGCATGTCTTCCGCTGTATGTAACCAAGTTTGGTTTTAATTTTCTAGTATAGAACTCGTGTTGTGAGCTATTTTAGCTCCTTACTCTAGAGTATATATATCATGTCAGTTTGTTATAAACAGATGTCATCCCGTTTCTTGTTAGTTTCTCGATTCTTGTTAGTTACGCGCACCAGGTTCGAGGTTCTATTAGGGAATCCCGGGACTTGGGGGCGTGTCAATTAGGGAGCCATTGCACGTTAAGATTAATAGTGCTGGTAAGGAGATACTACCCCCTGCATGTTTCACACTTGGGAAAGATGAGAAAGACGTGTTTTTAAAATTACTGAAGGATGTGAAAGTACCCGATGGCTATGCTTCCAATATTTCAAGATGTGTGAATCTCAAAGAGCGGACCATTTGGGGTTTAAAGATCCATGACAATCATATTATTTTACAACAACTACTTCCTCTAGCAGTGCGTAAAATATTGCCAAAGCATGTTGTTGAAGCCTTGATTGAGCTTTCAAACTTTTTTAGGAGATTATGCTCAAGAGTTAATTCAAAATCAGATTTGGAATATCTTCAAGATCGTATTGCACTAACACTCTGCCATCTTGAAAAGATATTTTCACCATCCTTCTTTGATATCATGGAGCACTTGCCTATACACTTGGCTGAATAGGCATTGCTTGCGGGCCCAGTACAATATCGATGGATGTATCCAATTGAGAGGTATATGCATAATTGATACATTTCTCAAGTCAAATTAGATTATTATTTCAATTTAGATAATCATTGTAATATATTTTTGAACTTAGGTACTTATTGACGTTGAAGCTATATGTTTGTAACCGTGCTCGGCCTGAAGCTTCAATTGCAAAAGGATCCTTAATGGAAGAGTGCATGATCTTTTGTGCAAGATATCTAAAGGACATTGAAACTAAGTCTACTCGGCCCGATAGGAATGATTCTGGTGAAGATAATTTGGGTCGTCACTTCGGCCAAGAATCACCTTTTTTACTTGACCATATTTCAATGGAGCAGGCACATCGTTATCTACTAGCTAATAGTGATATTGTTAAACCCTATCGAGAGTAAGTGAACTTCCATAGAATTAATATTGTCTCAGATTAGTTATAACGGCAACATTCATAAGTATCTGTTTGGCTTTTTAATTTTCTTAGGCGGCATCTTCAGTTCCTTCAAAGGTCAGCCCCTCGAGTACCAATTCATGAGCGTCAGCGTCTCCATCTTAAAGATTTTCCTTCGTGGTTCAAAAGCGAGGTATTTGTAAAATATAAAAACTCCTACATTACTTATAAAGGTCACATAAGTTACTAGTAATTAATTAATATTTTAAACTTGATTTGTATAGGTATTAAAAGAGGCCCGTGCAGAAGTACCGTTAGAGAACAATATCAAGGATATGGCGTTTGGCATAACCAATATGGCTAAGAGATACAATGGATACATAATTAATGGTTATAGGTTTTGAACGAAAAGGACTAATAATAGTAGAGTGACACAAAATAGCGGTGTTGTTCTTAGTGCAGATACAACAAGCTATTCAAGTAGAAAGGATAAAAATCCAATTTCTGGGGATCAAACGTTTTACGGGGAGTTTACAGATATAATTGAAGTACGTTATACTTCAGAAACAAAGTTTGTATTGTTCAAGTGTAATTGGGTAGATAGCAGGAAAGGAGTCGAAGTAGACAGTTTTGGTATTACATCAGTTAATTTCTGTAACGCCCATCCTTAATCTCGTTAAATATTTGACTTATTTGTTAAATTCTTGACTTGCTTGTTAAATTCTTGACTAGCATATTTATATGCTATTTTATTTGAGTTAATTATTTAACTACTTTAGAAAATTAAGGTGGTTAAATGTCAAAGTTGAAAGTTTAGGGGCCTTTTTGTCAAAGTTAGAACTTGAGGGGCCTAGGTGTCATTCTTTGAAAGTGTTAAGTATATCTTTTGGGTTTCCTTCTCTGAGAAGGATTATTTCCCCAACTTCATCTTCTCGTTCTTTCTCTGAAGAAAAGTAGGTTTAGGGTTTTCCCTATTCTCGACTCCTCGAGTTTAATTAATCCTCTGTTCGTGATTCCGGTCCCGGATAAATAGTAACTTGATTTAAATATTATTAGAAAAATTGTATCATTATTTGTGGTACGGGGAAATGAATGGAAGTATCCCTAAACGGGTATAATAGTATATTATAAAATTATACTTATACTTTTGGGGACGGTGAAATATTTTAATGGAATAAAAGAGAATTATTATATTACTTGTGGGACGGTTGGATTAATAATAGTAATGGGAGGAGTATAGTTGAAATCTATGCTTGAGCATGTTTATATGTCCTGGGTAACGTTAAATGGTGAGTAAAAGTTACTCCTACGCTTGGGAACGGAGAATTCTAAGCTTGGGAAAGAAATTGAGTTTGCTGGAAATTTTGACCAGGCGCCCGCCCACTTAGTGACCAAGCGGCCGCCCATTTGGCCAGAAGTTTTGGTTTTAAAAAGCCTTGGATGAGCGCCCGCACGGTCCTCCTTGAGCGCCCGCCCGGTCCCCTGTTCCAACTAAAGTGTTTTAAATCTAAATTAAATTGAAAGCTTATCCCTCCTAAGGCATATAGCCTTAAGATAAGATGTCCTAGCAAGTGTTGTGACACCTTAGGGGTATTAGAAGTGAGTCTTGAACATGATTACTCATTAAATTAAAATGAGAACTTGAGTATAAAAGGAAGAACTCTTCTTTATGTCTTGTAAGTGCTATGAACAAGCACTTATGTGTTATGCTTGTCTTGGAACAATGTTTGTGCACCTTGAGAGCACCAAATTAGTGTCTTGAGCTTGAATATCCTATATAGGGGATTAAGAACTTGTAAGTATGAGTGGTATAGCTCATTTACTTAATTTGAACTCGAAGTATTCTTGGTCTAGGTTTAGGGTACTACCCTAGATGGGCTAGATGAGTGTTGTGGAACACTCTAGTACTGAAAAATAGTCCCTTTGTGAACAAATGAAATGTGGACTTGAATCATAATTAAATGATAACTTGAGTATAAGAGTAGTAACTCTTTTATGTGTCTTGAAGTTAATGTTTGTGTACCTTAGGGACACCAACTAATGTCTTGAGCTTGAATGTCCTAAGAAAAGGATTGGAAATTAATACGTGAAAGATGTATAATCCATCTTCCTAGCTTGAACTCAAAGTATAAGATGTTTAACTCTTGTACATGTTTAACCATCCAAAGAAATGGATTGAGAACTTGGATATAAGATGATAAAATCTTGTATATATATTGAATGTCTTGAATGTCCTGAATGTCTTGAATGTCCCTTGAATGTCCTGAATGTCTTGAATGTCTTGAATGTCTTAAGTTAAGACAGTAACTTGAAGTATAAGACAATAAAATCTTGTACATGACTTGAACATCCAAATAATTGGATTAAGACTTGAATATAAGATTATAAAATCTTGTACGTGCATTGACACCAATATATATGTATGGCAATAAACTTGAAAGGTTCTTGATGTGTGTATGCAAATCTTGCATATAGTTACTTGATAGAATGTGGCTTCTTGATTACTTGATACATGGTATGAATAACCAAAAGAATTGGGATATGAAATTAGATAGAGAATAAATAACTCTACTACACATTTGAATTTGATACGTGTGTATGGGAAGTGCTATGAATAAGCACTAAAGTGCTAGTGATTGGTTTTAATCGTGTATTGTTAGTACCCGATCTGAAAATGAGTTTATTAGGGCTTTCCCAAATATACAAGGACTTTATAGGAATTAGAAACCTTGCAAAGACTTGTCCCGGATTCCCAAAAATAGCTCAATGTTCTAGAAAACATTAAATATGGACATTTAGGGTTGCCTTGTATGAACAGTAAAACCCTAGCTTGAATTTCAAGTCAGCGCGCAACGATGGCCACGCGGCCACTTTCGCCGCCGCCTTCAATCTTGGCCACGCGGCCACATTCGCCCCGGATGATCTGGACCGTCAGATATCTCCATCAGTTTCCTATTTAAAGACCTCCCTTGCCTCATAATAAGGGGATCCGAATTTTAGAGCTTTCAAGTGACGATTTTGCTCCCAAATCAAGTCATTCAAGCCTCCAAAAACACTCTCAAGAATCCCAAGAAGATCCAAGGTTATTTCTTGCCAACAAAGGTAAGTTTTCTAACTTTTCTTCATGTTCTTGCATTATTTCTAATGTAGATCTTTAATATTCATATTCTTAATATGTTTATTCATGTGTTCTTCATAATATTCATATTCTTAATATGTTTATTCATGTGTTCTTCATAATATTCATGTTCCTAACATCTTTATTCATATTTTCTTCATGACATTCATATGTTCATAATATGTTCTTCGCATATTCATCATATTCTAGATTAAAACCTTATTTATGCCATATTTAGGGTGGCGATCTTCATAATTACATGTTATTTCATAGCCGATGATGATCTAGGGTTCATCAACCCGAGGATGATCTAGGAACTACTTCTAAACCCTAAACTTTAGGTAATTCCCCCTCATTATGCATGATCCCGATTCTTCTGCCTATTCTAAATTCTTCTCGAACTACGCTGACCTGAGCTTCTCACATTGAGAGGAACGTAGGCAATCTTCGGATCCGGTCTCAAACACTAACACACCACTAGCACATTCATCATGATAGAAAGACCGATCAATTCGGGCAATATGAGTGATAACGTTCAATATTCTTCTCTTGTTGTAATTTGACCCCCGAACCCATTAACATGCTTTTTTCAATGTTTTGGCTATAATTAAAACGGCGTGGCGACTCTCATAAATTTTAATGTTGCTATGAATATCTCAAATTCAAACACACGTATTCACAGTGGCGACTCTGCTGGGACTGCTTTGAAACTTTTTCAAACTTAGTGGGTCTAACTTTCGTCACATCATGAGGCTTGCCATGTTTACACATGCACACACTTGCCATGTTTACACGTGCACGCACCTGCCATGTTTACACGTGCACGCACCTGCCATGTTTACACGTGCACGCACCTTCCATGTTTACACGTGCACGCACCTGCCATGTTTACATGTGCACACACCTGCCATGTTCACATGCACACTTGCCATGTTTTCACGTGCCCCCTATAGTTAAGCCATGTTTACACATGCACCCGCGCACTCCGCCATGTTAATACTTGTACCTTGTACCATGTACCCTTGTTATCTTCGCTTTAGTATTAGGGTCAAACAAAACTATGTTATGCTCCCTTGTACATTATTCTCTCTCTCTCTCTCTCTCATGCATTGCATCGCATCATTCAAACGTTCAAAGCTTCTCTCTTTCATCCTTAAAAAGAATTAGTTTCTTGCCACACACTACCACTAGTCGGTGTCAGCACTGCACAGGTCCCTACTACCCGGAGTATTCGATGTGCAGGAATTTGTGCGCTACTGCCTCACATTTTTCGAGTCACTCGTCTACTCCACTCACCGTGTACGTTCCATGAGCGGTGGGAACCTTTATCCTACCCGTGTCAACCCACACATAGAGATTAGGACACTCCTTGGACCAACCATTTAGGATGTAAATAAATGCAAAACTTTTCGTTAAATAAAATGTGCATTGCATCTAGGCGACCTCTAAGGTCCATCGCTCACCCCCTGGGCCATCTATCAAAATTCCTCATCTTGGCCTATCTAGGTTACCTACCCATCATTGCGATCCATTTGGGTCTACCCTTCATCTCGACCCGCTTTGGTCAAAATCCCACCATCCTTTGACCCCCTAGGTCAACCTTATCTACCTTCGACCTCCTAGGTCTACCCTTGACCTCCTAGGTCAACCTTACCACCTTTGCCCCCCCAGGTCAACTTTATCGTCTTTGACCTCTTAGGTCTACCCTTGACCGCCTAGGTCAACTTTATCCGCCTTTTACCTCTTAGGCCTACCCTTGACCTCCTAGGTCAACCTCATCACCTTCGACCTCTTAGGTCACCCCTCGACCTCTTAGGTCAACCTTTGACCCCATAGGTCAACCTCATCCGCCTTTGACCTCTTAGGTCTACCCTTGACCTCCTATCACCTTCTACCTCTTAGGTCACCCCTCGACCTCTTAGGTCTACCCTTGACCGCCTAAGTCAACTTTATCCGCCTTTGACCTCTTAGGTCTACCCTTGACCTCTTAGGTCAACCTTATCACCCTCGACCTCTTAGGTCACCCCTTGATCTCTTAGGTCAACCCTTGACCGCCTAGGTCAACTTTATCCACCTCCGACCTCTTCGGTCAACCTTTGACCCCCTAGGTCAACTTAATCATCTTTGACCTCTTAGGTCAACCTTTGACCCCCTAGGTCAACCTCATCCTCCTAGGTCAACCTTATCACCTTTGACCTCTTAGGTCAACCTTTGACCCCCTCGGTCAACATTATCACCCGTTGACCTCTTAGGTCAACCTTTGACCTCCTAGGTCAACCCAATCACCTTCGACCTCTTAGGTCAAACTTGGACGCCTAGGTCAACCTTATCCGTTTTCGACCTCTTAGGTCAATCTTTGATTCCATAGGTGAACCCAATTACCTTTGGTCCTAACCCCCTTAGGTCGAACCGTCATCTTGACCCACCTAGGTCATTATTTGACCCACCGTCGTCCAGACCAACCTAGGTCAACCCGTTTAGGTCCAACTTGTCCGTCTTAGGTTAATACTACCCCTTCACCTTTGACCCGTCAAGGTCAACCCGTGACCCGCTTAGGTCGACTTACCTATCTTGGATCCATCTAGGTCAATCTCCAACCTTCCTTAGTCCACCAACCCGAATAGGTAAACCTTAGACCCGATTAGGTCAAACCATGTCTATCCCGCTTAGATCATCCCATAGGCGAACCGCTACAACCCGCTATCTTGATTCATTCACCATATAGGTCAATCCAACCCTTCTCATTTAGGTCGACCTATCCTTTACCCATCTAGGTCAACCCACCATTATCGTCGCATCCTAGCTTGAACCATTTCTTTTCTCAAACATTAGGTCAAACCTTAGGTCAAATTTAGGTCAAACCTTAAGTCAAACCTTACCCGATTCCTATAGGTCTTCCTCATCCATGCTTGACTACAGACCGAGTCATCTCCCTCTTTTTGACCCCTATGGTCATCTCTCACCTCTTTTTAAAAGTCTAACTTGATTCGAACTACGGCGACCTGAGCCTCTTATTGTGTGGGACCTCTCCCTCATGATAAGGGGAACGTAGGCAACTTCGGCCCGGTCAAACTTTCAATTTTTTACCAAAATGCATTTCAAAAATGTGGAGACCGACTCTTTTCCAAAAAATGATTTTATAACGATGCCTTATCATTAAATATGAATCTAATTCTTTCATGAATAGAGTTCTGCATCATGTCGGCTGCAAGGAACAACGAGGTTGCAACTGAAGCTGCTACCCAAGATCCCGAGACAATCCTCTACACTGGTACTGCTCTCAGTAAGCAAGCATCCCACTTCGAAGCCATCCTCGATGAACAAGCAATCCACTTTAAGGCCATTCTCAACGAGCAAGCAACACACTTTCAGAAGGAGATGCATAAGACCCTAAGAGATATCGAGAGGCGCCATTTGTCTGACATTCGTGGCGTTTATGATTACCTCAGTCGAGTTCTCCCTCTTGCTCAATGTCAACACCCGTACGCTCCTCAAATGTACGGGCCGCCACAGACTGTCCCCGTCGGGATGCCTCCTATGACTACTCATCAACAAGGGGTGCCGGTACCTAAATCACCCTCAAAGACAGTTCGTGAAAGGAAGGACAAGCGCGAATTCGACGACTTGGGTATGCCGTTAGCCAAACTCTTCAAAAGTCTAGTTCAAGCCGGCAAGTTGTCTCCTTTGTTCAACTATGAACCAAGTAGGGTGAAGCAAGGCTTGGATCCCTCCAAACACTGCCAATACCACCAGTACATTGGGCATGACACCGAAGATTGCCTCCAATTGAGGAGAAAGATTCAAAGCCTCATTGACAGCGGAGCCATCACCCGCCAACGGAATACATGGGCATGGGCAAAAGAGGAAATTGGGGCTACCTCCTTTAAATAAAAGAAAAGAAAAGGGTCATTCAGTCTTCGTAGGTTCTAGAGTGTCCTTAGTCAAAAGTCCACCTTGGACTATTTCTGTTTCTTTAGTAAAAGTCCACCCCGGATTAGTCGTTTTTCTTTCAAATAATAAAAGAGTCTTTATTTCTTTTCTCCCTAGACTTGAGACATAATCTTGCATAAATCAATTCCATAAAAATTGTCTTATTCACCATCTTCACTTGATTGCTATATCTTTATATGATGAATTAATCTTAATCTTACTCATTAATGACGACTCATTAAAAGGTAAATGGACCCATAAACCATTCACATAACTAAATACACAATTAGTCTCAAGATAACAAATGCTTTGACCAATTGGGATGAACGAATCACTTTCTCTTCTCTCTACATTCTACCCCCATACACTCTCTCTATACACTCACCCCTTGTACACACTTCATGTACACTCTCTATATACACCTTCTCCCATACACTATCCTCATACGCCTCTCATCCCACCATTAGACCCCTTTTCCATACGGTCATGGCAAAGAAATGGACTGCGGTTGCTCATCATCAAATAGACATCCATGCTGCCACAATTTAAGGGGTTGTTTGTTCCCTTCATAAGTACTACATGCCGATACACCGGGGCTGTCCGTATTCCATCGCAAATATAAAAGAAATGCACGAAGTTGTTCATGCCATTAATAGGTGCCACGTGATAATCCGATGGAGCTCTACCGGTATAAATCAAGGGGCTAGGATGCCCGCCGCCAGCAAAAGGCCGCTTGAACTATAAGGAAGCGACCTCGCAATCGAGAGAGGCGAAAGCAAACTAGGGGCTTGTCTTGCCCAATGTTTCATGTACAAATATATATAAAAAAAAAAAATATGGCTCGCTAGGTTGAAACCCAAAAGGGCGACCTAGGCAAAAGTTAGAGCATTGCACAAAAAGAAGCCCGCTAGGTTGAAAACCCGAAAGGGCGGCCTAGGCAAAAAAAAAGGGTGTGCACAAAGAGATAAAATAAAAAAGAAAAAGAAAAATAGAAGGGGCTATCACCATGGAAAAGTAAAAGTCCCATTTTCTTTTCACCTCAAATGTTCTATTTTCCTTTCTTTCCTTACAAAGTAGATAAATGGCAGCAACCCATGACAACTACGATGGAGCAATCCACTGCAACAACTACAAAGGAGTAATCCACCGCAATGAGTTACAAAGAACAACTCACCTCAAACGAACCTCACACCCCTAAACTCAAAACCCAACTTCATCGTCAACAGAGCAACCACTCAAAGCCAAACATAACCTACCTTGGGCCAACTTTCTTTCTTTTCTTTCCTCCCACACATACCCACTGAAACCCGACACCATCGTCAAGCGGGTTACCCCCGAACTACGCGGACCTGAGCTTCTCACATTGAGGAGAACGTAGGCAACCTTAGGGCCCGGTCCAAAATATACACAACCCACCTCGTAGCCAATTTTCCTTCTCTTCTCTCTTCCCCCATATTTCTACTCCTGACTTCTTCACTCACAATTGATCAAAACATTTATTAATTTGAGGCTACTTGTTTACTAATTAACCATAACTCATTAACTAATCAACGAGGTCCATTCTCGAGCAATCAAATGAGAATCTTGAATAAAACAATTTTCAAATGTCTCGACAAGTCTTCCGTTTTACAATCTAGGAAAGAGCTAAACACTTACTTTCTGTCAAAGCAGGGGCTTCCTCCCTTTTGTACATATATACCCTCAGTTGCTCAAAGAGTCAAAATGTGAGTACTATCTCTCTCTCTCTCTTACTCTCCCCAAAATGCCCCCGCATGTTTTCAAACAATTCTTTTTTCCTTTTTTGAGTCGACTGAATGATTTCAAAAAAAAAAAAAAAATTGACGCAAAAGAGATGCCCGCTAGATTGAAAACCCGCAAGGGCGGTCTAGGCAGAAAAAAGGGTGCGTCTTAAAAGAGGTAGGATGCCCCGCTCTACGCAACTAGGGCTTCCCTAACAATAAAGGACCGACCATAAGGTTTCTCAAACAATCCCGGGGCTTCATCAAGCACATACTTAGAAGAAGAGGACTCCTCATCATCAAGCTCGACGTAGGATTTCTCACAGGAGGGAGGATACCCCGCTCTACGCAACTGGGGCTTCCCTAACAATAAAGGACCGACCCTAAGGTTTCTCAAAGAATGCCGGGGCTTCATCAAGCACATACTTAGAAGAAGGGCATCCCTCATCATCAAGCTTGACGTAGAGTTTCTCAAAGGAGGGAGGGTACCCGCTCACCAAATTAGATAATCCCCAACGGAATGGGTCGACTATGTGGTTTCCCAGAGAATACCGAGGCGTCAACAAGGATACACTTAGAAGAAGGGCACCCCTCATCGTCAAACTCGGCACGCGACGACCTATTTGGATTGATTAGAATCATAATTAATTATAAGGCATCTGTATAAGATCATAACACTTTCATAAAGTTTTCTCCTCCCCGACACTTTGTTTATAAACCCGCACGCTCGGTCTCCACAAAATTGTAAAAACATCCTCGATCCATCTGAGACCCATCTCCGTGATTCTTGAGTTGACTCGGTCCTTCACCCTATTTCCTATACAATAGGATACCCTTAGGTCCCAACCTGCCTGGTTCAAAACCTTAGGTCCCAAGCCTACCCGGTGAGTCTTACCTACGTTACATCATAACCTCTTAGCTAGACCTTCCGCAAGTTCGTAGCATGACCCCTTCGGCCTCAAACCGGTTCTACCCAAAACTCCAGACCTTAAACCAGTTAACCAAAGCCAAATCCTTAGCGTGACCCATTAGGTCCCGAACCTACCGGTCCCGAGCCTACCCGATCTCCTAGATCTCAAACCTACCAACACATACTCATCCTTACCTTGTCTAAGCAATAGCTCTCTTATCCTCCTCGTTCCAACCTTTTAGGTCTACTCAGTCTAACCTGTTGAGCGATCCCTTAGATCCCAAGACCATTCGAGTCTACCAAACTTATCCTTGAAGTCCATGATATGTCTGGTCCATACCTTAGGCCTCAACCCCTAAACCTTTAGGTCACAAGACTTTCTACCCTCTAGGTCTCTCACCTTACATCTCCACCCTTGGAACTCTTTAATTCCCAAGCCTACTTGGTCCAATTAAAAGCGACGCATCTACGTCTCCCGACTCCCGTCATATCCAAGCCATGGCCCTACCACTCTTAAACCTACCAAGTACCAACCTAGTGTCACTCCTTAGCTTCAAAAGACTTCCTAGTCTGACCTTCAACCCCTTAGGTCTCTAACCTACTTAATCCGAGCCGAGTCCAAACCTCGCCACCTACGAGGTCCACCCTTGAACTCCATGGATCTCAAACCTTTCTTCCCCACGAGTCCAAACCTCAAACATGCTCGAACGCATAGGATCTTCCGCATACCGTGACATGCCATAAAGATATCAAAACCCGTCCGGTCAAAACTCGTGCGCTTAACACCTTTGGGTCCCATCCCTAGCCTACCTTCACAATCGCCGAACGAGTTTGGTCACGCGCAATGACCTCTAAGACAAACTTCGGTCCTAAGCATACCCAATCCAACTTAGGCACCTATTGTACTCGAGCAAAGTCTTGGACACTCAATCCCTTTACCTAAAGCGCCAACGTGGTCACATATCCAGACCATCTCCCGCACAAGGTTCGCACCTAGCACACCTTTGGACCTAAACCCGCCATGTCCGCCTTACACCCTTAACTGGTCCCAATCCGTTGCTCCTTGGCCGACCTCAAGCCTGCTTGATCCTAACCTATAACGCGGTTTCTCTAGGACAAAGGACTTACCCGCTTGAAAGCCTTATGTCCCGACGCTACCCTGCCTAGCCTTCGATCTCCTAGATCTCACGCCTAGCATTCCATTAGGCCCCGGTCTCCTTAACACATGTCTGAGTCTTACCCTAGCTAAACCCTAGCACTCTAGCCTAGGTCTAATCTATCGAGCCTATCCAGCCACGAGGTATCAATTTGCCCCAAACCGCAACACTCTTAGACCTCAAACTTGCTCGGTCTAAACCAAGACAAACCTTCAAATGCTTTCGGTCTCCAAACCCTAGCCTTAAACCTAGGTAAACACATTCTCTAAACCCTAGCCTCGAGCCTAGGTAGTCATATCATTCTCTCTGAACCCTAGCCTCAAGCCTAGGTAATTACATCCTTTCAAACCCTAGCCTAAAGCCTAGGAAGTTACATCCTTCTTAAATCCTAGCCTTGATCCTAGGTAGCTACACCCTTCCTAAACCCTAGCCTTGATCCTAGGTAGTCACATATCCTCTCTAAACCCTAGCCTTAAGCCTAGGAAACCACAACATTCCCTTTAACCCTAGCCCAAATTCTAGGGAATTTCCAAAGCCCCGTATGCAACATCATTTCCAAATTCCCGAAACCCTAGTCTCGAAACCTAGGAAATTTACAATCTCAATTCTCCGTTTTATTGAAACCTAGTCCAAAACCTAGGATATAATGCCCTGTCCAAAACTCAATCAACCCTAGCCTCAAGCCTAGGAAGCCGCATTCGCTCTAAACCCTAGCCTCGAGCCTAAGTAGTCGCCTAAGTAGTCGCATTCGCTCTAAACCCTAGCCTCGAACCTAGGTAGTCGCATTCGCTCCAAATCCTAGCCTCAAGCTTAGGTAGTCGCACTCTTTCTAAACCCTAGCCTCGAGCCTAGGTAGTCGCATTCGCTCTAAACCGTAGCCTCGAGCCTAGGTAGTCGCATTCGCTCTAAACCCTAGCCTCAAGCCTAGGTAGTCGCACTCTTTCTAAAACCCTAGCCTCAAGCCTAGGTAGAAATTATCCTCTTTAAACTCTATCATCAAGTCTAGGATTCAACATTCCCTTCAAACCCCAGTCCTAGACCTAGGAAATTCCTTCACCTTAGTCTCAAAATATAGGAAGTTTACAGTCCTTAGCCTTAAAATCTAGCCTAAAGCCTAGGTTACCACGAACATTTCCAAGCCATAGTCACCAATCCCGGAAAATGGTGAACCCTAACATCAAGCTTAGTGGACCTTCCACAAAAGCAATCCCTCTTCCCAACGGTCCATGGTCTTAAGCCTAGGAAGTCACAACCTTTCCAACTCCCAGCCTTATGTCTAAAAGCCAACGCCTTTGCAACCTCTGAGCCTACCACAACTCCAAGCCCTAGCACTAAGCCTAGGATAGAATACTCTCCTCATGCTTAAATGAACTCCAATCCCTAGCCCGTAAGCCTAGGAAACCCACATTATCTCCAAGACATAATCTAAAGCCCAAGAAGCCGTGACATCTTTGGCATCCCTATCTCAAGATTAGGAGATCACCATCTTCCTTATTCCCTTTCCTTAAAAAGCCTTAGGTCCTACCTCTAGGCAACCAAGAAAAATGTCCCTTACCTAACACCTTGGTCTCAATGGCTCGTAGCCTCATTCCCTCCTAAATTAGGATAAGCGGAACCCAGATCATGTTTCCCATATTAGCAACTCCCCGAGAGTCCATCTCCTTCGCGTCTCCCTAAAGGTCCTTTGCCCTTGTGACTCACCAAAGAGTCCCCTGTGACTCCCCGAGAGTCTATCACCTTTGTGACTCCCCGAGAGTCCGTCACCCTTGTGACTCCCCGTGACATCTTTGGCATCCCTATCTCAAGATTAGGAGATCAGCATCTATTATTTTAGCATTTCCAAATATTTTCTTAGGATTCGTATGGTTGTAGAGACTTTGGCGCCTCTATGACATACGCATCCTAGATCGATTGCGATTGGCAGAAGCCTCGGCGTTTCTGTTTTTGAGAGATCCAGGATCTATTATTTTAGCATTTCCTAATATTTGCTTAGGATTCGTATGGTTGTAGAGACTTTGGCGCCTCTATGACATACGCATCCTAGATCGATCGCGATTGGCAGAAGCCTCGGCGTTTCTGTTTGCGAGAGATCCAGCATCTATTATTAGGATTCGTATGGTTGTAGAGACTTCGGCGCCTCTATGACATACGCATCCTAGATCGATCACGATTGGCAGAAGCCTCGGCGTTTCTATTTGCGAAAGATCCAGCATCTATTATTAGGATTCGTATGGTTGTAGAGACTTCGGCGCCTCTATGACATACGCATCCTAGATCGATCGCGATTGGCAGAAGCCTCGGCATTTCTGTTTGCGAAAGATCCAACATCTATTATTAGGATTCGTATGGTTGTAGAGACTTCGGCGCCTCTATGACATACGCATCCTAGATCGATCGCGATTGGCAGAAGCCTCGGCGTTTCTGTTTGCGAGAGATCCAGCATCTATTATTTTAGCATTTCCTAATATTTGCTTAGGATTCGTACGGTTGCAGAGACCTCGGCGCCTCTGTGACATACGTATCCTAGATCGATCGCGATTGGCAAAAGCCTCGGCGTTTCTGTTTGCGAGAGATCCATCATCTATTATTTTAGCACTTCCTAATATTTGCTTAAGATTCGTATGGTTGTAGAGACTTCGGCGCCTCTATGACATACGCATCCTAGATCGATCGCTATTGGCAGAAGCCTCGGCGTTTCTGTTTGCGAGAGATCCAGAATCTATTATTTTAGCATTTCCTAATATTTGCTTAGGATTCGTATGGTTGTAGAGACTTCGGCGCCTCTATGACATACGCATCCTAGATCGATCGCGATTGGCAGAAGCCTCGGCGTTTCTGTTTGCGAGAGATCCAGCATCTATTATTTGCTTAGGATTCGTATGGTTGTAGAGACTTCGCCGCCTCTATGACATACGCATCCTAGATCGATCGCGATTGGCAGAAGCCCCGGCGTTTCTGTTTGCGAGAGATCAGCATCTATTATTTTAGCATTTCCTAATATTTGCTTAGGATTCGTATGCTTGTAGATACTTCGGCGCCTCTATGACATACGCATCCTAGATCGATCGCGATTGGCAGAAGCCTCGGCGTTTCTGTTTGCGAGAGATCCAGAATCTATTATTTGCTTAGGATTCGTATGGTTGTAGAGACTTCGGCGCCTCTTTGACATACGCATCCTAGATCGATCGCGATTGGCAGAAGCCTCGGCGTTTCTGTTTGCGAGAGATCCAGCATCTATTATTTGCTTAGGATTCGTATGGTTGTAGAGACTTCGGCGCCTCTATGACATACGCATCCTAGATCGATCGCGATTGGCAGAAGCCTCGGCGTTTCTGTTTGCGAGAGATCCAGTATCTATTATTTTAGCATTTCCTAATATTTGCTTAGGATTCGTATGGTTGTAGAGACTTCGGCGCCTCTATGACATACGCATCCTAGATCGATCGCGATTGGCAGAAGCCTCGGCGTTTCTGTTTGCGAGAGATCCAGCATCTATTATTTGCTTAGGATTCGTATGGTTGTAGAGACTTCGGCGCCTCTATGACATACGCATCCTATATCGATCGCGATTGGCAGAAGCCTCGGCGTTTCTGTTTGCGAGAGATCCAGCATCTATTATTTTAGCACTTCCTAATATTTGCTTAGGATTCGTATAGTTGTAGAGACTTCGGCGCCTCTATGACATACGCATCCTAGATCGATCGCGATTGGCAGAATCCTCGGCGTTTCTGTTTGCGAGAGATCTAACATCTATTATTTTAGCACTTCCTAATATTTGCTCAGGATTCGTATGGTTGTAGAGAGTTCGGCGCCTCTATGACATACGCATCCTAGATCGATCGCGACTGGCAGAAGCCTCGGCATTTCTGTTTGCGAAAGATCCAGCATCCATTATTTTAGTGCGATCGGCAGAAACCCGGGCGTTTCTGTTTGCGCTTACCTCAGCGTTTATTATTCCACCTCGGGATTATTTAGACAACGTAGTCTTTATTGTCCCATTATCCCTCTTGCTTCAAATGACTTCATTTCCTAACGAATGTTCGTTCTTCATACAGGATAGTGCCCGTAGGTTTATTATCCCTAGCAGAAGTCCGATGGCTCGTTTTTCCCTAATCCCTCTGAACTACGACCGGCTTGATTCCTCGGAGGATACGTAAGAAACCTGAAAAGGTTCAGCCACCCGACCGACGCGGTCATCTCTCATCCCCAGCAGGTGCATTTTCCCCAGCAGGAGACGTTGCTCCTTATCAGAGGACAATCAGTCCCAATTTCCCATCAGATCTGAACTACGTTTGGCTTGATTCCCCTGTGGACACGTAGGTCGCCTCCAAGGTTCAGCCGTTCCATCTATCCTTTCATCTGTTTTGAAACTCATGTTCCAGAACGGATCCTTCTTTTATCGTCGACCCTCCATTGCCTTGCAAGAAGCGTCGCCGAGGGGATACTGTTAGTACCCGATCTGAAAATGAGTTTATTAGGGCTTTCCCAAATATACAAGGACTTTATAGGAATTAGAAACCTTGCAAAGACTTGTCCCGGATTCCCAAAAATAGCTCAATGTTCTAGAAAATATTAAATATGGACATTTAGGGTTGCCTTGTATGAACAGTAAAACCCTAGCTTGAATTTCAAGTCAGCGCGCAACGATGGCCACGCGGCCACTTTCGCCGCCGCCTTCAATCTTGGCCACGCGGCCACATTCGCCCCGGATGATCTGGACCGTCAGATCTCTCCATCAGTTTCCTATTTAAAGACCTCCCTTGCCTCATAATAAGGGGATCCGAATTTTAGAGCTTTCAAGTGACGATTTTGCTCCCAAATCAAGTCATTCAAGCCTCCAAAAACACTCTCAAGAATCCCAAAAAGATCCAAGGTTATTTCTTGCCAACAAAGGTAAGTTTTCTAACGTTTCTTCATGTTCTTGCATTATTTCTAATGTAGATCTTTAATATTCATATTCTTAATATGTTTATTCATGTGTTCTTCATAATATTCATATTCTTAATATGTTTATTCATGTGCTCTTCATAATATTCATGTTCCTAACATCTTTATTCATATTTTCTTCATGACATTCATATGTTCATAATATGGTCTTCGCATATTCATCATATTCTAGATTAAAACCTTATTTATGCCATATTTAGGGTGGCGATCTTCATAATTACATGTTATTTCATAGCCGATGATGATCTAGGGTTCATCAACCCGAGGATGATCTAGGAACTACTTCTAAACCCTAAACTTTAGGTAATTCCCCCTCATTATGCATGATCCCGATTCTTCTGCCTATTCTAAAAATGCTTCTCGAACTACGCTGACCTGAGCTTCTCACATTGAGAGGAACGTAGGCAATCTTCGGATCCAGTCTCAAACACTAACACACTACTAACACATTCATCATGATAGAAAGACCGATCAATTCGGGCAATAGGAGTGATAACGTTCAATATTCTTCTCTTGTTGTAATTTGACCCCCGAACCCATTAACATGCTTTTTTCAATGTTTTGGCTATAATTAAAACGGCGTGGCGACTCTCATAAATTTTAATGTTGCTATGAATATCTCAAATTCAAACACACGTATTCACATGTATATACTCAATGAAGTATATAAAGAATAAAGAAGATATCTTGTCTTGAAATGGGTTCCTAAAGAAAATAGGGACTAGTGTAATATGAAGATAATTCATATAATTGTGAATACTATGATTTAAGTTAATAAGAATAACTATAGAACACAATATGTGTTGGAAAATGTATTCGATTATTAACGATACATAAACGTGAGATATGACTGTGACTAGGTATGATGAGACCTATTCTTCTACGTTTTTAGAGTCTAAGGTATTGGGCTCTATTTGATAGTAAGGGTATAGTGATAGACACTTTAATGTGTTAAACGTGATATGAATATGTACGTGCAAACTTGGCATGTGATAAAGTGATATACCCTACTACTTGACTGAAGTCTGTTATTAATGGACTCTTACTTGGATTGATCGTGTTACATGGACACCTTATGTGCCATTGTTATCTTGGTTTGTATTCGCAATAATTGCGTACGTGTACTTGTATTCTCATGAGCACATGATATATAATTACATGGTGCATATTCTCGTGAGCACTTGATATATAATTACATGGTGCATATTCTCGTGAGCACTTGATATATGATTACATGGTGCATAAAGACTGGTCCACTAATATGGGACTTAGTTCTATTCTCGTAGTTCAAGTAAACATCTGCTTGTGCATTCTCGTGTGAGTCCAGCTGGCTTATTTGGTTCAGAGGGGTGTATAGGTTCACGCTTATTGCGAGGGCTGGGGCATAAGTAATAATCGTGGGTCTATGCATTCGGTCTGTTTTTCCCTTACTACTGGCCATAGTAAGGGCTTAGCATCCTATATTGGAGCAATACGCCTGATATAAGTGAATGCTAACTCATGAACACCTCGTGAATCTTGTTCTTGTGAATGACACTGGTTACCGGGTCTTCTTATATACTGCATAGCAGTCTCTTGATCTTGATCGTGGTTGTCATCAGCTATACAAGCATCGACAACAATGGTATTCTTGGGAGGAATAAGGAAGGATTCAGGTAATGATACGTGAGAGGCCTATTGTAGACACCTCGACTTGGACCTCTCACCCCGATTGCATACAAAGTATTTTTATTTAACTTATTTTTGTTGATTTCTGTTACTTCGGTTAAGTTCCTAACTGATTCCGTTAGTTTTGGACTAAACTGCATAACAGAGTTAACTTTTAGGGTCATTCTGTCATTCTGTCATTTTTTTACCCGCGGGCGCTTCCGGCACTGCCAGTGAGCCGCGCGCGCGTCCCGACCCAAAATCCGGACCCGCGCGCTTCCCACTTTGGCAGTAACGGATTGCATCTTATTTCCCTCCCTTTTCTTATTTACAAACATCTTTTCTTGATCACAAAAACTATCTTTTTACATCCACATTCATCCCCCCTTTTCTCATTAACTCCCAATCCCAAATTCTAAGCCTTTTCCCAAAAACTAATATTTCTTTCATTTATTATTTGATTTCTTTTATTTCTTTTATTTTTCTTTTATTCATTTATCTTATTTGTGATTGGCCCATTCCATTTCACATGGATGACCAATTTCCCTCCATCATTTCCCTCTCTTTTTTACCTATAAAAACCATCATCTTCTACCTTGGAAAGGGACTTCTTTTTGGACTTCTCTTTTGGACTTCTTTTTTGGACTTCTTTTTGGACTCCAACCTTGATTCACCAACTACATTATACACAAATTCTCCCAACAAGAGTTCTTAGTAACAAGACTCTACACAAATTGTTCTACAACAATTTCATCACAACAACAACACTTTCAAGTCAAGGTTCCAAGTCCTCTTTCTCAAGGTACAACTCCATTTTCTTCCTTTGTTTTCTTCTTCTTGATGTATGCAATCCCCATTAATGGGACATGACCAACATGACTACTTCACATATTGAAGTTAGTTAAGGTTATCTCCCTACATTTTAATCTTAACTTTAATTCACCATGTTAATTTCTCTTCATCTCTTAATGTAATTCCTTAACATTACTTGTTACATGTAATCTTTATCATTAAATAAATAAAACAATTCTATTTTATTTCCCCTTTATTTCCTCTTTTCTTCTCATCACAATTGTTAGCACATTTCTATTTAATTAATTGAAGGACATGTAAATATTAGAACACCAATAGTAGCAAGACCCGCGTAAGCGGGGCGGAGTGGGTGTTTAAGTACTTCCCACTCCGTCACCTAACCCCCGAACCCTTCTCTCCCGAATCTCTGGTTTTGTACATAAATTAGGCTATTTCTAGGTTTTTCTTATGTTCCTTTAAAAACATAGGTGGCGACTCTAAACAATCTAAAACAAGTTAGACATCCTAGGATAATTCACCGCTCTAGCCAAGCCGTGGTTCCCCGGGGTATCTACAGTGGCGACTCTGCTGGGGAATATAGAGGGTTAAACTTGCGTTTTCATTTTTGGTGTTCTTTTATTCTGTTTTCTGGGCATTCTGGTAAAAAGGGTAGGAAGCGCGCGCCTCCGGCCTTCTTGGCCTAAAGCGCGCGCGTCCGACCCTTATTACCAGAATCGCCCGCCTCCTTTCTTGTCCTTCAACTCCATGTTTCTGTGCTAACAAATTCTGCAGGGGAAAGTTTTCTTAATTAAGGGTCAAGGCAATCCCTTGAACCCACTGATTTGCAGGTTCTCACCCAGAAGCGGGCGCCTCTGCCCTGCTTCCTCTCACGCGCGCGCCTTCCGCATAGGCAACCCAATGCGCGCGCTTCTGGGCGCATTCCCGGAACAGAACAGTGCACAGAAACAGAACAGAATGACAGTGTGTGGGCACCGGGCCTGCATACAATTTCTTTTACTTTCTGTTTATTTTTATCGGTCACAAGGGTGATTTGAAAGTTGTAATTATGTGCTTATTTGTTTTTTTATTTATTTCTTTAAAAAAAAATGTTTTGTCACATGTTAGACCTCACACTACATGCACATATTCTTATCAACTGCTCACTATCGAGTCGCACAAGTCCAACCCCAAACCCGTCGAGGCCCGTCCTAGAAAGTTTCAAGCTCCACTCGACCTTGGCTCTTTCGAAGCGGTAAACCTCAGCCCGTGGCGTAGTTCATGACTACATGCCGGGGGTGACCTTTGAGCCTCATATTCAAGCCGAGCACAAGCCACACAATTCTAGTCTAGGGTCTAACACTCCGTGACTCAAGTCGGTTTCCATGTGCCGAGATTTCCCTAAACTAATGTCTTCAAATCATACATGCCAATTTGTTGCAATGGACGAAATAAAACTCCATCCCCAAAAGTGGTTATTTTGGACGAAAATAAAAATCCATCCCCGCATGTATGATTTACTACATTAATTTAGTTTAATCCCGTCACATGTAGGTATCACAAGCGTGGTGGAATCCGATGAGTATATGGGACCGCGAGAAGGTCTATATACTAGTATGACGATTCCATTATTTTTTCTAGAAACCCCAAAAAGGACCACGTCCTTCCGACTTTGTAAATAAAAAAAAAAGAGTCGTTTTTCCTTATGTGGTTGAGTCTTTTTCTTTGTTTGTGGATTAATTCATTTTATCCAAAAGGTGTTTGTGGGGCCAATCTAAGATCAACCGTGCTCTTCCAATAGGTCCAATGGCTTCCAACGGCAACAACAACAACAACGGTGGAAATGATTTCGTGTCCAACGAAGGGTTACTCAACATAATGAAATCAATGGGGGAACAAATGGATAGGATTGTCGAGGATGCCCGCCGTAAAGACAATTTGTGGCAAGCCCGTTTCGATATCGACAAGAGGATTCACAAAGAAGAGGTTTCCGAACTCAAGGCCCGTCTTGATTATGAAAGAAGAATTCACAAGGAAGAGAGTTCCGAACTCAAAGCCCATTTGCAAGAGCTCACCGACAGCAAAGCAAAGTTCAATGATAAAGCATGCTCAAGTGGCCCGACCCTCAAAAGCTACAAAGGTACCACCAACAACCGAGTTTTCACTCCTATCCAAGGAGTAACCCAAGCCGAGGCATTTGAAATTTTGGTGGCAAGAGGGAAGATCAAGCCTTTGGAGGGGTACAAGCCGAAGACGATACCGAAGAATCATGCACATGGTGAATGGTGCGGCTACCACAAGCATAGTGACCATACTACCGAAGGGTGCTTCCTTCTCCGAAACATCATCCAAGATTTGTTCGACAACGGCGAATTTACTGTGGGTGAAGAGAAACCTTTAGAGAGTGCCAGCATGCAAGAACTCATCAAAGAAGAATGATTTGGTTTCGAAATGGGGCTTCCACAAGAAATCATGCCACAAGGAGACTACAACGACAATGGGGACTACAACAACAATCTCCGTTTCTCTTTCTCTACCTAGTAACAGGAATTAAAAAAAAAAAAAAAAAAAAAAAAGAGTCAAAGTCCTCTTAAGTGTGCATTAATGTTTTCTCTCATCCCATGTTAAGTGTCGAGTCTTCTTATCGAATAAAAAGTCGTTCTTGTCCTCATACACTCTTCCAAGTCGTTCAATCTAATTCTTGGCAAAATGATGAAAAGATGTCTAAACAAGTTTTGGAATGAAGGCCATCACTTGAACGCCTAGGGGCTAAACATTGTGACGAAGGCAGCATAATCAACGACGAAGACAAAGCCAAGACATCAAAGGTGAAGCAACAACCATGGAGAAAAATCAAGCAATGTTTCAAAGAGGGGATTAAAAAAAAAAAAAAAATAAATGCTCGCTAGGTTGAACTCTTCAAATCAACCTAGGCAAAAGTTAGAGCACAAAAAAAAAAAAAAAAAAAAAATCCCCCTCAATCAAAGAAGTTCACATCAAGATCAACATCATTCCATCCACCAAAGGAGGACGAAGCTACACGACGAAGCAACAATTCCATCCCGAAGAATGGAGAATTCACAAGAACTACGGTGACCTGAGCCTCTACACTGGAGGAACGTAGGCAACCTGCGGGTCCGGTCTCATGCAAGAAAGAAGATATGTTTAGCCCTAGCGCGTTATGGTGATTGGCCTTCATCTCGAACTTGTCAAGACATCTTTGTTCGATTCATTTGCCAATGAATTAATCACCAAAAATATTGAACAACTTTCTTAGATTTGGAATCATTTCGCGTTCCTTGTCGAGTCTAGGGACTTCTATTCTTTCTACATACTCCCAATTTCTTGCAATCAAATTGGGGCTTTCATTCTCTTCTCTCTTAATGACTTACTTGCCTTCGTGAGTCATTCAATTCAATAAAAAAAAAAAAAATACATGTCAATACTAGGGACACTTCCCTAGTCGAGTCAATGTCACTCATCTTTAGTGACAAAAGGTCTCCACCTCAAAATCACATGTCTTATCTCATCAGCTAGAGTCAATGCACACTTCCTCATCAATTGAGTCAAAAAAAAAATGATGAAGACGCAAAAGAGATGCCCGCTAGATTGAAAACCCGAAAGGGCGGTCTAGGCAAAAAACAGGGTGCGTCATAAAAAAAAATGAGAGAGTGAGAGAGAGAAGGGAAAGAGAAATGGAGATCCCCGGCCTCTAAAGAAGACAAGTTCTACATTAAATCTCCTCAACAAGTCAATTCCCCACCGAGTCAACTTTGGGATTGGAAAAAGCTCGACAAGATATGGCACCATCAAAGGTTGTCTTGGGTTATTGGTATCATTCTCCAGCAATGTGCATTCTTGGGTTCATGAAAAGAAGGCCCGTGGTAACCAAGACCCATCCGAGAACGAGCCCATCACAAAAGGGCACGAGGTTGCACAAATAATCCCTAGCTAGTCAATTGGCTTGGGCAACAAATAGCAACAACACGTGTCTCAGTTTTCAAAGCTTCTTCAAGTATGTGCTTCCAAAGTACACCGAAAGGCTCCCGAGAAATGGAGTAGCTCTTGCCATGTCCTCTCGTGTTTATTCCCTCACACGAGGATGAGTCACTCTTGCTTTGCTCAACAAATGGTGACGCCCTAGGGGCTATGTGACTCAAGAACAAGGGATTCTTTTGCTTCATTTGGCAATCAATACGCCCTAGGGGCTATTCTCAAGAAAGATGTGTGAGACTATCCTCAAAGTCCCTCTAAAGGGATGTCAAAAAGCCATCTTGTCACGTGTGCCCGTGCTCGTTTCCCCAATCAAGGGTGGACCCTTCTCGCAATCAATGATGGCACTCTAGGGGCTACGGTCAAGTCTTAAAGGCTCCATCTGCAAAGAGCAATTAACTCCCCAGCAGTATCCCCAGCCAAGTCATGTGCAACATTGGAAGCTTCCTCAATTCGGCACCGAAGGTCTCAACGGGCTTCGCAATCTACAATCTTTTGGGCTACGGCATTACAGTAATCCGAGCAAAGGGCAATATTGGGGCTTCGCGACCAACAGTCTTTTGGGCAACAATGCTCAAGCAATGCAATGTGGAGTAGTCTTATGGCTCCATGAGAACAATCAAGATTCAAGGGTCTCTCAACACTTCAAAGGCCTCTTGGTTTTAAATGAAGACTCCGATGTTATGAATGAAGTTGATGATTTTTGTTAGAACTCACAGCGAGATTTTGAAGGAAGTCTTAGAGAAAAGGAAAAAGATTCAATATGCTAAACTCTAATCAAAACAGGGTTATAGCGGGAAATGCCACGGCCAATCCCAATGTTTCTGCAATTCAGCACCCCCTTCTCAAAGATCAAAAGCACAAGGTGCAGCTCAGATAAAGTTGGGCCACAGCACTAGTTGCATCCGAAGATCCGTCATTAGTTCAATTCAAGAAGAGTCAAGCAAGCCTACTCATTTGGGACTTTATCACACCAAGACCTTATCATCCGCGACCTCGATGGCATCGCAAGACATTACTGCATCTTTTAACATTAGCCCTCAGCCATTTGGATATCAACCACAATGAGGCCATTCATCTCCCCAGTAAAAGCAAGAAGGGGATCTCTATCAAGAATTCTACCCGACGGTACATCCGCTCTCAATGCCGAGCCAATCACGAGATAATTTGGGGCTTTACAATGAAAGGTCTTCACATCCCGCCATCTACAAGCCCACGACACTTGGGGTTTTGCAACCTTGGCGTCAACGATCTCCTCTTGGGGCTTGCTCACTACAACAACAAATGGTGATTTACTCGAATGGGCCAAGAGCTGATTTATCTTGGAGCTATGCAAGTCCCTCAAAATTTGGCATCAAAGGCATTCTAGGGGCTTTACAATCAGCAACCTCTCATCTCGGCATCAAAAGCCTTTTGAAGCCCCATAATCGACAAATCTCTTGGGGCTAGACATCAATCTTCGTTGGGCACACCGGCGACAACAGAATTCAAGCGAGGCAATCCGGACTTCGACTGAGCATGACTTGATCTTGGGTTGGCTTTACAAACACACAATGGCTAAAATGGTTCACCCACGAACTAAAAAAAAAAAAAAAAAAAAGATTTTTTCTTTCTTTTTCTCCTTCTACGTGCAAAATTATGAGCTTTACTTTGCTTTGCTCCTAGATTCTCCTCCAGCGTTCTCCATCATCCGTGAACTACGCTGGTCTGATTCTCTTAAAGAGATACGTAGGCAGCCTTTTGGCACGACCGACCCATCATCCAGAGTACCATCTCGCCAACCCAACATCAAGGGCATTCTCTCATCAACATCTAAAGAATGGACATTCTCCATCAAAGCATCCTCCGTGGACATCAGGAATCCATCTCCACTCAAGCGGCAATGGTAAGTGAAGGTATGAATACATCCAATGCTTTCCTCAAAATCACACCGCACACAAGATCACTTTCTACATTCTTACTTCTCTCTCATTACAAAGGTGCTTTCAAATCACATGTCACACCACAATCACAATTTTCTCTCGCAATTCCTATTTCACATCTCACACAAGCACATATATCTGCAAAGCATACACATAACAGGTGCCGCACAGAGCACCAGGTGCCGCACAGAGTACCAGAATCAACAGGTGCCGCACAGAGCACCAGGTACCGCACAGAGTACCAGAATCAACAGGTGCCGCACAGAGCACCAGGTGCCGCACAGAGCACCAACTTTGGTCCATGGTGGACCATTAAAATCACCATACCTCTTCCATCAACGGGTGCCGCACAGAGCACCAGGTGCCGCACAGAGCACCAATTTTGGTCCATGGTGGACCATTAAAATCACCATACCTCTTCCATCAACAGGTGCCACACAGAGCACCAATTTTGGTCGATGGTGGACCATTAAAATCACCATACCTCTTCCATCAACAGGTGCCGCACAGAGCACCAGAATCAGCAGGTGCCGCACAGAGCACCAGGTGCCTCACAGAGCACCAGTTTTGGTCCATGGTGGACCATTAAAATCACCATACCTCTTCCATCAACAGGTGCCGCACAGAGCACCAATTTTGGTCCATGGTGGACCATTAAAATCACCATACCTCTTCCATCAGCAAAATTCGCTCACACAGGGAGCGCATTTCTATCCTTTGTAATTTCAAATTCCTGCTTTATAGAGTCTTTGTTTTCTCATGTCGATGTCCTCGGCGGTTGTCTTTCTTTCGTCGACGTGTTTTGCCTCGCAATCCACGTCGCCGAGGGGCTCTGTAGACACCCCGCCTTGGACCTCTCACCCCGATTGCATACAAAGTATTTTTATTTAACTTATTTTTGTTGATTTCTGTTACTTCGGTTAAGTTCCTAACTGATTCCGTTAGTTTTGGACTAAACTGCATAACAGAGTTAACTTTTAGGGTCATTCTGTCATTTTTTACCCGCGGGCGCTTCCGGCACTGCCAGTGAGCCGCGCGCGCGTCCCGACCCAAAAGCCGGACCCGCGCGCTTCCCACGTTGGCAGTAACGGATTGCACCTTATTTCCCTCCCTTTTCTTATTTACAAACATCTTTTCTTGATCACAAAAACCATCTTTTTACATCCACATTCATCCCCCCTTTTCTCATTAACTCCCAATCCCAAATTCTAAGCCTTTTCCCAAAAACTAATATTTCTTTCATTTATTATTTGATTTCTTTTATTTCTTTTATTTTTCTTTTATTCATTTATCTTATTTGTGATTGGCCCATTCCATTTCACATGGATGACCAATTTCCCTCCATCATTTCCCTCTCTTTTTTACCTATAAAAACCATCATCTTCTACCTTGGAAAGGGACTTCTTTTTGGACTTCTCTTTTGGACTTCTTTTTTGGACTTCTTTTTGGACTCCAACCTTGATTCACCAACTACATTATACACAAATTCTCCCAACAAGAGTTCTTAGTAACAAGACTCTACACAAATTGTTCTACAACAATTTCATCACAACAACAACACTTTCAAGTCAAGGTTCCAAGTCCTCTTTCTCAAGGTACAACTCCATTTTCTTCCTTTGTTTTCTTCTTCTTGATGTATGCAATCCCCATTAATGGGACATGACCAACATGACTACTTCACATATTGAAGTTAGTTAAGGTTATCTCCCTACATTTTAATCTTAACTTTAATTCACCATGTTAATTTCTCTTCATCTCTTAATGTAATTCCTTAACATTACTTGTTACATGTAATCTTTATCATTAAATAAATAAAACAATTCTATTTTATTTCCCCTTTATTTCCTCTTTTCTTCTCATCACAATTGTTAGCACATTTCTATTTAATTAATTGAAGGACATGTAAATATTAGAACACCAATAGTAGCAAGACTCGCGTAAGCGGGGCGGAGTGGGTGTTTAAGTACTTCCCACTCCGTCACCTAACCCCCGAACCCTTCTCTCCCGAATCTCTGGTTTTGTACATAAATTAGGCTATTTCTAGGTTTTTCTTATGTTCCTTTAAAAACATAGGTGGCGACTCTAAACAATCTAAAACAAGTTAGACATCCTAGGATAATTCACCGCTCTAGCCAAGCCGTGGTTCCCCGGGGTATCTACACCTATGTGCATCTTGGTGAGTTGGTCTAGCCTCTCACACTACTTGACTACTTGTTACCTGATCATATCTTGAGCTTGATTACTTGGTTGAGTTGGCTTAGCCTCTCCTATACTTGTTACTTGATGATACTTGATATATGATTACTTGAGTATCTACTGGAATTGCGTGATAACATGTCATGTAGTTGCATGTTAATAGCTTACTGAGATTTATCTCACCCTTTATTTGTTCCCCCCCCCCAGGAAAGCAGGGGATAGTACGCAGTGAGGCTCGACATAGCTGGGAACGTACTCCGCAGGATGTTCTTGTTTGAGACTAGTGTCCTTTTACACTTTGGTAAGGACGATTTAGTGTGGTTGTATAACTCCTTATATTGGGGTAGACAGTCTTGTATAGTACTTGTTGTCACTAGACATCCAGTAATGCCAGCCAGTATGCTAGGCATGTCTTCCGCTGTATGTAACCATGTTTGGTTTTAATTTTCTTGGTCTAGAACTCGTCGTGAGCTATCTTAGCTCCCTACTCTTGAGGATATATATCATGTCAGTTTGTTTCTAACAGGTATTGTTCCTGTTTCCCGTTAGTTTCTTGTTTCTTGTTAGTTACGCGCACCAGGTTCGAGGTTCTATTAGGGGATCCCGGGACTTGGGGCGTGTCAGTTTGGTATCAGAGCTATGGTTTAGCTCTAAGCCTGGATAGGGTCTATGGCCTAGGTTGGGTTAGTCTTGGGTGTGTTTTCGACGCCGAGTGCTTCGTTACTTGTTGTTATACCAGGCATAGGACTGGTGTTGATAGTGTTGATCCAATTGTATTAGAGAGTTTGAGAATCGAGAGCGCGAGTCTTTAAAGACTTAGGCGTATCTATCTTATCTAGTGGACATTGTTTCGTGCTATATATGCATGCTTGTCCTTATCTCGTGAATTTCGTGGAAGTGTATTCTCTAGTAAGAGACTACGTGATTGATATTGTTATTTATGATTACTTGATAGAAGTGTGGGTGATAACACCCTATACGTTCTATGTTGACTTGGTCGTGTCACCGGTATGGGACATTGATGTGATACGTGTTATGACCTGGCTTTTTATGTGTTATGCCATTCTTGTTTGCCACAATAGATGGTGAATAGTTCTATGCTAGTATGCTTGACTATTTTTATGAGCATGATATAATTATGTATAATATTCATGTTTTGCATTGAAAGTTCGAACAGTGTTATCGAGATTGTACTGGGTATTTAACCTATGTGATTGACAGTGGAATTCCTACTGAGTAGTACATGTTACTTGATGAGAAACTTGGGTTATCTTGAGTTGTTACAGTGCGAATACAGTGCTGACATCTGGATTAATGTTCTTGATCTCGATTGAGTTAAACGAGTTGAAGATTCAACTTGAGAAATTTCTTGATAGATGATATATCTATGTTGAAGTAAGTATCTTTGTCGACCTATAAGTGGAAACAACCAAGGTACGCGTGTTCTTGAGATTTTCTTGATCTTGTTAGAGATTCATTAATGAATTTTGAAGGCAGCTCTATCGTTAATTATTTGACACTGAGAGCTATACCTTTTCGATGGATTGATAAATGTGAAGTCAATTTTTAAATATTGAAATGATGGATGACCACGACTTCAGTATTTGAGATTGCCTAGTGGATTTGACTAGTATTACAGTGATCTGGAGGATATGACCAGTTCTATTATTTTTAGTGGATATGTCAAGTTTCACCAATATAGTGGATTGACTAATCGAGTCTGTTTGACTTTATGTGTTTCGATGTTATAATTGATACATCTGGATTGCATGGAATATTTGTGAGTATATGTGTATATCCTTGATGCTCTTGAGTTCTATTATATATGTTATAATCTTGATCAGTAAAATTCGAGGACGAATTTTCTTTAAGGTGGGGAGGATGTAACGCCCATCCTTAATCTCGTTAAATATTTGACTTATTTGTTAAATTCTTGACTTGCTTGTTAAATTCTTGACTAGCATATTTATATGCTATTTTATTTGAGTTAATTATTTAACTATTTTAGAAAATTAAGGTGGTTAAATGTCAAAGTTGAAAGTTTAGGGGCCTTTTTGTCAAAGTTAGAACTTGAGGGGCCTAGGTGTCATTGTTTGAAAGTGTTAAGTATATGTTTTGGGTTTCCTTCTCTGAGAAGGATTATTTCCCCAACTTCATCTTCTCGTTCTTTCTCTGAAGAAAAGTAGGTTTAAAGTTTACCCTATTCTCGACTCCTCGAGTTTAATTAATCCTCTGTTCGTGATTCCGGTCCCGGATAAATATTCATGGCGTTGAATAGAGCGTTCCAGGCCGATCAGAAATTTATTTGGGTAACTTTGATTTCGGACTAGGTAAGCTATTGACTCCCCCTTACTTGTAATAACATGCATATATGTTATTCCCGCTACTTGTTCTTGTTAAAATTGTGTTTTGAGCAATTTTTGTGATACTTGTTAAATTGGGACAAAGGGAGTATTCGTATGAAAACAAGATGGAAATAGACTTGCAAAAGTATCTGGGAATGTTAATAAGGAAATTATACTCCTATTCGTGAGACGGTAAAATAGTAACTTGATTTAAATATTATTAAAAAAATTGTATCATTATTTGTGGTACGGGGAAATGAATGGAAGTATCCCTAAACGGGTATAATAGTATATTATAAAATTGTACTTATACTTTTGGGGACGGTGAAATATTTTAATGGAATAAAAGAGAATTATTATATTACTTGTGGGACGGTTGAATTAATAATAGTAATGGGAGGAGTATAGTTGAAATCTATGCTTGAGCATGTTTATATGTCCTGGGTAACGTTAAATGGTGAGTAAAAGTTACTCCTACGCTTGGGAACAGAGAATTCTAAGCCTGGAAAAGAAATTGAGTTTGCTGGAAATTTTGACCAAGCGACCGCCCACTTAGTGACCAAGCGGCCGCCCATTTGGCCAGAAGTTTTGGTTTTAAAAAGCCTTGGATGAGCGCCCGCCCGGTCCTCCTTGAGCGCCCGCCCGGTCCCCTGTTCCAACTAAAGTGTTTTAAATCTAAATTAAATTGAAAGCTTATCCCTCCTAAGGCATATAGCCTTAAGATAAGATGTCCTAGCAAGTGTTGTGACACCTTAGAGGTATCAGAAGTGACTCTTGAACATGATTACTCATTAAATTAAAATGAGAACTTGAGTATAAAAGGAAGAACTCTTCTTTATGTCTTGTAAGTGCTATGAACAAGCACTTATGTGTTATGCTTGTCTTGGAACAATGTTTGTGCACCTTGAGAGCTCCAAATTAGTGTCTTGAGCTTGAATATCCTATATAGGGGATTAAGAACTTGTAAGTATGAGTGGTATAGCTCATTTACTTAATTTGAACTCGAAGTATTCTTGGTCTAGGTTTAGGGTACTACCCTAGATGGGCTAGATGAGTGTTGTGGAACACTCTTGTACTGAAAAATAGTCCATTTGTGAACAAATGAAATGTGGACTTGAATCATAATTAAATGATAACTTGAGTATAAGAGTAGTAACTCTTTTATGTGTCTTGAAGTTAATGTTTGTGTACCTTAGGGACACCAACTAATGTCTTGAGCTTGAATGTCCTAAGAAAAGGATTGGAAATTAATACGTGAAAGATGTATAATCCATCTTCCTAGCTTGAACTCAAAGTATAAGATGTTTAACTCTTGTACATGTTTAACCATCCAAAGAAATGGATTGAGAACTTGGATATAAGATGATAAAATCTTGTATATATATTGAATGTCTTGAATGTCCTGAATGTCTTGAATGTCCTGAATGTCTTGAATGTCTTGAATGTCTTAAGTTAAGACAGTAACTTGAAGTATAAGACAATAAAATCTTGTACATGACTTGAACATCCAAATAATTGGATTAAGACTTGAATATAAGATTATAAAATCTTGTACGTGCCTTGACACCAATATATGTGTATGGCAATAAGTGGGAACATCGTTCCGGGACGGAGGGTGTTTGAGAAACACCTTTACGTCCTGTTGTCCTCCTGTCTATCTTGCATGTAGCTTGCCCTTAAACCTTAATTGAACAATATATGTTTTTTCAGTTTTCTGTACAACAAGTGCAAGAAGTTGGATTATGTTGGCAAAAATTAGAATTTACCTTATGGATTTGATTAATTAAGTGAATTACCCCATAATTTCTGCTTCTATTCCTTTCTGGGAGTATTTTTGTTCTATTGTTTAATATTTTTAAATTGTCTTCAATAGCTTATTTTGTAGAGCAAAGGATATATATTTTTTAATTGTTCACATATTGGAATTGTAGGTCCAAGCATGAGCGACTCTACTCGTAAGAAGGGACGAGGTCCTGCAATAGGATACCAAGGAACATAAAAAGTTAAGGTAATCTTCAATAAGTATAAGCAGCCTATTGGGGATTCAAGTGTTGACCTCGTGAATATTTTTGGAGGAATTGCAAGGTGTGGAGTTCACGCTCCTCTTGATGCTATTTCATGGCATGCAATGCCAAAAGAGAAACTTGATCTAATGTGGAGGGAGGTTCAGGTATCTATCCAATTCCCTTGAATGTGGTTGTACTAACTTGGGGTGCTAATGATTGATAGATAAAATTCGCCATTAAATTTTCTACATATATATGATTTTTTTTTAGTGATTGTGCTTCATGTTAGATCTCAAATATTGAGGATCTTCCTTAGGGAGAGGTGGACTTTCTATATTAGAGATAATTGTTATTTTGTGTACACAGCATAAGACAGATGTTACAGAAGAATATAAGAAGGCTTGTATGAAAAAAATAGGAGAATTATGGAAGAAATGGAAACATAGAGTTAAGGAGGTTCATTATATTCCAAATAAGGATGATCCCGAGAAGCTCATGATCCCGCCTACGGATTCACGTATATCTAGTGATCAGTGGAGACCCTTAGTGGATTATTGGCAGAGTCAAGATGTTGAGGTATGCATTTTAGTTCAATAATCGATAAATGTATAATTTTATATTATTACTATGTGATATATGGTGCAGGGTGAAGCTTTTCGTAATTCTTCTAACCGTAAGCAACTAGAATTCCCACATAGGACGGGACAGACATCTCATGCTAATATCCGAGAGGAGGTAACTATACGTGTTTGTGCTTTACTGTGGTCTTTGTGTGTGTGTTTTGTATGGATTTTCTTGCTCTGTTGGTGGCTCATGTGTGTGCCTTAATGTCTCTGTTTGAACTGGGTACTTCACTGTTGATGAAAGACTTTGAATCTCCTCTATAATCTGGTATGAAATTATAGTTAAATCGGATTAGAACCGTGCTTAAATATTGTCTGTAAACTTCCTTGAGACGAACTGCAAAGTTGATAATTTTGCTGCTCTAAAATTACTGATGTGAACCTACTGCACTTAGTTTTTGTACTAACTTTTCTGTGAACACTTGCTTCTTTATGTGAACACTTGATGATCTCCACACTTGCTCAAAAAAGCACGTACTTAGTACGCTTTCCTTAAGAAAATATTCGCCCTCTATCCGGTGCAAAAGGTTGCTGCGAATAGTCTCTAGGATACAATAGAACCACTGTTTATCACAGCTTGGTATTTGCAGATTGCACCTCTGAAAACACCCTAATTCCTTTGTATTTAATCAACCTTGAGTGATTAGGAGATTGTATTTACTGAGAGAAAGTCAGTTTGTGCTAATTATCCCCTCCAACAAACAACCGAATAAATGTATCTTCACTTGGCAGCGAACTTGCATCTTCTACCTGCTAGGAATAAATAAACTGAGAGTAATCATGCTGGACTAATGATGTTAATGCGGTCACGTATCAGTAACAGGCTTATGCTATATTTGGTTGATTAATAGTATGTGATTGAAAAGGTTTAATTTACGGTGAGGTGTTGTCAGTACTTAATGCCTTCTCTTTCTTTCTTGTTTTTCTTTTTTCTTATGTGTTCAACTTGGGAAACCATCAAACTTGGATACAATGTGAATAAACTAATCAATAAGAAGATTCACTGAACTTTGGCTATTTTTTCGTGCAATTTCCTCTTTCTGTGGTATTTAGATGATTGCGAACAATGAGGATACTTCTCGTGCGAACGTGTTTATTAAAACACGTACCAAAAAAGACGGCAACATACCCGATGATGATACAAGGAGCCTCGTTGTAAGTTGCTTTTTATATATTTTTACTATGGCGTAGTTAGTTTAACGTTTATGAGTTTTAAATGTTATTTTTTATGTTTTTAGGAAAGAATTAATGACAAACTACAAGAGGTGCCCGAAGAGGAGCGGACCGAAGCTTATAAAGAACAAGTTTTTGTCGATCTCTTTGGTAAAGACGGACATGGGCATGTGAGAACTTTTGGTTCAGGGCCAGCTCCCCGTGATGTTTTTGGAGCTAGATCATCTTTAACAACTACACCAAACTCAGAAGATATACAAAAGATGATAAAGTCTCAAGTGGATGAACAAGTATCTCAATTTAAAACTGAGATGTTTAAGTTATTGGAGTCACAAGGGATAATAGTAAGGCTTCCAACTGAGGACACAAATGGCTCGAATGGCTCTGGATCGAGTGTAGGCCAGGTATGTTACTCTTCTTTATAGTATAGTAGTCTCATATATCATTTGGTTGTTCTAATTTCATGCAATTTACAATAACTATAATTTTTTATTTATTGTAGGCCCGGACCAACTCACCAATAGATGATTGAGTTAGCAATTTTCTAGAGGCGAATTTTGATTTTGGTTTGCTTTTGAGTGTTGATATTAGATGAATTTGTTGGAGACTCTTTGGATTACTTTTTATTAGGTGAATTTGTTTGAGACTCTTTGGATTATTTTTGCCTGTTAATGGAAACTTGAATTTTAGTATTTATATTTACCAATTTTTTCAAGTTTTGTTCTACGCTTATTATATTGCTAATGATATCCTTCTATATGTATGGTTGTTGAAATTTGAAAAACAATATATACACTGGTATTTATTGAGTCTCAATTCCATTATTTGGAAGAGAAACAAAACCGTTCCAAAGAATGAAAAATACCATTTGGGAAGACAAATACAGCCTTGCTAAATGTTATTTAGGAGAGAATATAACCGTGCTAATTGTTATTTGGGAGGTCATATAGTCGTGCCAATTACTATTTGGGAAGGTACAAAAACCATGCTAAATAGTATTTGTGATGGCAATATAACCGTGTCAAATACAAAATATTTGGCACGACAAACTAAAATGTGCCAAATGTCAAGCAATTAGCACTAACAATAAAACTGTCCTTAATACCGTGCCAACAAGTATTTGGGATGGTTTTAAGCCGAGACAAATGTATTTGGCACGCTCGTATTTGGGAGGGACCAGAAACCGTCTCCGAACCGTCCCAAATACCTTTTGGTACGGTTTTGTATCTATTTAGGACGGTTTTTGACCCTCCCAAATACCCATGTTTCTTGTAGTTCCTTTGAATTCTAACAGAATTCCATCGAATTCAGTTAAATATTTAACTGAGTTCGTTAACTCAGTTAAATATGTGCTTCTCTCATTCTGAAGTGAAGAGAGAGTACGTGCGAAGTGCAAAGTGCGCCCTAAACCGCCCATTCCGCCCTTCGCGCCGCTTCGCGGGTCATAGTTCAATTTTGGGCTAGCCCAAAATTAACTTATTTACCCACTACCTTGCATGGTTAGCCCAAAGGCCCACTTAGCTTGTATGGTAGGAAGCCCACACTTGATTGACTCCACTTAAGATGAGCTATATTAAATACTCTCATCTTTTTCAATCATAAAGCAATGTGGGATAACCATTTCATATCCCATAAACTCTTCATTTACCCACTTCAACTTGCATACTTTGGACATTAATTTCTCATTCACCCGGAATTGGTTTTGAGAAAATAAACATATCACACTAATCTACTGCAAACGTAGATTACAAATATGCAATTTATTTCCATTTACACAAAATAGAACCCAATAGAATTATTGGTCAAAAGTCGGTCAAACCTTACTTTTCCAAAACAAAATTTCAACAATCCCCCATATGAATGACAAAATTAATGCATGCATGAATGTAGACTCTTCTGGAAGTTTCGGCGAACCATTATTGCATCAGGATAGGTAGCTTCTGGCTTTGAACCTTCCTTAGTAAAATACTATCGGATATACTAGCCATTCAGTAGCGCGATGCTTTGAACTGGTGACTGTATAGTGTATACCAAGACAATAGTACTTACACAATAATAGCTCTAACACGTTTTGTTCACACGTTTTGTTCTCACGTTTTGTCCATTTTGGCCTTAGACTGTGCTTGACTTCATAAGTGTTCCAATTAAAGCGGCCTTATTACTTCTCACTTATATAGGTGATCTCCTATAAAGAGTAACCTGTATACTCCACCACTTAGGTATAGGAATCATTAAAAACTTTAAGCTTACCCTCACCACACGTCATTAGGGTTTTACTTTTAGCACTTGATGGCTTCTGAGAATAGGTTATAATAGGTTTCAAGTGCACTACTAGAATATCCATAATTTAGTTGTCTCATTGAACCAAGGTCCTGGGATTTCCATTTCTCAAGGTTGAGTGTTCACTATGGATTTGTTTGTTTGTGTGGGTTTTAACCTCATTCCCCTTACCAAACAATTTGATCTCTTATTCATACCCTTTGGTATACGGATCCGCTTTTGACTTCACATAACCGATTGTGATAATCCTATCTGAGATCAATTGTTTTATGGTATTGTGTCTATGACCATTAAGTCTAGATTTACCATACTTTATGCATTTTTCCTATTTCTCATTGTCGTTACAATGCTTTAGAATATATATGCATAAACATATTCCAACAAGGAATCTTTTCCAAGAATTTATTAGACCATTCCGCTTATCCTTAAGCGTTGTCTAAAGCTATTAACTCAGATTCCCTAAATTGAGTTATCCATGTCGTCTTGGAAGGTTTCATTGACACTGCTCCATCATCTATTGTGAACACATTTTCACTTTGGAATTTATTAGTGTCTTGATATTCAAACAGTATATCCTTTTCATACTATTGAATATCTCATCTATTGTATATCCTTTAAGTACTCCAAGTACTTTGACTATACCTTTTCAGTGATTGATTATAATGCCATTTAGACTTTTAGTCTTTCTATAATGATCAGTCTTTTTGAGTGATCAAATTCTCCTAGCGGTTAGTTTCTTCGAGTGGTTAACATCTCTGTATCGGTCAGTATCTCTAAGTGGTCTGACTTTCTGAGTCTACCTCTCTAGATTATACTTTTTAAGAATCTACCTTACAGAGTCTACCTCTCAAAATTCTACCTTCTTTAGACTTCTTAAGAATCTAATTATTCGAGAGTCTATCTCATGAGAATATATCTGATTCTCCTGACTCTATCATTAAAGAGTCTATCGTTTTAAGAATCTATCTCTTCAGATTCTATATCTCGAGAGTCTATCTTTTGAGATTCAATTTTCAAGAGATCTGCCTTTTCAGATTCACAAGTCCATCTCATCAGAGTTTATTTCTCAAGAATATTTTCCGTTTTGAAATCTATCTTTTGAAATTATGACTCTCTTGACTATTCTTATTGAAAGTCTCACTTTTCAGGAAAAAGTTTCCTTCTATAGATTCATCTTTCAATATTTCCCTTTAAGGACCAATTTGCAACCCAAAGGTTAGCATTATGGAGGAAGATTAACCAACTTCCAAATATTGTATATATGATGAACTATCCATTTAACTGTTAATAACTTTCTTTAAGAGTTTTTTAATTTTCTACCATAGAAAATAAGGACCAAAAGACTATCTTTTTTTGTCCACAAACTATGCCTAGGTTTGTCTTGTTTAAGATGAACTATTTTCACTTTCATATGTTCTCTTACTAGAACTTATTTATTTCATCCAATGAGATATGGTTTAAAGGAATATCTAATTCCTTATCTTTGGCTTAAGTATTTTAACTTTTGCCCGTACCCCCCACACTTGAGGTGTACCCCCACACTTTGAGGTATTTATAAAGCACCTTTCAATTATTATATAATTCGTAAGGAGTTTTATCAATTCCTTTCTTGGGTATCTTATTAAGAATGTAGTTGTACGGAGTATTGCTTTACTCCCACAATTTTTGGGTAAACCTGACCATTGCATTTATCATCTCCTTAAGAGTATGATTCTTGCGTTCAGCTCCTTCGTTTGACCAAGGTGTATATGATGCTGACGTTTGGTAGATTATGCTGGATTTACAATATAAGTTTTCAAACGAAGCAACATATTCTCCTCCTCTATCACTTTGAATCTTCTTAATCTTTACATTACGTTGATTCTCAACTTCATTCTTATAAGTCTGGAAAGCCTCCAAGGCTTCATCCTTATTTTTCAAAAGATATTCAAAGCAATATCTTGTGTCATTGTCTATAAAAGTAATTAAATACTTTTTCCACACCTCGAGTTTACACTAAGTCAAGAGGTGTCGTGTTTCTAATTACCAAGGAAAATGACGACTTCGCAAATTTCACACATGTCAGTTGAATCGAATTTATTCATAGTAATTAATTCTTGACTCACTAACGTCTTAATTGTGTTGAAATTCACGTAACCTAATTTATCAAGCCATAAATTAGAACCTTCCGAAGGTAAACATAAGAAACACCAATGTCCTTGGCATACAGGCAAAGTACCCTTTTCCAAGAACAAACCTTTCTTGGTCAGTATAAATTTATCTGACTTGAACCCTAATCTAGATCCAGCCTTGCTGAACAGCGATCTGGAAACTATGTTCTTGTGAATGTCTGGGACATGCAACACATTCACGAGAGTCAGTTCTTTTTCTGAAGTCATTTTCAGTACAACTTTCCAAATCCCAGGACGTTGGAGGTAGTAGAGTTTCTCATGTACACCTTCCTTCCATTTAAGGGAGCGTATGATGAAAACTGTTGGTCCACAACAAGGGTATGAGAAAGGAGGCTAGAGGGGAGGGGGGTGAATAGCCTACTTAAAATTTCAACCCTTTTTCAAAATTCAACCAAGTGCTTACAATCTTGAATTTTGCGGTCAAGTAAAAACCACGCGGTCAAGGTGTAATATGCACAGCAAAAGTTTTCGATAGAAATAATGTAAGGTTGTTTTTGACAAAATCTCTAAGTATGAGCTCACTCACGGTCAAGAGTTTCCGATCGAGTGAGAAGCGGTCAGAGTGTTGCGGTCAAGAGATTTGCGGTCAAGAGATGGTTGAGAGTTTGAAAGTTGTCTTAGCAGTTTTGGCAAATGATAAGTTAGTCAGATTTTAGCTTAGGCAATGTGGAGAACATACAAACACAATTCACAACAGTTCTTAAATCTGAAAGATCAAAACACTAAACGACAAGCAAGATTAATATGAACAATAAAGAACAAGATGAACAATACTTGAAAGTAAATTTGCAGAATGTAAGAACAGTAAGTAAATGACACAGAGATTTGGAAAGGTTCGATCTGTTAAAAGATCTACGTCATTTACCAAGATGGTCAGTCTTGGATTTTGAATGGAGGTATATATTGATTCTTGTGAGTACATATTACAGAGATGAAGTATTGAATCAACACCTACTTTCTATGAAGAAAAAATCCTAGACTTAGACCAGTGTATCGCTTTTCTATGCAATCTATGTGATTGATCAATCGAGGTGAGTGTGTGTGTAAGAATCAGAAGCTCTTTAAAATCTAAGTGGTTGTAGAGCCTAATGAATCTTGTTTGTTGCAGGGCTTGAGATAACTTGAATGTTGCTGGAGATCTTTGAAGGTTTGAAGATGAAAGCTTGAAGATTCAAATGATTTTGGAAATCTTGAGTATGATCTTCAATCACCAAGTATTTCAACAGCAATTTCTCTCTTTGAATCTCAGCAATGTTCAATGAAGAACTCAAGGACTATTTATAGCCTTGAATAAGAGACTAGCCATTGGAAATACTTGGGATCCAAGTTGAAGGACAATAAGCTGTTGAATTCTGATTGGAGCTCAGTCTGAGTTGTCCTTTTGTTGCAGAGTAGTGGTGGTCCCACTAACAGAAGTATTCAAATTTGAATTTTGAATTCTGTAACGTTCTAAACTAACCATAGTTTTGGACATAAGTGTGACCATGGTTAAGTTTGAACAGACTTAGATTGCTTGGAAATCTCACTTGCGGTCGAGACCTTACGGTCGAGTGGCTTGCGGTCAAGTTCAAAGACGACATGCTGACAAGATATGCCATGAAGCTCACGGTCAGTGACCTGCGGTCAAGTGATTCATGGTCAAGACATTGACCACTAAATTTTCCAGACTTAGAAAATTTTAAGACCTATCCATCTAAAGCCTATACTACTAAAGTGGACTATTCTAGAAATGAAGTTTTAACACTTCTTACAATATAACCTAAAGTCCACAAAAAGTAAAATTAGGTTATGGGATCAATCAAATCTAGGTAATAGGAGTGGTTTATAATAAGCATACCCAACAAAAACCTCTCTTTATCAGCATATGTATGGCCGTTAGTCCTAGCATCTATCCACCATTCTCTTGGGTTGATCAACTTGCTAAGTTGGATTCAAACCCCATTAATGCTCAATCAAGCTTATTTAACCTTTCGATGACATTGGCTTTGATTCACGTTGTCCATTTCCCTTCATGGAATATGACAATCTTGATCTGTACCAGATCTTGGAACCAGTTTCTTGAACCTTAAAGGTTCGTACCAAAAGGTTCCACAACTCTTTGGCTGTCTCCACGAGACATTTCTCTAGGTAACGGCATCAATTTGCCCACTCAATATGTACATTCGACATATGAGGTTCTTATGATCCAAGCCTTTTTGCCTTTGTGGATCATGGCTCGTCATCCCGTATAGTCAGGTTATCTTCTTCCACAAACTTCTTTAGACAGAGGGTGGTTATCCCGGATAGCCATTTAATCTTCTTCTACAAATTTCTTCAATTGTAAGTCCGCTCCATGTTATCAACAATGTCTTTGAATCACTTATGTGAATATTTTTGCCCTTCTCGTTATCATCTTCTAATGCCCTTCTAGTCATCCTTCCTAGTAAACCGTCATACTTCTCGTTAAATATCTAACGATAACGTCCTTCGGTTGTCCGTCATCATTGGCTCGCATTTGTCAAAACATTCAAGAAAACGTTAATATCTTCTTGCGATTGTTAGAAAAATTGTATAACAATAGTAAAGGTTTTCTTGAATTTAATGATAATGACAAATATAAAATGAACCATACTATAATTAACGGGGCAGAAAATAAGGATAAACTATAAATGCAGATATTAAATCAAACCGGACAATAAATGAAGTCGAGTCTTGTGTTGGACACAATCTCCGCAAGAAGATATTGCCCCGCACTGGTGCTAACGGTCTGCGGCAATCTTCTCTCAAGATGAAACGACTTTACAATCGTTAATAGAAGCACTTCAAATTAACGATTTCGGCGAACATAACTGTGTTTGGCACTTCCAGACTTTGAAGAAAAACTTATGCAACAAGATGATTCTGTCTTCTAACAGATGCCATGAGAATTCCTTTAAATTCTAACAGAATTCCATCGAATTCAGTAAAATATTTAACCGAGTTCGTTAAATCAGTTAAATATGTGCTTCTCTCATTCTGAAGTGAAGAGAGAGTGAATTATGTGTGATTCAATTGTAATTGAATGACTGAGTGAGGAATGTCATCTGGTGGAGGGCTCCGATGCGAAGTGCAAAGTGCACCATAAACCGCTCATTCCGCCCTTCGCGGGTCATAGGTCAATTTTGGGCTAGCCCAAAATTAACTTATTTACCCACTAGCTTGCATGGTTAGCCCAAAGGCCCACTTAGCTTGTATGGTAGGAAACCTACACTTGATTGACTCCACTTAAGATGAGCTATATTAAATACTCTCATCTTTTTCAATCATAAAGCAATGTGGGATAACCATTTCATATCCCATAAACTCTTCATTTACCCACTTCAACTTGCATACTTTGGACATTAATTTCTCATTCACCCGGAATTGGTTTTGAGAAAATAAATATACCACACTAATCTACCCCAAACGTAGATTACAAATATGCAATCATTTACACAAAATGGAACCTAATGGAATTATTTGTCAAAAGTCGGTCAAACCTCAATTTTCCAAAACAAAATTCCAACAGCTAGTATTGTTTTAAGTCTGAAATAACTTTTAATAGTAAAATCCTTGTTGGACTTATAACCTAGTTTGCTGGAGACTGAATCAGCAGACGATTATATCTTTGTGTTCTTTTAATTTTGTTGTGCTAAGTGAGGTTGTGTACTGTCGCGCCCCGTACCCGTGGTCCTACTTGGCCCCACGCTCGGGACACGAACGGAAGACGTTATGAAACCTTTTAGAAAATTTTTCGAAATGTCCTTTTTGAAAGTGGCACAAAAGCACACTTGAAGTTCAAAGACTTCACTTAACTTGAAAAAAACTTTTACAAACACTTTCACGACGAAAGTACTTAGCCCGAAGGCTTACAAACTTTTAAACAAATGTACATACATCAACCTTTACCAAAATAGATGGAACCATAAGAAGTACGGTTACTCTACCCAAAGGGTTTACATTTACATAATGTAACCTTCAACAAAATAAGTCCCAACTCTTACCCAAACCAACGTCCTCCCGTGCCGAGTGTCCTATCCCCTGGACCCGCCTTTATCTAAAACAGTAAACAAATAAGGGTGAGAATAAATCTCAGTAAGCTACTAAAATGCAACTACATTACATGCTGATATGATGATCATAAAGAAACAATATCAACAAGTAAACATATAGCATATAGCATGAGAGATAACATTAACTCATATATCACATTTATCACATAGCCCACACTCCGGTGGATACCAAAGCCAAGGTTTAACCAATAACCATAACTGATGAGAAATCCAACTGAGAAACCCATCAGAGAAAACCATCTGAGCAGCATAAATAGCTGAAGCTGTCGGGATCCCGAAAACCAAATCATAACCAATAGAACCAAGTAACCAGAGAGGGAAATATGACACAAAGTCATAACCCAAATACTCACCAAAGGGAGCAATTCATCCCATCCAAGGCCAATCTGGACTGGGGAAACTAGAAGGCACAGTGGACACCTTATAGTGAACTTGGCTTGTGTGCCACTAAAATTCTCCCACCGCCTGACTCACAAGCTCCAATGGAAAACCTTATAGTGGACTTACCTGTACCACTATAATTCTTCCATTGGCTGACTCCACAACAAGACCAGCTGGACTTTTAACAAGAAGCACAGTAATGAATACTTGCTAAACACAACCCGGGACATTTAATCCAAGAAGGAACTAAGCCAAATACATCACAAGATGCACACAAAGAATCCTTATAAAGAGTCCATAAAAAGGACATTTAATCCATTACTAACATTCCACAACAATCATCTAAGTACTTTAGGACACTACCCAAAACTAGACCAAGGTTGATCTCTAAACCCCTTAGTTGAAAACTCTAAACTTTTTCAGACAACTGGGCGGTCGCCCAAACAGGGCTGTGCGGCCGCCCAAAATGCTCTGTCCCAAGAAGAAAACCCTTCAGATAGATGTGCGGCCGCACACCCATTTTTGGGCGGCCGCCCACATCACCCGGCAGGCCTAAAAACTTAACCAAAGTTTACTCCTTTTGTTTCACAAGCATAACCTATATACACAAGATACTACCCAACATTAGTCACAACATTAGCAACTTCCATTAAGATTTCAATATGGCTTCTAAACCATTACAACACCAGCTATAACCAAGATCATATACTCCCATTGTCCCAAAATTACAAGTATAGAAAATATTACCCAAAACACAAATTTAACAAGTAGAAGTATCACATATAGCATATATGACTATTTTAACATTTAAAGGGGAATTAGTAACTTACCTAGTTCCGGAAAAAGTATCGTTGAAATAAGTTTTGTTCGGCTAGAAATGACCTACTCGACGCCCTGATCATTTTTATATAATTAGTTTTTAAAACGGGTAAGTAAATAAAAAGAATTAAATCGAAATGGGTCGAACTTACCTTTTTTCTTTAACCCTAGGAACAGAACGAGGAAAGTTGCAGAAATTGTTCACACAGAGAAAAGGAAGAGGGAAGGGAAGTTTCCCTAAATATCTTTACCCACTTTTTACATTTTGGTCACCCAAAGTTTATTTTTAACACTTTAGCCCCTAAACTTACATTTTCAACTAGGACCCTAAAGTTTCAACTTAATCATTTAACTCCTTTAATCATTATTTTTACTAACTAAGTAAATAACACAGATAATCAAGTATGATATGCAAATCATAAAATATGATGCAACACATAAAATGCACATATAAGTCAAATAAAAATCCCCAAAATTATAAAATAAATATAAACGGGTTTTGGGGTCGCTACAATCACTCCCCCTTAAAGAAAATTCGTCCCGAATTTAGGGTTACTTACCGAGGCCCTCAAACAACCAAGGGTACTTCCTCTCGATCTCTTCCCGAAGCTCCCAAGTCGATTCCTCCACATTATGATTCCTCCACACAACTCGAACAAGAGGAATACTTTTGTTTCTCAATTCTTGCACCTTCGAATCAATGACTTGGACCGGATGTTCCTCATACGACATACTCGGCTCAATATCCTCGGGTACCTCAGATAGAACATGAGAAGAATCATACACATACTTCCGAAGCATAGAAACATGAAACACATTATGGATCTTATCAAGAGAAGGAGGTAATGCAAGACGATAAGCCCGATCCCCCACTCTTTCAAGAATCTCAAATGGACCAATAAACCTCGGAGCAAGCTTGCCTTTCTTTCCATATCTTCGAATACCAACCTTAGGGGAAACCTTCAAGAACACAAAGTCACCCTTTTCGAACTCAAGGTCTCGCCTCCGATGATCAGCGTAGCTTTTCTGTCTACTCTGGGCAGTACTCAAACGATCTCGAATAAGTTTAACCTTCTCAACTGAATCATTAACCATCTGAACACCCCAAATCTTGGCTTCTCCCACTTCATCCCAACAGATAGGAGACCGACATTTCCTCCCATACAAGGCTTCATAAGGAGCCATCCCAATACTGGACTGAAAACTGTTATTATAAGCAAACTCTACGAGAGGCAAATGAATATCCCACGAATCTGAAAAATCAACTGAGCAAGCCCTCAACATATCCTCAAGAATCTGGATAGTTCTCTCGGACTGGCCATCTGTTTGAGGATGAAAAGCTGTACTAAATCTCAACTCTGAACCCAAAGCCTTCTGAAACGCTTTCCAAAACCGAGATGTGAATCTAGGGTCACGATCAGATACAATACTCACTGGAACTCCATGTAATCTCACGATCTCATTAATGTACAAAGTTGCAAGCTTTTCCATAGAATAACCAATCTCAATAGGTAGAAAATGAGAAGACTTTGTCAATCTATCAACAATCACCCAAACTGCATCAAACCTTCTTCGAGTACGAGGTAACCCTGTCACAAAATCCATAGTAACATGTTCCCACTTCCATTCCGGAATCTCCAACGGTTGAAGCAATCCTGCAGGCCTTTGATGTTTAGCTTTAACTTGTTGACATGTTAAGCACTTGGATACATAATCCGCTATTTCTCTCTTCATATTATTCCACCAAAAGTGTTGCTTCAAATACTGATACATTTTAGTACTCCCGAGATGAATAGTATACCTTGATTTATGACCTTCATTAAGAACTTGGTGTTTAATCCCATCCACATTAGGTACACACAAACGACCTCTGAAAGTCAATACCCCTTCAGGACTGAGGGAGAAATCCTCAAATTTACCATCTTTGATTTTATCCATAATCTTTACCAATTCCGGGTCATCCTTCTGAGCTTCCTTTATTTATTGAACTAAAGTTGGAAATACTCGAATGTTCGCAAAAATAGCTCCATGCTTTGATTCATAAGGACTCCAATCTCGAGCATCCTCCAACATCTTCCATTCCCGCACCATCAATGAAGCTACATAAGACTTCCGGCTAATAGCATCAGCTACCACATTTGCCTTGCCCGGATGATAAGAAATTGTGCAATCGTAATCCTTCAACAGCTCCATCCATCTTCGTTGTCTATTATTCAACTCTTTCTGGGAGAAAAGATACTTCAAACTCTGATGATCTGTGAAAATCTCAAACTTTGCTCCATAAAGATAATGTTTCCACTTATGCAATGCAAAGACAATAGCTGCAAGCTCCATGTTATGGGTAGGATAATTCTGCTCACTCGGAGTCAACTTCCTCGAAGCATATGCAATCACCCTTCCATTCTGCATTAATACACACCCGAGGCCTTCTTTAGAAGCACCACTATAGATTACCAAATCATCATTACCATTAGGTAGGGCGAGAATAGGAGCTGTAGTCAATCTCTTCTTCAACTCTTCAAAACTAGCTTGACACTTTTCATCCCACACATAAGGAACATTCTTTCGAGTCAAATGAGTCAAGGGAGTTGCAATCTTAGAAAACCCCTCAATGAACCTTCTGTAGTACCCAGCTAACCCCAAGAAACTTCGAATTTCTGTAACTGATTCTGGCCTCCTCCAATTCACAATAGCCTCAACTTTAGATGGATCAACTGATATACCTTTATTAGAAATCACATGCCCAAGAAAAGATACTTCATTGAGCCAAAAAGCACATTTACTGAATTTAGCAAACAACTGCTTCTCACGAAGAATAGATAAAACCATTCGCAAATGCTGTTCATGCTCTTCCCGAGACTTGGAATAAACCAGAATATCATCAATAAATACAACCACGAAGGTATCAAGATAAGGTTTAAAGACTCTGTTCATCATATCCATAAAAACAGCCGGAGCATTAGTCAACCCGAATGGCATAACAAGAAACTCATAATGGCCATATCTACTACGAAAAGCAGTTTTAGAAATGTCTTCAGAACGGATTTTCAACTGATGGTACCCACTCCTCAAATCAAGTTTTGAAAAGACAACTGACCCCTGAAGTTGATCAAATAAATCATCACTATGAGGAAGCGGATATTTATTCTTTATAGTTACCTGATTCAGCTTTCTGTAGTCAATACACAGCCTCAAGGACCCATCTTTCTTTTTAACAAACAATACTGGAGCTCCCCACGGTGATACACTAGGACGAATGAATCCTCGATCAAGTAACTCTTGCAACTGAACCTTCAACTCTTTCAATTCAGCTGGGGCCATTCTGTAAGGTGCCTCAGATATAGGAGCCGTACCTGGGAGTAAGTCAATACAGAACTCTATTTCCCGGTCAGGAGGCATAGCATACTCAGAATAAAATACATCTGAAAATTCTTTAACAATAGGCACATCCCCAATATCAAGAACCCTTTTAGTAGTATCAAGAACACTAGCCAAATACCCCGCACAACCACGGTTCAACAACTTTCTAGCCTTCATATAAGAAATAATTCGAATCTCTCTACCCCAGGGAATAGTTTCAAAAGAAAATTTAGGAACATTTGGGATAGAAAATGTGACCACTTTATTAGCACAATCAACAGACGCATGATATTTACCCAACCAATCCATACCAAGATAACATCAAAATCTTGTAATGGTAAGATAACTAAATCAGCAGGTAAAACATGCTCACGTATATGCACATCACAAGAATGCCACACCTCATTGGTCACCAAACACTCCCCTATAGGAGTTGACACCTCTAACACATAAGGCAGAGATTCAGAAGACATATCCAATCTAGAAGCAAAATGCACAGACACATAAGAATGCGATGAGCCAGGGTCTATAAGTGTACGTGCCCTCAAACTAGACACAGAAATAATACCTCCTATCACATTAGAGGACTCCGAAGCCTGTTGCTGAGAAATAGCAAAAACACGACCCTGAACTTTAGGCTTGCCTGAGGAATCCCTCTTCTGACCCTGAGAGGACCCAACCACACTTCCCGATGCTTGCATCCTATACTTAGGGCAATCCCTCTGAAAATGTCCTAACTGACCACAGTTCAAACACTTGCCCTGCTTCTTCCAACATCTCTCTTCTGAATGCCCTTCTTTCTGACAATAATTACAAACTCCTTTACTCTGACTCCCTGAAGTGTTACTTAGATTTCTATTACCTGACTGTCTTTGAGAAGACCCTTTGAATTGTGAAGATCCACCTTGATTTCCTCGATTATCACCACGTTGTGGTTGCCTAACTTGCTTCCCAGCGCCTAACAATTCCATTTTCCTTTTATGTTCCTCAATGTCATGCTCCACCTGGTAAGCTCGATCCACTGCATCCTGAAAATCTTGCAACTTATGGGATACTAGCTGAGTTCTAATCACAGTTTTCAAACATTTTACAAACCTCGAAGCCTTCCTCTCCTCAGTTGCCACTAGGTGAGTACAATACCTGGACAACTCTGAAAATTTAGCTGAATATTGAGCAATTGACATAGAACCTTGCTCCAAGTTAAGAAATTCCATCTCCTTCCTGTCTTGATCTACTCGAGGAATGAAGTGTTCTTTAAACTTTCCCAGAAAATTCTCCCAAGTATAAGGCACATGAGTCTCATCCCATTTTGTTTTCAAAGCTTTCCACCAATGCTCAGCCGCTCCATTCAGTTTATAGGTAGCAAACCTGACTTGATCTTCCTCCGAACATCTCAAAGCATCAAAGATCTTTTCCATTGATTCAATCTACCTTTCAGTTTTAGATACATCGGGCTCTCCATCATACTCCATAGGCTTCATTTTCAGAAATTGTTCTAGGCCATATCTTGGTGGTACCTGTTCCCTTTCTTGCCTCTGATCATTTATAGTTTTCATCGCTGCTTCAAACATTCCTTGAAACATAATTCGAGCCTCTTCTCTGGCATCCCCTTGCCCCGAAGAGCCGGCCTGATCTCCGTCAGTTTCACCCATTTTTAATGAATACCTGCATCAATCACTTAACGTTACTCACTCAATACTCTACTACCCTCCTAGGTCATTTAGTCATTCTAGACCATCTACAACCTAGCTCTGATACCAACTGTCGCGCCCCGTACCCGTGGTCCTACTTGGCCCCACGCTCGGGACACGAACGGAAGACGTTATGAAACCTTTTAGAAAATTTTTCGAAATGTCCTTTTTGAAAGTGGCACAAAAGCACACTTGAAGTTCAAAGACTTCACTTAACTTGAAACAAACTTTTACAAACACTTTCACGACGAAAGTACTTAGCCCGAAGGCTTACAAACTTTTAAACAAATGTACATACATCAACCTTTACCAAAATAGATGGAACCATAAGAAGTACGGTTACTCTACCCAAAGGGTTTACATTTACATAATGTAACCTTCAACAAAATAAGTCCCAACTCTTACCCAAACCAACGTCCTCCCGTGCCGAGTGTCCTATCCCCTGGACCCGCCTTTATCTAAAACAGTAAACAAATAAGGGTGAGAATAAATCTCAGTAAGCTACTAAAATGCAACTACATTACATGCTGATATGATGATCATAAAGAAACAATATCAACAAGTAAACATATAGCATATAGCATGAGAGATAACATTAACTCATATATCACATTTATCACATAGCCCACACTCCGGTGGATACCAAAGCCAAGGTTTAACCAATAACCATAACTGATGAGAAATCCAACTGAGAAACCCATCAGAGAAAACCATCTGAGCAGCATAAATAGCTGAAGCTGTCGGGATCCCGAAAACCAAATCATAACCAATAGAACCAAGTAACCAGAGAGGGAAATATGACACAAAGTCATAACCCAAATACTCACCAAAGGGAGCAATTCATCCCATCCAAGGCCAATCTGGACTGGGGAAACTAGAAGGCACAGTGGACACCTTATAGTGAACTTGGCTTGTGTGCCACTATAATTCTCCCACCGCCTGACTCACAAGCTCCAATGGAAAACCTTATAGTGGACTTACCTGTACCACTATAATTCTTCCATTGGCTGACTCCACAACAAGACCAGCTGGACTTTTAACAAGAAGCACAGTAATGAATACTTGCTAAACACAACCCGGGACATTTAATCCAAGAAGGAACTAAGCCAAATACATCACAAGATGCACACAAAGAATCCTTATAAAGAGTCCATAAAAAGGACATTTAATCCATTACTAACATTCCACAACAATCATCTAAGTACTTTAGGACACTACCCAAAACTAGACCAAGGTTGATCTCTAAACCCCTTAGTTGAAAACTCTAAACTTTTTCAGACAACTGGGCGGTCGCCCAAACAGGGCTGTGCGGCCGCCCAAAATGCTCTGTCCCAAGAAGAAAACCCTTCAGATAGATGTGCGGCCGCACACCCATTTTTGGGCGGCCGCCCACATCACCCGGCAGGCCTAAAAACTTAACCAAAGTTTACTCATTTTGTTTCACAAGCATAACCTATATACACAAGATACTACCCAACATTAGTCACAACATTAGCAACTTCCATTAAGATTTCAATATGGCTTCTAAACCATTACAACACCAGCTATAACCAAGATCATATACTCCCGTTGTCCCAAAATTACAAGTATAGCAAATATTACCCAAAACACAAATTTAACAAGTAGAAGTATCACATATAGCATATATGACTATTTTAACATTTAAAGGGGAATTAGTAACTTACCTAGTTCCGGAAAAAGTATCGCTGAAATAAGTTTTGTTCGGCTAGAAATGACCTACTCGACGCCCTGATCATTTTTATATAATTAGTTTTTAAAACGGGTAAGTAAATAAAAAGAATTAAATCGAAATGGGTCGAACTTACCTTTTTTCTTTAACCCTAGGAACAGAACGAGGAAAGTTGCAGAAATTGTTGACACAGAGAAAAGGAAGAGAGAAGGGAAGTTTCCCTAAATATCTTTACCCACTTTTTACATTTTGGTCACCCAAAGTTTATTTTTAACACTTTAGCCCCTAAACTTACATTTTCAACTAGGACCCTAAAGTTTCAACTTAATCATTTAACTCTTTTAATCATTATTTTTACTAACTAAGTAAATAACACAGATAATCAAGTATGATATGCAAATCATAAAATATGATGCAACACATAAAATGCACATATAAGTCAAATAAAAATCCCCAAAATTATAAAATAAATATAAACGGGTTTTGGGGTCGCTACATGTACCATATCTGAACCCACATTCACCTTTTGTTTTGTGCGAGTTTGTTTTTCTAACATTCCTAGCCACACAAAAACTTTCAGATTGTCATACTCACCCAATCAAACACCAATCAAACGTTCATTTTTTTTTTGTTATGTATCATACTAATATTTTGTTATATTCACACTTAAATTATTCAAAGTGTCACTCACAAGTTATCATACTCACAACCACATCCTCACTCAAAATACTTTTGTGTGTTTCATCTGTTTCATAACAAACAATCATTTTATTTTAGGAACGTGAATTAAATTAAAAAAATGTAAATAAAAGTGGGTGTTGTAAGTATGAAGGATAGAGAATGTGAGGGTGAAAATAGTAATTCGGAATATGAATAAAAAATTATAAAATTTTCATATTGAAAATTAGCCTAAATAACAAAATTAGTCGTTTGTTATGTGACTGAAGGAGTATATATACTATTTTTAATTTTAATGTCGAAAAAATAATATTGCAGGTACGAAATGAGAATACTCCTTAAAAAATTATACTCCTTCCATCTCATATTAATGTGCACAAATTTGCGCTAGCACGAGAATTAAGGAAAGTGTAAGTGTTGTGAGTATGAAAAGTGAGTAGGAGAGAGAAAGTGTAAGTGTTGTGAGTATAAAAGTCAGTGTTCTAAAAATCGCTAGGCGAACACTAGACGGCAGAGTAGCGCCTGGTGCCTAGACGTGGATTAGGCGGGGACCTAGGCGGGGCCGAGAAATAAGACTTAAGTTTAAAAAATAATGGCTAAATTTTCAAATATTAAGTCAGTCTTTTACACATTGTTTATATTTTTACGCATTTTTTACACTTTCGCGCATTCTTTAAATTTTCGTGCATTTTTTAAATAAATAGAGCAACCATTGCGCCTAGGCACCGCCTAGCCCGCATAAACCTGCCCAACCCGCATAGCCTGCCAAGCCGCCTAGTCTCCACCTAGCGCCTAATTCAGTCGATTTGAAGGAAATCAAGGTGGGTGGTGGCGGCCAAGCACATAGGCGCCGCCTAGCCCGATTTTTTTTTTGAAATCCTAAACCACCTAATTCAATTCTAGCCAGCAGGGGGTATCGAACTTAAGACCTCTACGACTGATAGACTTAAACCTGCTCACGATGCCGCTTGGGCACAAACCCTTTGACACCTAGCCCGATTTTTAGCAAGGTTCTAAAAAACGTTAGGCGGTCGCTAGGCACCGCAGGGGCGCCTAGCGCCTAGGCGGGGCCGAGTATTCAGAAATAACTATAATATTCTAGACAAGATTTAGGCGTTTCATAAACGCCTAGCGCCTAGGCGGGGATCTTTTAGAATACTGATAAAAGTAAAGTAGGAGAGAGAATGAGTGGGATAATAGTAAAGAGTTTTTTGTTATTTTTAATAATTTGCTCATTTCAATGATACGCCCAAAAAAAAAATTTATGCCTATTGATAAGTGACATATGGAGTATTAATAAGAATATACTATTGATTTTTTTAACCCACTAAAAATACGGTTTTTCTAACATGTGCTTATAAATAAGGCATCTGATTTATTGATTAAACTAACTTTAACATGTTCATTTCCATATTTATCGATTTTTTTTATTTATATATGTAAATTTACATATTTATGGAAGCATATAAATATATTGATTGCTTTATTGAAGGAAATGAACATGTTAAAGTTAGTTTAATAAATATATCAATTACTTTATTTAAAATGTTAACATGTTCCACGTTAGAAAACCGCTAAAAATATACTGATATAAAACTTGAAATAGTTAACTGAAAATATTTTTGTTGGACAGAGTTATAGACAATTTTAATGATTTTTGTTGATTTTTTTTGTGACAAATAATTGCGTATGTTTGTATTGAATTCAATCAATCGCTTAGGTTCCATAACCGTAAGGGGCGGACTTGTGTGGGACTCTCTCGCGCCATGAAAATTTACCAATGCTAAACGTCAAGTTTATTGGGATTTTTTTCCCTTCTTCTCCGGCGTCAAGTTTTGTGGAACAGAAGAAGTAAATAAGGGGCGGACTTGTGTGAGACTCTCTTGCGCCATGAAACGGATCATCCGCAAGTCGCCTCACCCACTTACCACTTGCCTAGTTCATTTGTGATCCGTCTCTTTACAAGCTGCAACATGTTAGACTCGTCAGTCATCATGTCTTGACGAGCACGCACCACAGCACGCCAAATGCCCTTTTTTAAAAAATAAAGTGTTACTACATCTATCCTTAAATGAGTGTTTAAATTTTATTTTAAGAGACATCTGAAAATGTCAACTTTTTGTACACTTTGGTATCAAAGATTTATATATAATCTTTTAATCTCCTTTCAAACATTTAGTTTGCACGTATAAAGAGACCGATGAAAAAAAAATTTGAAAACAAACATTTAGGAACAAAGTTATGCTAAAAAAGACACTCATTTTGGGACAAATATTTTTTAAAAATTTAGGGACACTCATTTAGGGACAGAGAGAGTACCTTTTAGGCGACAAGTAGCTCAATTTTTTATGTTAAAAAGTGTGTTTTCTAAAAAATAATTTCAAATCATATCATAACCTATCTAATTTGATTTGTCTCGTCGAGATTAACATAACTGTATTTTTATAATTTTTTTTGACTTCAAAATCTCAAAATATTGCATTTTAATATTATTAAAGATTTTTTTTAAAAAAGCGCGAGAGTCGCAAGCTGTATTGAGCGGGCAGGTTTGACGCCTCGGTCTCACTCACCCCGTGATACCGTCTTATAGACTGCAACTAATTGTCAAGAAGACACTATGAGACCACATACAAAAAAAGTAAGTTTTCCGTTTGTACCAAAAAAAAAAAATACTCTCCTCTGTTCTGGAATAAGAGTTCTACCTTTTATTTGCACGCTTATTAATAAATATTGAAAGTGATGTAAATATTGTGAATGTAAAAATAAAGTAGGAGAGAGAATGAGGGGAGAGAATAGTGAATTGATTGGTGTTGTGAGTATAAAAGTAAAATAAGATAGAGAATGAGTGATGTGAATAGTAAAGATTCTTTGTCATTTTAAGAATATGACTCTTACTTTGAGACGTACCAAAATGGAAAGTAAGGCTCTTACGGATAGAGGGACTACTATACATAAAAAGTAAGAAAACTTCTAAATTCTATTACATTAATTAATATGTACAATAGTCAACAGTGTACAACAACGAAGATTGTTTGTAGGACGAAGTGCCTAAATTAAAGCAAAATATTTTTCATGAAGATTTTTTTTTTTTTTTTTTTTTTTTTTTAAGAAAACCCGTTTGAGAAAATGAACAAAGACTTCCCCCATCCCCCCAAGTAAATGAAGAAACATTAAACCGATGTATGGGTTTCTGCCAATTATCTTGTACCATAAATATTCTGACCCATACTCATGAAAAACCTAGTTGTACTCTTCAACAAAGATCAAAATTAATTAAATGAACCAATAAATGCACGATTTTTTTTTTTTTACGATGCATTTACTTGGTTTTGGCCAACCCATCGGCGATTCGGGAGAGGGATTGAAGGTTGCACCGTACAATTGTATCAACGAATCCGCAGGTTTCTTCCTTAGTATTCTCCGGCGGTACGTCTACAACGTACGATTCAACTACAACCGTCGTTCCATTCCCCGCCGGCGAGCTATGAACCGTCGTCACGGATCGATAATTCTTCAGCCTGTGGTCCCCGCCGACAACGCTGAAGCTCATCACGTGCCGTTCGTCGTCGAGAATCTCGAGCCGTTCGGTGCTAGACCCCGCCGGCAATCCCGAGATCACGTGGACCTCACGGAGTGTTCCCACGTTCCCGTCGCCGAGGATCACGTTGCAGCTCTTTAAAAAGTTCTTGTACGCCTGCGGTTTGTCGAAGCGGCGGACGACGGACCAGACCGTCGAGATTGGGGCGGAGATGGTCTGGACTTTGGCGGAACAGCACTGGTTTGGACCCACCGCGTGGGTGTGGTGGTGTTGGAGGTCTTCCGGCACGGAAATCGAGGAAGGGAGCCTCCATATTGTTGTTGTGCTGGCCGAGGCGGCGGCGTTGGAGGGTTGCTTATTGGCGGTGGTGGTGGTGGTGGTGGCGGTGTTTTGGATTCTGTGGATTCGAATCGACGATGAATCCATAGAAGGCATTTAATTTGATTTGGGTCTCTGTGTGTCTCTCTCTATATCGTAATGGAAATTTAGGAAATCTGGTTTTAGACGTCTTGTATAAATACAGAGTGTAATGTCACAGAGTTAGAGAGAGAGAGAGACAAAAGTACGTGCAAGTTGCAAATGTTTTAAGTTAGTTTGATCTTTCCTCGGAGTAAAGATTTTGGACGGAAGAGAGAGAGAGAGAGAGAGTCACGCACAAGGATTACGCCGGACATGCAAGTGGATCATCAACTTGCAATATTTTGTTTGGACCGACTGTTAAAGTAAGGGACTTGATTTTTGTGTTTAATTACGATGATTGACATTCATGTGTTAGAAATGACGAGAATGCCCTTTTATCTTGTAAATTTGTACGTCTAATGGATTGGATTAGAGTAGTAAAATCCTTTTTTATGTGTAATAAGTTGAGCTTGGAAGCAAAGTATATTGGGGTTATTGGCGGAGGGGAAGGTCCAATAAGAATGTTGGAGTTGGGTAATTCTAAGTTGGGTAATAAGGTCTGGATGATTCTCTTTGGGAAGCATCACTTCTTTTTTCCTTTTTTGTTTTAAAGCAAAGATAGCTGATGATACCAAAAACGTTCGTATCAACCCAAATTCATCGGTTCGGATAATCTCAGCGAATTCTTTAATGGCCTGAAAAACAATGAACAAACGTAAAATTAAGTCGGGGCTTCTCCGGCGAAAGCCCTCCGGCGTAGAGTAAAAATGTGGTTTTAGACAGAGAAATCAATTGATAAGAGTTCAGAGTCAAGAGATTCGTTACCCTCATATGGCATGATGTGACTTGTTTATATAGGCGAGTAGTAATTGTTTCCTTGCTTGGGAAGAAAGTTTGGAAATCCTAGAGATTTAGGATTGATTTAGGAAAGTAATCCAATTAGGGACGTACAATAGAATTTCCTTATAGGAAGGACCTTGTTATTCGTGTTGTGGAATTGACTCTCCAACACCCAAGCAATATCCCAAGAACAATATAGCACCACAAACAAGCACAAGAAATAAAGCACAAGAAAAGACACATAAATTGTTAACCCAGTTCGTCAATATGTTTGACTACGTCTGGGGGCACTACCAAGCAAGGATCTTGCACTATAATATGTTTGTATGAAGTTACAATGAGTTTAGGGGCGGAACTTTACTTAAATATACAACCAAGAATGAAAACCTAACCCTAGATAGACAAAGGAACCCGAAAATTGGCCTAAAATCTGAACCAGTTTTTGTCTCACCCGACAAGTGGGCGGTCGCCCATATAGGGCCTGGGCGGTCGCCCAAGAACTGCTTCCTCCGGATGTACAGACTGATAAAGTGGGCGGTCGCCCACCATCACCCTGGGCGGCCGCCCAAAGGGTCAGTCCCTCCGACGATTTTCTCCCCTTTTTACTCCGAAATCTAACCCGGTTGGTCCTCTATTCCAACAATCTCCCACCTAGAGATCAACCGCGCATACAAGCCCCGTATCCGTTCTTCAACTCATCCTTGGTGTCGTCCTAGTGCTCTCCTCGAACATGGTAGTGCCATCCTCCTCTCCTATTCTCCAAGCCCCATTGAATCTATACATAGCTTCAACTTTTCAAGGTTTACCACCTTGGTCAACATGTCAGACGGATTCTCCGATCCCAAAATCTTCTCCAGTTTTAAGATCTTCCTCTCCAAGAGATGTCTGATATAGTGAAACCTCAGCTCAATGTGCTTCGTCCTAGAATGAAACGCCGGATTCCTAGCCAAATGAATTCCACTCTGACTGTCACTGTAGAGAGCATTACCACTTCGCGTCTTCCCAAGTTCACCCAAGAAGTTCTGCAACCATACCTTCTATTTGCTTGCCTCTGTCACTGCCACATATTCTGCTTCCGCAGTCGACTGAGCCACGATCTTCTGCAATTTAGAAGCCCAGGAGATTGCCGTACCACCCAATGTGAAAACATAACCCGTAGTACTTCTCCTCTTGTCTAGATCGCTTGATGCCAAATCTGCATCAGCATAACCCGCTAACACGACCTCCTTGCTTGAGAAACATAGAGCCTTCCCAGCAGTACCCTTTAAGTAACGCAGGATCCATTTGAGCGCTTCCCAATGTTGCTTCCCTGGATTGCCCATGTACCGGCTGACTACTCCCACCGCATGTGCAATGTCCGGCCTTGTACACACCATTGCATACATTAGACTCCCCACTGCCGAAGCATATGGAGTCCTCTCCATCTTGTCACGCTCCTCCTTACCCTTAGGTGAGTCCTTCTCGGATAGCTTGAAGTGCATACCCAATGGTGTCCCTGTTGGCTTCGCCTCTTCCATGCAAAACCTTGCCAAGACTTTCTCAACGTATTCTGCTTGTGAAAGAACTAACTTACCCGACTCCCTATCTCGGTCAATCCGCATGCCCAAGATTTTTTTGGCCTCCCCCAAATCCTTCATCTCGAACCGTTCTGACAACTGAGCCTTCAATCTGTTTACCTCTCTACTGCTGGAGCCCGCTATTAACATGTCATCCACATATAACAGCAAGATTATATACCCATTGTCCGTGTTCTTGAAGTAGCAACAATGATCCGCCTCACATCTGATAAAATCAATATCGTGCATGAATCCGTCGAACTTCCTGTACCACTGCCTAGGAGCTTGTTTAAGGCCATACAAACTCTTAGTCAATCTGCAAACCAGTTCCTCACTATCCTTAGACAAGTAACCCTCTGGTTGTACCATGTAAATTTCTTCCTCCAAATCCCCATGAAGAAAGGCCGTCTTTACATCCATCTGTTCCAGCAACAAGTTATCCGCCACTACTATCCCCAGAACCATTCTAATAGTGGTCATTTTCACAACAGGAGTGAATACCTCGGTGTAGTCAATACCGTACCTTTGCTGAAACCCTTTTACAACCAAACTTACCTTGTAACACTTACTGCCGTTTGCTTCCTCCTTGATCCTGTAAACCCACTTGTTATGCAATGCCTTCTTCCCCTTAGGCAGTTTAATCAACTCCCAAGTTTTATTGGCCTTTAATGAGTCCATCTTATCATCCATCGCAGCTTTCCACTTATCACAAAGTGCACTACGAACAGCCTCCACATAACATTCCGGCTCACCACTATCTGTCAGCAACAAATAGTAATTTGAAGGGGTATACCTGTCAGGTGATCCACGCAATCTGCTGGATCTACGCAGCGGAATATTCTGTTCCGGAGTATGTGGTTCATCTTCAGTGACCCCCTGACCATGGTCATCATGAACCGTCATGCTCCCACCCGAGTCTGGAATATCCACCTCTACAACCTCCGGTTCCGAACTAATATCATCAGATGCCCCCTTTCTGTCCTTGTACAATACCTGTTCATTGAATACCACATCTCGACTACGAATAATTTTATTGTTTTGGTCATCCCAAAACTTATACCCGAAGTCATCCCCGCCATATCCAATAAACGTACATTTTACAGATTTTGCATCTAACTTAGTTCTATCAGCAGAATCAATATGAACATATGAAATGCAGCCAAATATGCGAAGAAAGGACAGATTTACCTGGTTGCCACTCCATGCTTCCTCTGGAATTCCATTCCCCAATGGTACCGATGGTCCCCTATTGATCAAGAAAGCAGCCGTGTCAACCGCATGTGCCCAGAACGTCTTCGGAAGTCCACACTTCAATCTCATACTTCTAGCCCGCTCGTTCAATGTCCTGTTCATCCTCTCTGCAACCCCATTGTGTTGTGGTGTGCCCTTTGGAGTTTTCTCCATGCGAATGCCATTCGCTGCATAATATTCCCTGAACTCCCCGAGCTCATACTCCCCACCATTATCTGATCTCAAGCATTTAAGCTTAAGTCCCGTCTGATTCTCCACCAAAGCCTTCCATTTCTTAAACTCCTCGAATGCCTCATCTTTGTGTTTCAAGAAATAAAACCAGACTTTCCTTGTCGAATCATCAATAAAAGACATGTAATAAGACGCACCACCCAGAGAAGTTACCGGGGCCGGCCCCCACAAATCCGTGTGAACCAGTTCTAACTTTGCTTCCCTCAAAGTCCTACCTGTCCTCGAGAAATTACTCCTTGCCTGTTTGCCAAATACACAATCTTCGCAGATCCCCACGTCGACTGTCTTCAAACCCGGTAGTCTTCCCTTTGAGCAAAGTACCTTCATCCCCTTCTCACTCATGTGACCCAATCAACAGTGCCACAAATCCGTATCACCCTTAGCTGACGCCACCACGATACTATCCTTGGTATTATTCGCCAAATACAATGTCCCCTCTTTATTACCCCGAGCGATCTCTGAATCCTCTTTGGTAATAACCCAGTTCCTGCAGCCAAAAGTTACCTTGTAACCTTCTTCATCCAACTGCCCAACTGATAGCAGGTTCTTTTTCAAACCCGGAATGTGTCTGACCCCGTGTAGATGTAGGACCTTCCCGTCCGATGCTCCTATTCTGACATCCCCCTTCCCCTTGATTTCTAAAGGCTCGCCATCCGCCAGATAGACCTTACCGAAATCACCGGAAGTATAGTTTTCCATCTCCTTTGCATGCCCGCATAAGTGGAATGATGCCCCCGAATCCAGCACGCATGATTCTAGCGCACTACTAACACTTAGAACCAGTACATCTTCACCTTCGATTATCACATTCGCCGATTTATCCCTTCGCATGGGACAATCCTTCTTGTAGTGTCCTAACTCCTTACAATGATAGCATTGAACTGATCCTTTCGCGACCCTTGGTTTGTCTCTGATCTCCACGGCCTTGCCCTTACCACCCACTACGTTTTCCCTTGATTCAGTTCTCTCTTTATTGCTAGTACCCGGCCTTCCCCTGCTAGTAGTAGCTAAGGCCGATCCCGAAGTAGACGATGTCCCAAATTTCTTCAAACGATTTTCCTCGCCCAACAGAAAGTCTTTAACATCATCATACTTCAATTTGTTCTTACCCGCTGAAGCATTGATCGCTGTCACCGTTCCGCTCCAACCTCCTGGTAAATACGCTAGCAACAAGCACGGATGAACCTCATCATCAAACGTAATATCCAACGCAGTCAATGAGTCTATAACATCTATAACTCATCGATGTGTTTAGCTAAGGATCCTCCCTCTTGCATCTTGAGACTACCCATCTTGCGTATCAAATCAACCTTGTTTGCAGCAGATGGAGTTTCAAATCTCTCAGTAAGATAATCCAATAGCTCCTTTGTGGTTTTTGCCTTCTTGGTAGTCTTCGCGATCCACTTTGACAAAGTAGATCTAACTACCCCTAGGGCTTTCCGATCCATGAGATCCCAATCTTCCTGCTTTTCTCCTTCCGGCTTGACTCCCTTTAGAGGCTTATAGAGATCTTTGTTGTACAAGAGATCCTCTATTTTCATCCTCCAAAACCCGTAGTCAGAACCATCAAATTTCTCCACCGCTTGTTTGTCCTTGCCCATTCTTGATTGCTTGAACAAACCCTAATCGCCCTATAACCCGGAACGATAAACCAGAGCTCTAGATACCAGTTGTTATGGAATTGACCCTCCAACACCCAAGCAATATCCCAAGAACAATATAGCACCACAAACAAGCACAAGAAATAAAGCACAAGAAAAGACATAGAAATTGTTAACCCAGTTCGTCAATATGTTTGACTACGTCTGGGGGCACTACCAAGCCAGGATCTTGCACTATAATATGTTTGTATGAAGTTACAATGAGTTTAGGGGCGTAACTTTACTTAAATATACAACCAAGAATGAAAACCTAACCCTAGATGGACAAAGGAACCCGAAAATTGGCCTAAAATCCGAACCAGTTTTTGTCTCACCCGACAAGTGGGCGGTTGCCCATATAGTGTAGCGACCCCAAAACCCGTCCCTATTTATTTTATATTTTGGGGTTTTTATTTGACTTATATGTGCATTTTATGTGTTGCATCATATTTTATGATTTGCACATCTTACTTGATTATTTGTGTTATTTACTTAGTTAGTAAAAATAATGATTAAAGGAGTTAAATGATTAAGTTGAAACTTTAGGGTCCTTGTTGAAATTATAAGTTAAGGGGCTTAAGTGTTAACTTTGAAAGTCCAGTGATCAATTTGTAAAATTGGGTGAAGATTTTTTATAAAAACTTTCCCCTTCTCTCTCTTCCTTCTCTGTGTTGATTTCTTTCTACAACTTTCTCTACGTTTCAGTTAGGGTGAAAGAAAAAAAGGTAAGTTCAACCCATTTCGATTTAATTTTTTTTATTTACTTACCCGTTTTAAAAACTAATTATACAAAAATGATCAGGGCGTCGAGTAGGTCATTTCTATCCGAACAAAACTTATTTCAGCGATACTTTTTCCAGAAATAGGTAAGTTACTAATTCCCCTTTAAATGTTAAAATAGTCATATATGCTATATTTAATACTTGTACTTGTTAATTTTGTGATTTGGGTAATATTTGCTATACTTGTAATTTTGGGACAAAGGGAGTATATAGAATTGGTTCTAGCTGGGTGTTGTAATGGTTTGGAAACTCAAATTGTAACCTTAATGAAGTTACTAATGTTGTGCAGTTTATGTGTTATACTTTTGGGACGGAAGGAAAAATGAACTAAGGAAAGAAATCTGGGATTTGGCCCAAAATGGGAGGGGGCGGGCGCACCCTATATAAGGAGGAGCACGCACCCTATTGTTATCAACCTAGGCAAAAGTGTCTGATCAAGGGAAGCGTGCGCACCCTTTTGGGTGGGGCGCGCACACCCTTAGTTGGCCAAAAATAGTGAGGTTCTGATGAAAGGAAGCGCGCGCACCCTATTGGGTGGGGCGTGCGCACCCCCCCCCCCCTGTTTTCCAGGTTTGATAGTTTGTTTAACTTGGGTATAAGAGGAAAATTTTTTGTGTAGTCCTTGGGGTGGTTTAGGACCCAAACGTGAATGTGTATGACTTTTATGTCGTTAATGAAAAAAGATTGAGTTGTGACTAAATGTCCTTATTATGGACTCTTTATGAGAAATCGTTTGTGTGCATCTTGTGATGTATTTGGATTAGTTCCTTCTTGGATTAAATGCCCCGTGTTTTGTTTAGCAAGTATTCATTACTGTGCTTCTTGTGAAAAGTCCAGCTGGTCTTGTTGTAGAGTCAGCCAATGGAAGAATTATAGTGGTACAGGTAAGTCCACTATAAGGTTTTCCATTGTAGCTTCTGAGTCAGGCGGTGGAAGAATTATAGTGGCACACAAGCCAAGTTCACTATAAGGTGTCCACTGCGCCTTCTTTGTTTCCCCAGTCCAGATCGGCCTTGGATGGGATGAATTGCTTCCTTTGGTGAGTACTTGGGTTATGACTTTGTGTCATATTTCCCTCTCTAGTTACATTGGTTCTATTGGTTATGGTTTGGTTTTCGGGATCCCGGCTTCAGCTATTTATGCTGCTCAGATGGTTTTCTCAGATGGTATTCTCGTACGGTTATGGTTATTGGGTAAACCTTGGCTTGGTATCCACCGGAGTGTGGGCTATGTGGTAATTGTGATATATGAGTTGATGTATCTCTTATGCTATATGCTATATGATTACTGTTGATATAGTTTCTTGATGATTATTATATTAACATATAACGTAGTTGCATTTTAGTAAGTTACTGAGATTTATTCTCACCCTTTATTTGTTTACTGTTTTAGATAAAGGCGAGTCCAGGGGATAGGACACTTGGCACGGGAGGACGTTGGATTGGTAAGAGTTGAGACTTGTTTTGTGAAGGTTACATTATGTAAATGTAAACCCTTTGGGTAGAGTACCCGTACTTCTTATGGTCACACTTATTTTGGTTAATGTTGGTAAATGTACATTTGTTTAAAAGTTTGTAAGCCTTCGGGCTAAGTACTTTCGTTGTGAAAGTTGGTTGTAAAGTTTGTTTAAAAGTTAAGTGAAGTCTTTGAACTTCAAGTATGTTTTTGTTAAACTTTATGAAAGTACATTTCGATTTTTTTTTTAAAAAAGTAAATGTTTTATAACGTCTTCCACTCGTGTCCCGGGTATGGGGCGCGATAGTTGGTATCAGATCTAGGTTGTAGATGGTCTAGAATGACTAAATGAACTAGGAGGGTAGTAGAGTATAGAGTGAGTAACGTTGAGTGTTTTACGCAGGTATTCATTAAAAATGGGTGAAACTGAAGGAGAGCAGGCTGGCTCTTCGGGGCAAGGGGATGCAAGAGAAGAGGCTCGAATTATGTTTCAAGGAATGTTCGAAGCAGCAATGAAAACCTTAAATGATCAGAGGCAAGAAAAGGAACAGGTACCACCAAGATATGGCCTAGAACAGTTTCTGAAAATGAAGCCTATGGATTATGATGGAGAGCCTGATGTATCCAAGACTGAAAGGTGGATTGAATCAATGGAAAAGATCTTTGATGCTTTGAGATGTTCGGAGGAAGATCAAGTCAGGTTTGCTACTTATAAGCGGAATGGAGCTGCCGAGCATTGGTGGAAAGCTTTGAAAACTAAATGAGATGAGACTCATGTACCTTACACTTGGGAGAATTTTCTGGGAAAATTTAAAGAACACTTCATTCCTAGAGTAGATCAAGACAGGAAGGAGATGGAATTTCTTAGCTTGGAGCAAGGTTCTATGTCAATTGCTCAGTATTCAGCTAAATTTTCAGAGTTGTCCAGGTATTGTACTCACCTAGTGGCAACTGAGGAGAGAAAGGCTACGAGGTTTGCTAAAGGTTTGAAAACTGTGATTAGAACTCAGCTAGTATCCCACAAGTTGCAAGATTTTCAAGATGCAGTTGATCGAGCCTACCAGGTGGAGCATGATATTGAGGAACATAAGAAGAAAATGAAATTGTTAGGTGCAGGGAAGGAAGTTAGGCAACAACAACAACGTGGTTATAATAGAGGAAATCAAGGTGGATCTTCACAATTCAAAAGGTCTCTTCAAAGACAGTCAGGTAATAGAAATCAAAGTAACACTTCAGGGAGTCAGAGCAGAGGAGTTTGTAATTATTGTCAGAAAGAAGGGCATTCAGAAGAGAGATGTTGGAAGAAACAGGGAAAATGTTTGAATTGTGGACAGTTGGGTCATTTTCAGAGGGATTGCCCTAAGTTTAAAGTGCAGGCATCGGGGAGTGTAGTTGGGTCTTCTCAGGGCCAGAAGAGGGATTCTTCAGGAAAGCCTAAGGTTCAGGGTCATGTCTTTGCCATTTCTCAACAACAGGCTTCAGATTCCTCTAACGTGATAGGAGGTATTATTTCTGTGTCTAGTTTGAGGGCACGTACACTTATAGACCCTGGCTCATCGCATTCTTATGTGTCTATGCATTTTGCTTCTCGATTGCATTTGTCTTCTGAATCTCTACCTTATGTGTTAGAAGTGTCAACTCCTATAGGGGAGTGTTTGGTGACCAATGAGGTGTTGCATTCTTGTGATGTGCATATACGTGAGCATGTTTTACCTGCTGATTTAGTTATCTTACCATTACAAGATTTTGATATTATCTTGGGTATGGATTGGTTGGGTAAATATCATGCGTCTGTTGATTGTGCTAAAAAAGTGGTCACATTTTCTATCCCTAATGTTCCTAAATTTACTTTTGAAACTGTTCCCTGGGGTAGAGAGATTCGAATTTCTTATATGAAGGCTAGAAAGTTGTTGAACCGGGGTTATGCGGGGTATTTGGCTAGTGTTTTGGACACTACTAAAAGGGTTCCTGATATTGAGGATATGCCTATTGTTAAAGAATTCTCAGATGTATTTTCTTCTGAGTATGCTATGCCTCCTGACCGGGAAATCGAGTTCTGTATTGACTTACTTCCAGGTACGAATCCTATATCTGAGGCACCTTACAGAATGGCCCCAGCTGAATTGAAAGAGTTGAAGGTTCAGTTGCAAGAGTTACTTGATCGAGGATTCATTCGTCCTAGTGTATCCCCGTGGGGAGCTCCAATATTATTTGTTAAAAAAAAAGATGGGTCCTTGAGACTGTGTATTGATTACAGAAAGCTGAATCATGTAACTATAAAGAATAAATATCCGCTTCCTCATATTGATGATTTATTTGATCAACTTCAAGGGTCGGTTGTCTTTTCAAAACTTGACTTGAGGAGTGGGTACCACCAGTTGAAAATCCGTTCTGAAGACATTTCTAAAACTGCTTTTCGTAGTAGATATGGTCATTATGAGTTTCTGGTTATGCCTTTCAGGTTGACTAATGCTCCGGCTGTTTTTATGGATATGATGAATAGGGTCTTTAAACCTTATCTTGATACCTTCGTGGTTGTATTTATTAATGATATTCGTGTTTATTCTAAGTCCCGGGAGGAGCATGAACAGCATTTACGAATGGTTTTATCTATTCTTCGTGATAAGCAGTTGTTTGCTAAATTCAGTAAGTGTACTTTTTGGCTCAATGAAGTATCTTTTCTTGGGCACGTGATCTCTAATAAAGGTATGTCAGTTGATCCATCTAAAGTTGAGGCTATTGTGAATTGGAGGAGGCCAGAATCGGTTACAGAAATTCGAAGCTTCTTGGGGTTAGCTGGGTACTACAGAAGGTTTATTGAGGGGTTTTCTAAGATTGCAACTCCCTTGACTCAGTTGACTGGAAAGAATGTTCCTTATGTGTGGGATGAAAAATATCAAGCTAGTTTTGAAGAGTTGAAGAAGAGATTGACTATAGCTCCTATTCTTGCCCTACCTAATGGTAATGATGATTTGGTAATATATAGTGATGCTTCTAAAGAAGGCATCGGGTGTGTATTAATGCAAAATGGAAGGGTGATTGCATATGCTTCGAGGAAGTTGACTACGAGTGAGCAGAATTATCCTACACATGACATGGAGCTTGCAGCTATTGTCTTTGCATTGTACAAGTGGAAACATTATCTTTATGGGGCAAAGTTTGAGATTTTCACAGATCATCAGAGTTTGAAGTATCTTTTCTCCCAGAAAGAGTTGAATAATAGACAACGAAGATGGATGGAGCTGTTGAAGGATTATGATTGCACTATTTCTTATCATCCGGGCAAGGCAAATGTGGTAGCTGATGCTATTAGCCGGAAGTCTTATGTAGCTTCATTGATGGTGCGGGAATGGAAGATGTTGGAGGATGCTCGAGATTGGAGTCCTTATGAATCAAAGCATGGAGCTATTTTTGCGAACATTCGAGTATTACCAACTCTAGTTCAACGAATAAAGGAAGCTCAGAAGGATGACCCGCAATTGGTAAAGATTATGGATAAAATTAAAGATGATAAATTTGAGGATTTCTCCCTCAGTTCTGAAGGGGTATTAACTTTCAGAGGTCGATTGTGTGTGCCTAATGTTGATGGGATTAAACACCAAGTTCTTGATGAAGGCCATAAATCAAGGTATACTATTCATCCCGGGAGTACTAAAATGTATCAGAATTTGAAGCAATACTTTTGGTGGAATAATATGAAGAGGGAAATAGCGGATTATGTATCCAAGTGTTTAACATGTCAACAAGTTAAAGCTGAACATCAAAGGCCCGCAGGATTGCTTCAACCGTTAGAGATTCCGGAATGGAAGTGGGAACATGTTACTATGGATTTTGTAACAGGTTTACCTCGTACTCGAAGAAGGTTTGATGCAGTTTGGGTAATTGTCGATAGGTTGACAAAGTCTTCTTATATTCTACCTATTGAGATTGGTTATTCTATGGAAAGGCTTGCAACTTTGTACATTAATGAGATCGTGAGGTTGCATGGAGTTCCAGTGAGCATTGTATCTGATCGTGACCCTAGATTCACATCTCGGTTTTGGCAAGCATTTCATAAAGCTTTGGGTTCAGAGTTGAGATTTAGTACATCTTTTCATCCTCAAACAGATGGTCAGTCAGAAAGAACCATTCAGATTCTTGAGGATATGTTGAGGGCTTGTTCAGTTGATTTTGCGAATTCTTGGGATATTCATTTGCCTCTCGTAGAGTTTGCTTATAATAACAGTTTTCAGTCCAGTATTGGGATGGCTCCTTATGAAGCTTTGTATGGAAGGAAATGTCGGTCTCCTATCTGTTGGGATGAAGTGGGAGAAGCCAAGATTTGGGGTGTTCAGATGGTTAATGATTCAGTTGAGAAAGTTAAACTTATTCGAGATCGTTTGAGTACGGCCCAGAGTAGACAGAAAAGCTATGCTGATCATCGAAGGCGAGACCTTGAGTTCGAAAAGGGTGACTTTGTGTTTTTGAAGGTTTCTCCTAAGGTTGGTATTCGAAGATATGGAAAGAAAGACAAGCTTGCTCCGAGGTATATTGGTCCATTTGAAATTCTTGGAAGAGTGGGGGATAGGGCTTATCGTCTTGCATTACCTCCTTCTCTTGATAAGATCCATAATGTGTTTCATGTCTCTATGCTTCGGAAGTATGTGTATGATTCTTCTCATGTTCTATCTGAGGTACCCGAGGATATTGAGCCGAGTATGTCTTATGAGGAGTATCCAGTCCAAGTCATTGATTCGAAGGTGCAAGAATTGAGAAACAAAAGTATTCCTCTTGTTCGAGTTGTGTGGAGGAATCACAATGTGGAAGAGTCGACATGGGAACTTCGGGAGGAGATCGAGAGGAAGTACCCTTGGTTGTTTGAGGGCCTCGGTAAGTAACCCTAAAATTCGGGACGATTTTTTTTTAGGGGGGAGTGATTGTAGCGACCCCAAAACCCGTCCCTATTTATTTTATATTTTTGGGGTTTTTATTTGACTTATATGTGCATTTTATGTGTTGCATCATATTTTATGATTTGCACATCTTACTTGATTATTTGTGTTATTTACTTAGTTAGTAAAAATAATGATTAAAGGAGTTAAATGATTAAGTTGAAACTTTAGGGTCCTTGTTGAAATTATAAGTTAAGGGGCTTAAGTGTTAACTTTGAAAGTCCAGTGACCAATTTGTAAAATTGGGTGAAGATTTTTTATAAAAACTTTCCCCTTCTCTCTCTTCCTTCTCTGTGTTGATTTCTTTCTACAACTTTCTCTACGTTTCAGTTAGGGTGAAAGAAAAAAAAGGTAAGTTCAACCCATTTCGATTTAATTCATTTTATTTACTTACCCGTTTTAAAAACTAATTATACAAAAATGATCAGGGCGTCGAGTAGGTCATTTCTATCCGAACAAAACTTATTTCAGCGATACTTTTTCCGGAAATAGGTAAGTTACTAATTCCCCTTTAAATGTTAAAATAGTCATATATGCTATATTTAATACTTGTACTTGTTAATTTTGTGATTTGGGTAATATTTGCTACACTTGTAATTTTGGGACAAAGGGAGTATATAGAATTGGTTCTAGATGGGTGTTGTAATGGTTTGGAAACTCAAATTGTAACCTTAATGAAGTTACTAATGTTGTCCAGTTTATGTGTTATACTTTTGGGACGAAAGGAGTAAAAATGAACTAAGGAAAGAAATCTGAGATTTGGCCTAAAATGGGAGGGGGCGCGCGCACCCTATATAAGGAGGCGCACGCACCCTATTGTTATCAACCTAGGCAAAAGTGTCTGATCAAGGGAAGCATGCGCACCCTTTTGGGTGGGGCGCGCGCACCCTTAGTTGGCCAAAAATAGTGAGGTTCTGATGAAAGGAAACGCGCGCACCCTATTGGGTGGGGCGTACGCACCCCCCCCTGTTTTCCAGGTTTGATAGTTTGTTTAACTTGGGTATAAGAGGAAAATTGTTTGTGTAGTCCTTGGGGTGGTTTAGGACCCAAACGTGAATGTGTATGACTTTTATGTCGTTAATGAAAAAAGATTGGGTTGTGACTAAATATCCTTATTATGGACTCTTTATGAGAAATCGTTTGTGTGCATCTTGTGATGTATTTGGCTTAGTTCCTTCTTGGATTAAATGCCCCGGGTTTTGTTTAGCAAGTATTCATGACTGTGCTTCTTGTGAAAAGTCCAGCTGGTCTTGTTGTAGAGTCAGCCAATGGAAGAATTATAGTGGTACAGGTAAGTCCACTATAAGGTTTTCCATTGTAGCTTCTGAGTTAGGCGGTGGAAGAATTATAGTGGCATACAAGCCAAGTTCACTATAAGGTGTCCACTGCGCCTTCTTTGTTTCCCCAGTCCAGATTGACCTTGAATTGGATGAATTGCTTCCTTTGGTGAGCACTTGGGTTATGACTTTGTGTCATATTTCCCTCTCTGGTTACTTTGGTTCTATTGGTTATGGTTTGGTGTTCGGGATCCCGGCTTCAGCTATTTATGCTGCTCAGATGGTTTTCTCAGATGGTATTCTCGTACGGTTATGGTTATTGGGTAAACCTTGGCTTGGTATCCACCGGAGTGTGGGCTATGTGGTAATTGTGATATATGAGTTGATGTATCTCTCATGCTATATGCTATATGATTACTGTTGATATAGTTTCTTGGCACGGGAGGACGTTGGATTGGTAAGAGTTGGGACTTGTTTTGTGAAGGTTACATTATGTAAATGTAAACCCTTTGGGTAGAGTACCCGTACTTCTTATGGTCACACCTATTTTGGTTAATGTTGGTATATGTACATTTGTTTAAAAGTTTGTAAGCCTTCGGGCTAAGTACTTTCGTTGTGAAAGTTGGTTGTAAAGTTTGTTTAAAAGTTAAGTGAAGTCTTTGAACTTCAAGTGTGTTTTTGTTAAACTTTATGACAGTACATTTCGATTTTTTTTTTTTTAAAAAGTAAATGTTTTATAACGTCTTCCACTCGTGTCCCGGGTATGGGGCGCGACATATAGGGCCTGGGCGGTCGCCCAAGAACTGCTTCCTCCGTATGTACAGACTGATAAAGTGGGCGGTCGCCCACCATCACCCTGGGCGGCCCCCCAAAGGGTCAGTCCCTCCTACGATTTTCTCCCCTTTTTACTCCGAAATCTAACCCGGTTGGTCCTCTATTCCAACAATTCGGAGGGCATTTCCTTGTTGTAGAGTCAGCCAATGGAAGAATTATAGTGGTACAGGTAAGTCCACTATAAGGTTTTCCATTGTAGCTTCTGAGTTAGGCGGTGGAAGAATTATAGTGGCACACAAGCCAAGTTCACTATAAGGTGTCCACTGCGCCTTCTTTGTTTCCCCAGTCCAGATTGGCCTTGAATTGGATGAATTGCTTCCTTTGGTGAGCACTTGGGTTATGACTTTGTGTTATATTTCCTTCTCTGGTTACTTTGGTTCTATTGGTTATGGTTTGGTGTTCGGGATCCCGGCTTCAGCTATTTATGCTGCTCAGATGGTTTTCTCAGATGGTATTCTCGTACGGTTATGGTTATTGGGTAAACCTTGGCTTGGTATCCACCGGAGTGTGGGCTATGTGGTAATTGTGATATATGAGTTGATGTATCTCTCATGCTATATGCTATATGATTACTGTTGATATAGTTTCTTGGCACGGGAGGACGTTGGATTGGTAAGAGTTGGGACTTGTTTTGTGAAGGTTACATTATGTAAATGTAAACCCTTTGCCCTACTTCTTATGGTCACACCTATTTTGGTTAATGTTTGTATATGTACATTTGTTTAAAAGTTTGTAAGCCTTCGGGCTAAGTACTTTCGTTGTGAAAGTTGGTTGTAAAGTTTGTTTAAAAGTTAAGTGAAGTCTTTAAACTTCAAGTGTGTTTTTGTTAAACTTTATGACAGTACATTTCGATTTTTTATTTTTTTTTAAAAAGTAATGTTTTATAACGTCTTCCATTCGTGTCCCGGGTATGGGGCGCGACATATAGGGCCTGGGCGGTCGCCCAAGAACTGCTTCCTCCGTATGTACATAATGATAAAGTGGGCGGTCGCCCACCATCACCCTGGGCGGCCGCCCAAAGGGTCAGTCCCTCCGACGATTTTCTCCCCTTTTTACTCCGAAATCTAACCCGGTTGGTCCTCTATTCCAACAATTCGGAGGGCATTTCCTTGTTGTAGAGTCAGCCAATGGAAGAATTATAGTGGTACAGGTAAGTCCACTATAAGGTTTTCCATTGTAGCTTCTGAGTTAGGCGGTGGAAGAATTATAGTAGCACACAAGCCAAGTTCACTATAAGGTGTCCACTGCGCCTTCTTTGTTTCCCCAGTCCAGATTGGCCTTGAATTGGATGAATTGCTTCCTTTGGTGAGCACTTGGGTTATGACTTTGTGTCATATTTCCCTCTCTGGTTACTTTGGTTCTATTGGTTATGGTTTGGTGTTCGGGATCCCGGCTTCAGCTATTTATGCTGCTCAGATGGTTTTCTCAGATGGTATTCTCGTACGGTTATGGTTATTGGGTAAACCTTGGCTTGGTATCCACCGGAGTGTGGGCTATGTGGTAATTGTGATATATGAGTTGATGTATCTCTCATGCTATATGCTATATGATTACTGTTGATATAGTTTCTTGGCACGGGAGTACGTTGGATTGGTAAGAGTTGGGACTTGTTTTGTGAAGGTTACATTATGTAAATGCAAACCCTTTGGGTAGAGTACCCGTACTTCATATGGTCACACCTATTTTGGTTAATGTTGGTATATGTACATTTGTTTAAAAGTTTGTAAGCCTTCGGGCTAAGTACTTTCGTTGTGAAAGTTGGTTGTAAAGTTTGTTTAAAAGTTAAGTGAAGTCTTTGAACTTCAAGTGTGTTTTTGTTAAATTTTATGACAGTACATTTCGATTTTTTTTTTTTTTTTTAAAAGTAAATGTTTTATAACGTCTTCCACTCGTGTCCCGGGTATGGGGCGCGACATAAAGGGCCTGGGCGGTCACCCAAGAACTGCTTCCTCCGTATGTACAGACTGATAAAGTGGGTGGTCGCCCACCATCACCCTGGGCGGCCGCCCAAAGGGTCAGTCCCTCCGACGATTTTCTCCCCTTTTTACTCCGAAATCTAACCCGGTTGGTCCTCTATTCCAACAATTCGGAGGGCATTTCCTTATTTGAATAGGTCTTGGACTCTGCATGTGCATTCCATATTTGATTAGGATTCTTCGTGGTTTGGAGTGCTGATCAAGTCACTTAGGGCACGCGGCCTTGGTCGGTCTATGCCTCCTTGTGATCGGCCTAGGCACGGTCAACGAGGGTACTCAAGGTAATTTGGGACTTGGATTCCCATAACGGTAATTGACTAGTCACCAGCTTCCCCCGTGGTCGGTCTTAGCGAGACGGAGGAAGGAATGTGGTCAACATAATTTGGTCGGCATGTAGGTGTGTCGAGGAGAGAATATACTGAGTGGGGTTGGCCCATGTCTCAAGTCGTCAAAGTCTCCTTCATGGGTCTAAGACTTGAGGGTTCCATTCCCATAGTTCTGTTGGATTAGCTTGTCTGGACATTACCCGACCCAAAGATATATATGTTCGGTTTATACCGTTCAAGAACATACTCTTTCTGTTACAATTGAACTTACCAAATATTGACAAAAATTGTTAACTTAATTTCATTTAACCAACAAAATATGAAATTTTTTATAGTCCTAATGGAAATATAAAAGTTATTATTAATTCACCATTAAGAATAGTATCAATAACAATTTTTAGGGATATGAAGAACCATGTTGATAACAATTGATATTTAAATAAACTGCTACACAGTACGATTTAACTTTGAAAATATTAGAAAATAAAGCCTCTGATTTGACAGAAAAATGACAACCAAACATCCCGGGCATGATAAACTTGAGCAGACGTAGGATCTGAAATCGAAGCCCTCTTACATTTTTGCACTTGCAAAAAGGGGACAGTGGCCTCCAATAACACCCCCAAGTATTATCCTTAGACCTAACCATCCAATTTGAAGCTATGAAAACCAGCTAAATTGAAGCTATGAAAAGTGCCAATAACACGTTCAAGAACGTCAAAAAAAAAATTCAAATACAAAGCAAAGTCTTCACCAATTACAAAAAGAGTATTCAACAGACTCTCACTAAGGAGAAAATTCAAAAGACCTTCAGCAAAAGGAAGGAAACAAACAAACGTACATACAATGAAAAACACAACCAAACCAAAAATTTAAGAAAACAAAGAATCTTTAAGGATACGAAATTTGAACATAAACCATTACTTTCATAGTTATTAATTGACAAAATGACAATAAATAAGTGTAAAATTAGAGCGGAGGAATACAAAGAAGATGTATCAAAAGAAAAGGACTGACTAGAATTTTTAAGAAACAGTCTTAAAATAAAATATTATTCATTCTATTAAACAAATCAGTATATTTCATTTATTATAGAAGAAAATGAAATTTGAATTCACGAATAATGGATTATATGCATTGCTCTTTCAACCCATATAAGTATGTGTTGGTTAGAAGAATCACTATTTGATTGTTTTGAAGAATCTGCTTCTTACTTGACTGTCAAATGAATATCCTGTAACACCCCATCCCTAAATTTTGATTAAAAAAATTACTCTAACAAATGTTAAATATTATTCAATCATATTTAAGAAGCTCAATAAAAAATTAGTAAAACTCTACTCCCACCGTCCCACACCAATAGGCACTTTTGGTCAAATTTACTTGAACTTTGACTAACATTTTATGCTAAATAATTCATCTCCATAAAAATTTATAAATAGTTATTGATAATGTTTTTATTACTAATTTAGTAACGTTTTTAAAAAGTTTTATGGAGATTAATAATTTAACATAAAATGTTAGTTAAAATTAAAATTGTTTTGACCAAAAGTATCCTTTGGTATGGGACAGAGGGAGTATATAAGTAATCAAAACTAGCATAATAATCAAGTCAATTATAATAATCATAATAAAATAAATTCTTAGACTAATGTACTCGATCCCAAGAAAAGATATTAAGGACTAGGGATGATGTAGGAAGGTTCGTGGATCGTATCGACGAAGTTGCGGCAGGATTTTGTAATTTGGTCGTCCGGGCTTAGAATGGCTATTATGCGTACCTTTCGGAAAGGGGATTTCTCCACGAACAAGACTCATCACTTCGTCATGATGTACGATGCTTTTCGGGCATTCGAGACCGTTTAGGGCTCGGAAATAGCCTTTTACTTTTTAAAACAATTATTTTTAATTTCGGATTTTATTTCCTTATTTTGTTTGGTTTAGGGTTTTGGTTTTTTAGTTACCCTAGGGGTATTTAAACACTTTTCTTATGCTGTAGCCGTCAGATTATTATTTTATTTCAAAGAGTTTTCGTGGATTCCAGGTTCTATCTTTCTAGGGCTTATTGCTGGTAAACTCTTGTGTTTAGCGATTGTTATTCACGAATATTGCTTCCGTTCTGCGTCAAGGGAGTTCAACTATATCTCAGTATTATTTTGTGTAGGAATATCTAATCATTTGTATTCAAATTTTATTTTCGATAGTTATGCTTATAGTCTTTTACTGGTGTGCGTGGTATCTTCAATCAACGACATAAATAAAGGCAAAAAATAAAATAAAAAAATAAAATAAAAATTGAACAACGCGATGAACCAAACCAACGACAACCATACTATTATTAAGAGATACTCCCTCCGTCCAAGAGTATATGTCCACATTTCCTTTTTAGTCCGTCTCATAGTATATGTCCACTTCCTAAAACTGCAAAGAATCTTTAATATTCCTTCCACTCTTTCTCTCCTTATACATACAACACCAATCAACTTACTATTCAATCCCACTCATTTTCTCTCATACTTCACTTTTCATACTCACAACACTTACATTACTTCCACCATTACTTAATATCCGTGCAAATGAGAGGGTGGATATATAATCTGGGACAAAGGGAGTAACTCTTTTCTCCTTTCGGATTCTCCATGAGGATGTAATAACGAAATGTCATGACTAGGCGGCCAACTGTTGAAAACATTTTTTCTCAATCATCTCAACCTTTATACGCGTTATCATAATCATTATTATCGATTTATTATTGTGCTTTAGCCCTAGTTGCAATTGCAAACAAGACCTTTGAGATGACATTTACTTGAACATGTTGCTCTAGAACGGAACCCTACTCACAACTTACAACTACGATCTCCATTCATAAAGATCTTAAAACTAACCTTCAATAAAAAATCATTTAGCTAAATTAGTATTCTCTTTCTAATACTCAATCCGTCTCAGAGTAAGAGTTCTACCTCTCATTTGCACGGAGATTAAGAAATTGATGTAGGCAAGCGGAAGCATAAAAGAGATAAATAATCGAATACGGTAGAACTCAATCGATATTCGTAAACGATGGGATAGATAATCGAAACTAGTAGAATTTAATCGATACTAGTAAACGATCTTCAACATAGCAAAATTTAATCAATACTAAAGTTGGGATAGATAATCGACTCTGTAGAATTTAATCAATACTAGTAATCGATTCTTCAACACTCGTAGAATTTAATCAAATACTGTGAGTTGGACGAAAGGAGAAAAACTCAAACTTTCGGATTTAACAAAAGAGCAACGCTCAATCAAATTTTATTCATTCATCATCTGCCATTCGGAATTACACAAAGACCTATATATATAGGAGTTCTAAGACTTGAAAAACAAGTCAATATCTCCTAAAATTAACCCTAGCCTATATAGTAACCTACTGGAACTCAAAAACATATTGCCTAAATCTACTCTTAAACACGATATTATCACCTCCCTAAATATAAATCCGAAAATTACATTTAAATATCAAATAATTAAAATAAAAACCTAAAGTTATCCCTAAACATATCTCTATATCGATCTTCATCAGAAATGTTAAAGGTGATATAAGTGTTGTGAGTGTAAAAGTAAAGTAGGAGAGAGAATGAGTGGGAGGGAATAGTACGTTGATTGGTGTTGTGAGTATAAAAGTAAAGTATGAGAGATAATGAATGCGATGAATAATAAAGATTATTTACCATGTTAGGAAAGAGAGACTATTACTCTGGGATGTACCAAAATAAAAAGTAAGACTCTTACTCTTGGACAGAGTGAGTACTTTTTAGTGATGAAAATACATTTCAAAGTGGGATGTGAAAAAGGAAAATAATTTAAAATAAAAACAACAACACTTAGCGGAACTAGAGATTTATTTTGATAATTTTGGCCAACAAAAATCGCAGATTATTATGAAAGTAGAACCCCGACCAACTCAACATTATTGTTCATTTTTATAATTTTAGAGACATTTCGAAAAAATTGACGTTTAATCAATTATACTAATTACTTGCTCACAAAAAAAAAAAAAAAAAAAAAAAAAAACTAAATAAACAGTTCCACAACCTAACATACATAAATACATGTACTATTGCTATATGATCTGCTTGTAAAATTTGAGCATATACTTAAACATATTATCATGTACATATATACAGTACGTAAATAGTATTTTTAAAGACAATTGTAGTAGTTCTATTGAACCTTTATTTTGAAACAATAATTTATCAATACTTTACCGTCAATTCTGGGATACTACGTACGTAATTTCGGGTAAAGTATAATCCAACTAGAGTAATGCGCAGAACTCCAATTAACGCACATCATGCATCAACTAGGGCTCTATTTAATTTGAGCAAGTCTTGTGTGAGACGGTCTCACACACGGATCTTGACGAGAGAGAAAATGAGTTTGCCCCTCCCCGCCCCGCCCTTAGAGGGCAAACCATTTACTCTCTCAACGAGATCCGTCTCACGTATGAGACCGTCTCACACAAATTTTTATCATTTAATTTTGATTTTTGACCCTCCTCATCTTATGATCTGAGTAGTACCATTGATAATTTCCATCCTTTTACAAACCCTAGTTGGATTTTTATTACTAGGAAAGTAAGTAATTTATGGACAAATGGTACAACTTTAACATTATTATTCCATATTGATGGCTTCCAATCTGTCCTTTCCACCTTCTCTATAATAACAACTAACTCCATCAACTTGATTGTTTTCTTTTATGTTCAAGTTGGAATTTGAAACCCAACTTCTTCACAACTGACAAATATGGTTTTGAATCTATCCATAAAATTATGCATACACCCCTCTCCTATCCCCTCTCCAAGCTAGTTGTGAATCCAACCTCCCCACTTTTGCTTCAACTTGTCTCATAAAGTCATCCAAACTCCACCAACCATATGTTGTACTCCCTCTACCTTTTAATAATTATCGTATTAACTACTCCCTCAATCAATAACAATTTTTAATTTTCATTAAGATAATTAAATTAATTTTAAATTATTGTTCAAATTTTCATCATATTAACGTATAAAAAAGGACAACATTTATTAGGGGCTGATCGAGAGAGTGTATTCTTAAGAGGACTACGCAAAAAAAAGACATGTTAATTAATAGTATCCATTTATCAAGCATGTATATACATGTATTTAGTGATAATTACTCCCTCTGTCCCGATTTAAGGTTCTTACTTTCCTTTTTAGTCTGTCTCAATTTAAGGTTCTTACTTTACTTTATTACCTAAAATAGAAAGTGGGACCTACTTGTCATTCTCACAACAAAAACTCCCTACCCACCTTCTCTATCTTACTTTACTTTCCACACTCATAACATTTACTTTTTCTTAATCTCTGTGCAAAGTCAAAGTTAGAACCTTATATTATAGTGAGACGGAGGGAGTACATGTTAGTTAGATTGTTAAAAATCTTTAAAATTTTATAAAAATAAACATACTCCAATTGATTATTTTCCTCCCGCTTAGTTTATCCGAAATGGCTAGCCTATTACATAAATCAGGGATAAAAATATAGTCAATGTATTAAAAACAAAGTACTATTATCTCTGTCTCAAAATAAATGTTCAGAAAAAAAATTAAATTTAATAAACTGCGAAAAGAAATAAGAAAAGAGCGACTCTCCTGTGCGGCCGCCACACGGCGTGCGACGGCGCCAGGAGCCGAGCCGCCAATTTTTTTTTTTTTTTTGCAATCCCAATTTTTTTTCCTCCCAACAAAAGTAACACTTCTTATAACGAAATGTAACACTTTTTTTCTTCAAATGTAACACTTTTTTTTTTTTCCCAAAAATGTACCACAATTTTGCTTCAATAAATTAAAGATTGACAACTAGATTAGTGTAACACTTTCTATAAAGGAATGTAACACTCATTTTTTTCAAATGTAACACTTTTTTTTTCACCCAAAATTAACATATGATTGACAACTAAAACTAATGTTACATCTCAATTGTAATAGTTTATATTCTTAAATTTAACATTTTATATGAAATGTAACAATATTTTATTGAGAAAGTAACAATTGGAATGCAAACCTATTTTTTTTGTTGTAAAAAACTGCTGTTACATTTAACAGTTTTCGTGTTACATTTTGAAGATGAATTGGTTACTTTTATCAGAACAGAGTGTTACATCTTAGCTGAAGGAGCTCCTCAAACTTTTTATGTGTAAAAAATTATATTTTTTTAAAAAAAAATCAAACCATATCATGACCTATGTAGTTTTATTCGTCTCGTCGAGACGAACACAACGGTATTTTTAAATATTTTTTCTGAGTTATACATCTCAAGATATAGCATTTTAAAAGTTATTAGTTTTTTTTTTAAATGGACATGTGTTAAAATATGGGAGAGAGAGGGTTGGATTTGGACAGTCGGATGTAGCATACCAACCAGCCGCGAGGAGCAGCAGAACCAAACACCCTTACCGCGGATGTAGGGAAGAATTTGTCATAAGAAAATAGAAAAAAGTGGTCTTTGAACTATAAGAAAAGACAATCACGCATGACATGGCTTTTCAAAATAATCAAACTGTTTTTTCCAATTGCATGCATTCTATGTGAAGATTAATAGTGAAAAGGCAGGTAGAAAGGGGAATTTGGAGGAGTTGGTTCGGGGGAAATTAGTTCCTCCGTAAGTTATAAAAACCTTTAAACCTTAAATCCTAAACCCTAAACCTTAAACCCTATAAAAACAAGATTTTTTATAACTTATGGAGAAACTAGTTTCCCCCAAAAATTTCTCAATTTGGAGTATATTAAGAAGAAAAATAATTAAATTCGAATCTTAAATGGCCTGAGATTTCATCAAATCTAAAATAAAAATTTGAAGTAATCAAATTTATATCAAATATTGCAGGGAAGCAACAAATTTACCGCTAAACAAGTTCAAATTATGTTTGAATGAGAGAGTCAAAGTTGAGCAAGTTACTCTCGATAAACTTCCAGCCCAGCTATTTGGCTTACACGTATAAATACACTACTCTACTCAGTATGAGATTACATTTTTCGGCCATTTACAGACAAAAGTACAGCTAACTTTCCATCAGTTTTGTTGTTGGATAAATTTATACACCCGATTCATTGTACATACTACAGGAACATCTACTGATGTACTATAGTTCAATGTATTTAAAACTGAATAGGAAATAAAATATATATACAGGTTAGTTCTTGAAATATTTTTAACAATAAGGCAGGGCCGTCCCTAGCCTTTCTTGGGCCCGGGGCGAAGACAACTGAAGTGCCCTTATTTTTTATTTTCTTATTTTTTGCAGAACTTAAATATTTTTTACGATCAAGAGATATATGACGGAACTCAAATGTCACATATGAGTAAAAAATAATACAATACTTAAAAAAGAACCAACATACAGTACGTAGATTCATAACAACTAAAATGAAAATAATAAAAGAAAAATACAATGCATATCTAAATAATTAATCACCAAGAACTACTGTGAAGACAAATACGCCTTTGCAGTAGAGCATATAAAACTTCAAGAAATCGAAATCTGAAATAGGACAAAACAAGACGAACGGAACGAACTCATAATGATCATAAAAGCATATTCTTACAAACGTTTTGGGATTTAAAATCATTTGTATTTGTATTTGTATTTGTATTTGTATTTGTATCAATACTTTTTATTACATCGTTTCCACTTTTCATCACACAGTCTGGCAAGATCGTTTAACCCTTCTTAAAATATCTGTGATCTCAAGTAAGGTTCAATTATTTCAACTTTGAAAAAAATATCACCTTATGTCATGTCATAGACATAGTTAACAAAATTCAATAAGCAATGTTAATGTTGGTATTACAATTAACATCTTTGAGAAAAAGAAGAAGTGAACTCCGTGCACATTCTCTTAATTTATCATATTTCAAGAACTTCAACTATTTTCAATTATACAAATATCCAAAAATATTTTTGAATGTTTTTAATTGCTCAAAGATATTAGTTAATGAGGTAACTATTATATCCACAATAACTACAAATTAGTTAAGTCAAAAAGACTCCTCAGGTGATAACATTTCTTCATCATCATCATCATCATCATCATCATCATCATCATCATCATCATCATCATCATTTTAATTAAACTGTTCTTTTTCTAATGTATGAATTTTCATTGGATACATATGCTCTACATCTATCTCACATATGTTTATGAAATATAATATATCATACCAAACTAAATGATAGTCAAGTAAAAATCTAAATATTAATGGGCCTCCTTACTACCGTTTCTTATTTTTATCATTTATTTTATATAAATTAAATAGTTTAAACTTCACTGCTAAAAAATAATACTAAATTTACAATAAAAAAATAAACATACTATATACACATACTATAAAATTTAGGGGCCCCTCTATCATCGTGGGCCCTGGGCGGGTGCCTACCCTGCCCTCCCCTTGAGCCGGCCCTGCAATAAGGAAACAACTATACCAGATAGTTGGCTGACTCATTCGGTGTGCGTGCGTGTTAAGTTTTGGAGAATGCAATATTGATTTTGGGGTTAATGACAATTTAGACCCTAAAGTGATATACCACCTTCCCAAACGAACTCTGATGTTTTATTTTTTCGCCCTTGATGTGAAAAATACTCGCCAGATAAAGCCTTTTTTACGGAATTCGTTAAAAACTCAGATAAGGCCTTTTTTTCTTAAGCCCCTTGAAAGAAATTTCAACTTCAAACTAACCAATTTTGTTAGTCATGTGTATCATAGTAAATATGTTTTGATAAATAAATAATCAAACCCAATTGATTATATGATACATACAAAAGACCTGAGCACATGCAGCCCTATACAAAGCTCAACAGCTAAGCTACCCTGTTTCCAGTCAAGCCAAACAATCAAAGTCATTACATGATCTACCTATCATCTATACATCCAACAAACTAAAGAACTACCTATTACAGACTCCCTCTACCTTAAATGAATTATCAAGATGATATATACAAACAAGCTTCAACAGCTAAAGCCCTACAAGCCCAACAGCTAAGCTCCCCTGCTTCAACAGCTAAGACTGTTCTTCTTCAACAGCTATCTCCACGTCATCAGATCCTTGAAGAATGATTGTTCCAATATTACCAGTCATTGAAATAACTCATATTGAAGATTGTTCAAGTGTGAACACACCTCCTCTAAACCTTGACAATCTGTATACAGAGGAACATCAAACATTCAGTCAAAGTCAAAGGGAACCATTACTTCTCTGTACCTTTGTTCCCCAAACGGCTACTACTGTACCCTTGTCCCCCAATGGCTCTATCTCCTCCCTTATATAAAGGAGTATACTGGCATGTTTTCAAGTGACCCTTTTTAGACCTTCTACACCATTTTTACAACCTTACAATCCTTTGTAGTCTTACTACATTCTCCCTCTGCAGTCTTAAATATTTGCATAAACCCCTGCAAATATTGTGCCATTTTGCACCCAGTTACAACCCTCTCCCAGCCAGCTTAAATCCTAACTATTTTGTAAACACACTTGTGATTTATTTTCTTTTTCTTTTTCTCGCTTTGAAAGAAGCAACCTTAATTGAAGTGTCAATTAAGTAGAGGGGGTTCAAAGGAACTTGCCTTATCAATTCTTGTAACTCTTTTTGAAGAGAATATTATAATGGATTGATCTCACTGTTCCAACAGTGGGGATGGATGTAAAAGAAGGATTTTGCCTCTGAACCACTTTAAAATACTGTGTACACTCTTGTCTCCACACTAACACACACTTACACCTTGTCCTTTTATTTATTATTTCATTTTTATTCCGTTGTACATTTCTTTTATTAACTTATTTCTCAACAGCTAACCTCAAACGGTTAGCTGTCCAAGTTTTAATCAATCTGTTCATTTAGTTAAATAGGGCATTTCAATTAGTATCATAGCTTGGATTCACCACACAGAGTGTAACAACTTGTGAAAGATCCATTCAACCCACCATGCCTCAACCAAGAAGAAACAATGAAAAGGACATTCCACACATTGATGATTGTGGATCTTTTGAGATTTACTCCTCAAAAATTAAAACCTATCTAGATGCTAATAGCATATGGAATTGGTATGTCTTAGAAAATGAAGTTGAACCTCCCACTCAAGCTGAAGTTAATGGAGGAGGTAGCAAACTCAAATCTCCTGAAAACTGGACTGATGCTCAAAGACAACTTATGACTCCAAACTTAAAAGTAAAAAATATTCTGCAAAAAAGTGTCAATGACTCCCTAGCTCAAGAAATAGCCAAAGTACCAAGTGCTAAAGCAGCATGGGAATTAATTAACACCAAGTTCACTAAACACCAGTGTTAGAACCCAGAATCTATATAACTTATTAAAATAGTTAGACAACTTCAAATTCTACCCTGGAGAGAAAGTGAGTGCTGCAAGACCAAGATTTGAAGATCTTGTAAGAGCCATTTTAGACCATTGCAAAACCTTTGAACAATCTGACCTATGCTTAAATATCTACTCTAATCTTCCTTAAGAGTATGAGAAAGTAGCCCTTCCCATTAGAGAAGGAGCTGAATGGAGTAGTATGACCATAAAACAGTACTTTGGTAAACTTGAAGCATATGAACTAGAAGGAATGATCAAAATTCAACCAGCATCTACCATATCTCAAACCCTTGCCCTTGTTGCTCAAGAGCAAACTCAGAAACAGTTTTCCCAACAGGACATTGACACTCTTGTTATTAATGCCCTACAAAAACTGAATATAACTCCTAAACAAGAATCAAAACCAATCTCTCAAGAAGACATTCCAAGTCTTATCTCCATGGCTGTCAGAAATGCCATGAAACATCAAAAGAAAGCTTTTGACAGAAGATACAGTCCTTCACCATACAACCCAACTCAAGAAGTTGTTAAAAAGAGCATTGAGTGTTACAACTGTGGTAAACCAGATCACTATGCTGTTGATTGCAAAGAACCTAAGAAACCAAGAGAACACTAAAAAAGAATGAACTATTCCAAAGAAGTCATTCATAGTTCTAAGTGCAATTGCTATAATTGTGTCAAGGCTAAGAATGACAAAAATAAAGAACAAGTCATGCTTGCTGACTCTTCTAGGTTTAGTGATGAATAATTTGATTCAGCTGACTCAGATAATGAGGAAAAAGAAGCACTATTGTGTTTGGTTGCACAGGAATGTGAAGACTCAGATAATGAAGAGGACCTTGAAGCCTTAGCTGCTGCTGAAAAACTTAAAGAGGTACATAATTTTAACTCTCTTAACATTGATGGTTTCAAAAATTTAGTTTGCACCTTTTTGATTCAAAAGAAGAAAAAAGACTCTAGCTTTGCTGCCCTCATCACAGAAAACCTTGAGCAATCAAAAACCATTAAAAATATCAAATCCCTAAACACTAACCTTGAAACCACCAAAAAGGATCTAGAAGAAAAATGTCAAAAATTTGAAAATGACATACTTAGCTCAACAGCTAAGACTGACTGTTATAAGTCTCAAAAGGATAATGAACAGGAAATGAGTACCTTGAAGGAAGAAAATGTTGGTGTTGTATGCTCTAGGCACGTTATGAGAACGATTAATGTTATCTGTTTATTATGTTTTAATAAAGATATTGAATGTTTGATTATTATATCCTTTGCATGTTTATTATAATAATCCCCGTCCCTGATAATTATGATTAATTGTTAGTATAAGTTTAATGGATAATCATATGATGATTATGGTGTATGGGATACAATTAAACTTATGGGTATTTGTTGGAGACCAAATACTGGACTGACCCATATGAGATTTATGTCATGGTCACAATGTCATAATTAAGTCTCATATAGTTATATTACTGGAATCTTTAGACCTGAGATTATCACAGTCTTCCACTCGATGAACATTACGTTTGACATATTCAAACGTTACCCCTAATAGGGTAGCTATAAAGAATGTGATTGGCGTAATCGGATTCATGTAGGGAAAGGTAATAAATCAAGAAGGGATTTGTTCCTCGTAAGAGAGAGATGTCAAGCTTTGGCCACTCGAAGAATGGTGTTGATGAAATGCATGGCTGTGCTCAAATAAGATTTGTACTATCAATACATTCTGGATCGAGAAAGCATTGAACATTGTAAGTTGACCATTGACCATGGCTTACGTTCAATAGACATCGTGAAACAAAGAGATTGTAATATGTTCTATAAAGGATTCACGAACTTATACAAGTTATATTAATTGGGTAGTCATGATGGCTTGCTAGAGTCCGCTCATGATTTATGAGCACAAATGTGTTTGGGCTCATTGCTAACTTAATATAATCCTATGGGGTCACACACAAAAGGACGAATTGTTTAAAAGGCTAAAATCGGAATTCTGGTGGTGCTCGGCCGAGCACCTCATATGACTCGGCCGAGCATGGGAAATCAGAAGGTCAGATTTTCTGGAGCAAAGGTACTCGGCCGAGCACCTTAAAGGACTCGGCCGAGCAGGCCCTGTTCGGGCCCAAAAACTGATTTCGTGTTGTGACGGGTTTTAACCTATTTCTCCTAAACGATTTAGGACTAATAAGTATATAAACCTCTAACAACGACCTAATCAGTATGTATTGATTCCATATGAATTAGAAAGCCTCCGAGAGAGAGAAAAACAAGTTCTTCTTCTTCCTCAAGAACAAGAACATTGATTTTCCATATAGCCTTCAAAGTAGAAAGAGTTTCTATTGGGTCTAGCAATCCGGTTCAAGAATCGTTCTTGAAATTCGTTCGCGTGTGGATAAACATATAGGGCGTTGGCATCAACTCCTTCAAAGTTCGTGATCCAAGTTTTGCGGTCGTTCCTACGTTCGTGATTCGAAGAAGCGCGAAGAACAAAGATTGAAGATCTCAGAATTTTAAAGCGCCGTCACGGTTAGTGTTCTAAATTCATCTCCATATTAATTTAATCATCGTGATCGGATCTAGGCTTTTGGGTTTCATTCCGCTGCGCATGATTGCACAAAACCCAACAGTGGTATCAGAGCCATGGTTCGGATGGGCCCGACCGGGTGGACCGTGTGTGTGCTTTATATGGTGGGGTTCCCCTTGTGCGACATAGCGAATCTAGTCTTGCAATCGAGGGCGATGGTGTTTCGCGAGCGGTTGGTACAAGCTTTCGCCGATATGGGTTAGAGGAAACACTGCGGGCCATAGCGGTGTGGTCCTTGGTTTGAGGGGAGGATTGTTGGGTGGCAACCCAAAGTCCCACGTCGGCAATTGAGGAAATAATTGCAAGGTATATAAGAGCACCCACCCACTTCATTAGTATGAGGCCTTTTGGGGATGCCCAAAAACAAATCCGTGCGGGCTGGGCCCAAAGCGGAAAATATCATACTAATGTGTGGGTGGCAACCCAAAGTCCCACGTCGGCAATTGAGGAAATAATTGCAAGGTATATAAGAGCACCCACCCACTTCATTAGTATGAGGCCTTTTGGGGATGCCCAAAAACAAATCCGTGCGGGCTGGGCCCAAAGCGGACAATATCATACTAATGTGGTAAAGTGGTGGTGGTGGTCGCGGTCCCAACAGTGGTATCAGAGCCCCGTTCATCATGATTATTTTAATAATAACATGTTAATGATATAATTGGATTATATGTTTTGGCATGCTATGTGAATTTGGATTCAAGATGTTTATGTGATCTGAGTTTTATGTTTGTATATGAGATATATTGAAATCATAAAATCGCACCGTTTAAATACGTTATGTGGGATCTACGATTGCAATAATAATTTGATTATTATGTTCCTATAGATTATCAAAAATTAATTGGATTGATTTGTTGATGATCTTTGATTCATGAATAAATCGTTTATTCAAGGCTTTGATGAACATGATGATATGATCATTATGAACACCAAATCCTAAATGAATCGGGAAAGCAATCTTAGAATTAAAATTCGACAAGAAAATCTGTTCTGTTCGTGGTGCTCGGCCGAGCAGTCTATAAGACTCGGCCGAGCAGAGTCGTCAGAAGCAAAGGTTTTCTGGAACACAGAGGCGCTCGGCCGAGCACCTTAGAGGACTCGGCCGAGCAGGTTGATTTTGGACAGAATTTGTTTTTCAGATGGCTGGTTTTAGAAACCGTGTTTCCTGAAATTAAATGGCTTGTTTAAAATCACTTTGGATTGAATTTGTTTGTCAGATGGCTGGTTTGAGAAACCGTGTTTCCTGAAAACAAATATCAAGGTCAAAGTAATAAATTGATGGGACAAAAGAATTTAGAATCGAGTTACTTTATGTAAGGGATTGTGGATGCCTATTGGCTTAGTTTCGACCTTACATAGTTGTTTCTTCTAGTTTCTAAATTTGGTACGGGATTGTGGATGCCTTCTGGCTTAGTTTCGACCGTACAATCGTGCTCTCAATAATGTGTGAAAGAATTTATCCCCATAAATCGATCACATGTAATCTTAATTTAATTAATTGGATTAGTTAAATTATTAACCGTTGCTTTAAGAATAACATGTTTATCTTATGTGATCATAAATGTGTTATATGCTATATGTGGTGAACCTTCATAAAACTTAAGTTTTGTGCCAATCCATGATTAAAACACTTGCGAGTACGTGGATAGTTTTATGTGGGCTCTGCCAAAGCGAGGTGCATTAATTCTATTCATTTATGAGCAAGATGAGGAAAGAGTGATTCTTATACGTTTAAAATGGTTTGACTTAATTAGGCTATCAAAAGACAAAGTTTTGGGCCTAAGGCACAGATGAGATTAAAACATGTTAGACATATGATGTCTAAAAATCTCATAAAGGATCTAAGAGTCATATTTGATATGATTGACAAAGAATTGTCTACCTAATTAATTTAATTTTGAGCAGTATCGCCAAAGCGGACTTGAAATTAAATTAAAGATGGATCTTAGCCCATTTAAATTATATGATGCATTGGATGTATTTGAAGGTTATATAATTTAGTGGGAGTATTTGTGAAATACTAATATTTAATATCTTTAATAAAGTTGGTACTCATATTTAATTATATGTTTGCATAATTGTAGATAATGGCTCAAAATACAAACTTATCACTGCGATCTATCCTTGAGAAGGAGAAACTTCAAGAAGATGGAGCTAACTATACGGATTGGATCCGTAGCCTTAGAATTGTTCTAAAGTATGAGGATAAGCTCTATATTCTTGATGAGCCCGTTCCTGAAGAAGAACCTGCTTCTAATGCACCCAAGGATGAGAGAAACGCCTACAAGAAACATGTGAATGATTCTCGTGAGGTGGGTTGTCTTATGCTTGCGGCCATGTGTTCAGAACTTCAGAAGATTCTTGAACACTTGGAAGCATTTGACCTTGCTGCTACATTGAAAGATATGTTCCAAGAACAAGCAAGGCAAGAGAGGTTCGACACCATAGCTGCCCTAGTCTCATGCAAGATGAGCGAAGGACAGTCTGTGAGCCCTCATGTTTTGAAAATGAAGGCTTACTTTGAGAAACTAGAGAGTCTTGGCCATCCAATTGAGATTGAGTTGGCTACCGATTTTATTCTTAATTCATTGCCCAAAAGCTATAATCAGTTCGTCATGAACTTTAATATGCAAGGGATGGATAAGACTATGTCTGAATTGCATGGGATGCTTAAGCAGGCAGAAAAGAAAATTGGTAAAGAAGCCGCTCCTGTGCTCATAGTGTCAAAGGAAGGAAAGAAAGGCAAAGGAAAGGGTAAGGCAAAAGTTGTCAAACCCAAGATTAGCAAGGCAAATGTTGCCAATGCTACTGTGGCTAAACCTGCTTCCCAAAAGGATGCAATTTGTTTCCACTGCAGTGAGATTGGTCATTGGAAACGCAATTGCAAGGTTTACAAGGAAGAGTTAAAGAAGAAGAAGAGCAGTGGGACTGCGTCTACTTCAGGTATCTATGTTATAGATATTTTTCTTTCTACTTCTAGCTCCTGGGTATTAGATACGGATGTGGATCTCACATTTGTTTAAATGTGCAGGGACTAAGGAATAGAAGGCTACTCAAAGATGGTGAAGTGGACCTACGTGTGGGAAATGGAGCAAGAGTTGCTGCATTAGCCGTAGGAACATATGATGTCATTTTACCTAGCGGATTAATTCTTGTTTTGAACAATTGTTGTTACGTTCCAGATTTGAGTAGGAATATTATTTCAGTTTCTTGTTTGGATAATGAAGGTTATAGTTTTCTTATTAAGAATAAGAAGTTTTCTATTTATTTAAATGATATGCTTTATTGTACTGCATGTTCATTTAATGGCCTTTATGTTCTTGATGTTGAAAGTGAAAATAATGATAATATCTATAATGTAAATAAGAAATCCAAACCTAATGATGTAAATCATACTTATTTGTGGCATTGCCGTCTTGGTCATATTAATGAGAAGCGTATCTCAAAACTCCATGGGGACGGACTTTTAGATTCACATGATTTAGAATCATATGAAACTTGTGAGTCTTGTTTACTTGGAAAGATGACTAAGACACCTTTTACTAAGAGTAGTGAAAGAGCTAGTGACTTATTGGGACTCATACATACTGATGTTTGTGGACCAATGAGCAGCAGTGCTAGGGAGGATATCAATACTTCATAACTTTTACTGATGATTTTAGTAGATATGGTTATGTCTACTTAATGAAGCATAAAAGTGAATCTTTTGAGATATTTAGAATATTTCAAAATGAAGTACAAAATCAACTTGGCAAAACTATTAAAGCACTACGATCTGATCGTGGTGGAGAATATTTAAGCCAAGAATTTGACAATCATCTTAAAGAGTGTGGAATTGTTTCACAATTAACTCCACCTGGAACACCACAATGGAATGGTGTGTCTGAGCGGAGAAATAGGACCTTATTGGATATGGTCCGCTCCATGATGAGTCAAGTTGATCTTCCTTTATCCTTTTGGGGACATGCACTAGAAACTGCTGCTCTTACACTAAATAGAGTTCCAACTAAATCTGTTCCAAAGACTCCATATGAGATGTGGACTGGAAGAAAACCTAGTTTGTCTTTCATAAAGATTTGGGGTTGTGAGGCCTATGTTAAGAGAATGATCTCTGATAAACTTGCACCAAAATCTGATAAATGTAATTTTGTGGGTTACCCTAAGGAAACTAAGGGATATTATTTTTACAACCGCACGGACAACAAAGTGTTTGTTGCTCGAGATGGTACCTTTCTAGAGAAAGAGTTTCTCTCCAAAGGAATTAGTGGGAGTAAAATTAATCTCAAAGAGATTCGAGAACCCGAAAATTACATGGAACAAAATGTTGGATCTGAGCAAGCTTCACAAGGAGTTGTGGAACCGGTTCAGAGTACTCAAGTTCCTCGCAGAACTGGTAGGGTGCGATCCGAACCTGAGAGATATGGATTTCTCATGACGGATAGCAATGAAGTAGAAGTCATAGTTGATGACGAACCTACTTCCTACCAAGAAGCGATGTCCGCTCCTGATTCAGATAAATGGCTTGGAGCCATGGAATCTGAAATTAAGTCCATGTATGACAATCAAGTTTGGAACTTGATTGATGCGCCCGAAGGTGTAAAAACCATAGGATGCAAGTGGGTTTTCAAAAAGAAAACTGACATGGATGGAAAGGTGCATACTCATAAAGCTAGACTTGTAGCGAAAGGCTATAGGCAGATTCATGGAATCGACTATGATGAAACCTTTTCACCCGTAGCAATGATCAAGTCTATAAGAATTTTACTTGCCATAGCCGCATATTTTGACTATGAGATATGGCAAATGGATGTCAAAACAGCGTTCCTTAACGGGAACTTACTTGAGGATGTTTATATGACACAACCTGAAGGTTTTGTAATTCCAGAAAATTCTAATAAAGTATGCAAATTGCAACGATCCATTTATGGATTGAAGCAAGCCTCTAGGAGTTGGAATCTTCGGTTTGATGAATCGGTCAAAGAGTTTGGCTTCATCAAGAACGAAGATGAACCTTGTGTATACAAGAAGATTAGTGGGAGCGTAGTATTATTTCTAGTACTATATGTTGATGACATATTGCTCATTGGAAACGACATTCCTGCACTACAGTCTGTAAAGACTTGGTTAGGAAAGTGTTTCTCAATGAAAGATATGGGAGAAGCCGCTTATATCCTTGGCATTAGGATCTATCGTGATAGATCTAAGAAACTGATTGGTTTAAGTCAAGATACATATATTGACAAAGTTCTCAAGAGATTCCGCATGAAAACTCTAAAAGAGGAAATTTGCCAGTAGGTCATGGCATATCTCTAAGCAAGAATCAGTGTCCTAAGACGACTGATGAGCGTGAGAGAATGATTGGGATTCCATATGCTTTGGCTATTGGATCCATCATGTATGCCATGATATGTACTAGACCTGATGTCTCGTATGCTTTGAGCATGACGAGCAGATACCAATCTGATCCCGGTGAAAGTCACTGGATTGCAGTCAAGACGATTCTTAAGTACTTGCGAAGGACTAAAGATTCGTTCTTGGTGTATGGAGGTATGGAAGATGATCTTGTCGTAAGTGGTTACACAGATGCAAGCTTCCAAACTGACAAGGATGATTCTAGATCGCAATCTGGTTTTGTATTTATGCTTAATGGAGGTGCTGTTAGTTGGAAGAGTTCTAAGCAAAGTACCGTCGCTGATTCTACAACTGAAGCTGAGTATATTGCTGCATCCGATGCTGCTAAAGAAGCTGTTTGGATTAAGAAGTTCATTACTGAACTAGAAGTGGTTCCTAGCATTGCTAATCCAATAGACCTTTATTGTGATAATAATGGTGCTATTGCTCAAGCAAGGGAACCAAGATCACATCAGAAATCCAAACACATACTTAGGCGTTACCATATCATTCGAGAAATCATTGGTAGAGGTGACATAAATATATGCAGAGTACCAACTGACGATAACATTGCCGACCCATTGACAAAGGGTCTTCCGCAAGCAAAGCATGATGGTCATGTGAGGTCTATGGGTATTCGATACATTAATTAGGCCTAGTGCAAGTGGGAGATTGTTGGTGTTGTATGCTCTAGGCACGTTATGAGAACGATTAATGTTATCTGTTTATTATGTTTTAATAAAGATATTGAATGTTTGATTATTATATCCTTTGCATGTTTATTATAATAATCCCCGTCCCTGATAATTATGATTAATTGTTAGTATAAGTTTAATGGATAATCATATGATGATTATGGTGTATGGGATACAATTAAACTTATGGGTATTTGTAGGAGACCAAATACTGGACTGACCCATATGAGATTTATGTCATGGTCACAATGTCATAATTAAGTCTCATATAGTTATATTACTGGAATCTTTAGACCTGAGATTATCACAGTCTTCCACTCGATGAACATTACGTTTGACATATTCAAACGTTACCCCTAATAGGGTAGCTATAAAGAATGTGATTGGCGTAATCGGATTCATGTAGGGAAAGGTAATAAATCAAGAAGGGATTTGTTCCTCGTAAGAGAGAGATGTCAAGCTTTGGCCACTCGAAGAATGGTGTTGATGAAATGCATGGCCGTGCTCAAATAAGATTTGTACTATCAATACATTCTGGATCGAGAAAGCATTGAACATTGTAAGTTGACCATTGACCATGGCTTACGTTCAATAGACATCGTGAAACAAAGAGATTGTAATATGTTCTATAAAGGATTCACGAACTTATACAAGTTATATTAATTGGGTAGTCATGATGGCTTGCTAGAGTCCGCTCATGATTTATGAGCACAAATGTGTTTGGGCTCATTGCCAACTTAATATAATCCTATGGGGTCACACACAAAAGGACGAATTGTTTAAAAGGCTAAAATCGGAATTCTGGTGGTGCTCGGCCAAGCACCTCATATGACTCGGCCGAGCATGGGAAATCAGAAGGTCAGATTTTCTGGAGCAAAGGTGCTCGGCCGAGCACCTTAAAGGACTCGGCCGAGCAGGCCCTGTTCGGGCCCAAAAACTGATTTCGTGTTGTGACGGGTTTTAACCTATTTCTCCTAAACGGTTTAGGACTAATAAGTATATAAACCTCTAACAACGACCTAATCAGTATGTATTGATTCCATATGAATTAGAAAGCCTCCGAGAGAGAGAAAAACAAGTTCTTCTTCTTCCTCAAGAACAAGAACATTGATTTTCCATATAGCCTTCAAAGTAGAAAGAGTTTCTATTGGGTCTAGCAATCCAGTTCAAGAATCGTTCTTGAAATTCGTTCGCGTGTGGATAAACATATAGGGCGTTGGCATCAACTCCTTCAAAGTTCGTGATCCAAGTTTTGCGGTCGTTCCTACGTTCGTGATTCGAAGAAGCGCGAAGAACAAAGATTGAAGATCTCAGAATTTTAAAGCGCCGTCACGGTTAGTGTTCTAAATTCATCTCCATATTAATTTAATCATCGTGATCGGATCTAGGCTTTTGGGTTTCATTCCGCTGCGCATGATTGCACAAAACCCAACAGAAAACCATGCTTTAAAAAGCAAAATTGACTCCTGGAACAAATCAAGCAATGCTTTATCCATGTATCACTTTAATCAAAGACATCCTGGGGATAGATCTGGAATAGGAGCAAATAATCCCACACTCAAAACCTACACTCCACCTACTGGTGATAAAGCTGTTGAGACTATGATTTTACCAAGTCTCAACACATTCTCTACCAAGAAACCATCTTATCCTATTCAAACAAAGGAAGATGTGTATAAACAGAGGAGTAAAAAGAGTAAATTGAAAGTGGACTCTCCCACAATTCCTGATTCTCAAGCTTCCACCAGTACTGATGATATTAAATCTCAGAAAAAGAAGAAAGAACAGAAGCCTAGAAACCCTTATCAAGCTGAACAACCAAGACAAGTTAAACAGCCAAGACAAGCTGAACAGCCAAGGCAAACTGGACAGCAAAGACAGGCTAGACAACATAGGCACTCTAGGCAACCTAGACAAAATTAGTAATACTCCAATGGAAAAAGCCATGCTTATCAGTCCCAAAATTCCTCACCTAGATCATCATACCACATCCCAAATTCCCAGACCATGTATACAAGTTGGACAAAGCCTTGTATGGCCTAAAACAAGCACCTAGAGCTTGGTATGACACTTTATCTAAATTCATTCTCAATAAAGGATTCACCAAAGGTCATATTGACAACACTCTGTTCATCAAAAAGTATGGAGATGACACCTTACTCATTCAGGTCTATGTTGATGACATTATTTTTGGATCATCAAATGAGGACATTTGCAAAGAATTTGGGGATCTTATGAAAAACTAGTTTGAAATGAGTATGATTGGAGAACTAACCTACTTCCTAGGTCTTCAAGTCAAACAAATGAAGGATGTAATCTTCATTAACCAAGCCAAGTATACTAGAGACATAGTAAAGAAGTTTGATATGCAGAATGCCTCAACAGCTAAGACACCTCTGTCTACCACAACCAAACTTCATGCTGACACTGATGGTCAAAGTGTTGATCAAACACTATACAGGAGATATATAGGATCTCTCCTATATGTTACTGCATCTAGACCTGACATCATGTTTAGTGTATGTCTCTGTGCAAGGTTCCAAGCCAACCCTAAAGAATCTCACCTTGTTGCTGTTAAAAGGATCTTGAGATATCTAAAAGGAACTCCTGATTATGGCTTGTGGTATCCTAATGAATCACCATTCTCACTAATAGGCTTTACTGACTCAGACTATGCTGGATGTAATCTAGACAGAAAGTCAACAAGTGGTGGATGTCAATTTATTGGATCAAGAATTGTGTCCTGGTCAAGCAAAAAGCAAACCTCTGTAGCAACCTCAACAGCTGAGGCTGAATATGTTGCAGCTGGTCTCTGCTGTTCCCAAATATTGTACCTAAAAAGTCAACTACAAGACTTTGGTATGAATATCACTAATATTCCTATATTTTGTGACAATTCAAGTACAATAGCTATGACTGAGAATCCTGCTCAACACTCTAAAACAAAACACATTGAAGTCAGACACCACTTCATTAGAGACCATGTTGAAAAAAGAAATATCAACTTATCCAAAGTTGGTACTGAGGATAATGTCTCTGACATACTAACTAAAGCTATGGATGAAAAGAGGTTTGAACTTTTGAGAGCAATGTTAGGAATGATTAACTTGCCTAAGTAAAAGGGATTAACTGAAATTTCATTTCATAAACTTTAAACCAGTACAAAGAGTATGGTTAGCTGTTTACATTATTTCAACAGCTAACCTAAACAGATCTCTATTCAAGGACAACCATATGATGGTCTGTTTACATCATATGGTTTGAATCTATTCCTTAACCCATCTACCCCTGTGGAACTTAGTAGACCTACCCCTCTCAAAACTCCCTTCCAAAAACAAAAATGAGTAAAAAATCTTTTCCCCAACAGCTATCCAACTAACTTGGCTGTTCATACCTTGTTTCCTCTTACAAGATCTGTTTCCAACAAACTCCAGACCCCTTGTCCTGTATGTCTCCTCCCTCATTTGTCCTAGCTGATGTGGACTGACCTGCCCCCAAATATCTTTCCAACCATATTGGATGCCTCTCTATAACAGGATCAATGGAAGAAACTGAATGCTGAAGAGGTAGACCCATGGTTCTTGGCCACCACTCCTCCACAGCATCATAAGGTGGGAAATCATCCAAGGGAGACACAAAGCTAAAGGTTCCTGAGGTCTGCATACTCTCAGCAGCTATCATTGCCATATGGGAAGAAGGACCTCCATTATCCTCTTCCTTGACTTGAACTGGACTACAACACCTCAAATACTGCCTAAACAGTTGAGTGTGAGTAGTTGATGGTGACTGCTGGACCATATAGAAATTGTCACCCCTCCCTCCAGCACAGCCATGCTGATGAACAAGGAATCCCTTGTCACTGGGGCATAAACTCTTGGCTGTTCAACAACAGGAACCTTCTTTGCCTGAACAGCTAAGTTATCTTCTTGTTGCATTAATTCCCTGAGTGTAAAGTGCCTTAAATTTTGGTCCCCTTCATGATCCTTAAATCCCTCTTTCCTCATCAAGTCCCCAAGGGAATGGACCCGTTGAACTTCAGTATGTGCAGCACCTGATCTGCTGCTATCTCTTTTCCCTACCCCCATGCTCTGACCAAACAACTTTATACTGCCCCTCTCCTCTTCATGCTTCTCTTTTCCCTTGCCTTCAACCTTTCTCAGTTGTGCCAACCTCTCTCTCTCTATCTTCTCCAATACTTCCCTTTCACACTCCCAATCTCTCTTTCTCTTCTCTCTCTCTTTTACCTCTGTATACTTAAGAGGATGATCAAGAGGAAGCTGTTCAACTTCCTCATGCAACTGATGATCACTCTGTATAGTGTATGACATGTACTCTCTCTCAAACCTTTCTCTCTCAGTCTCTTCTCCTACAGGGACTGAAAAGATTAACTTTTTAGCTGTCTGAGCCATCTTTTTGGGACTGAACTTAGATGACAGTCTCCCCATTTTCTAGTATTAAACTAAGTATGCCCTCAACAGCTAAGACTAAAGAGAATGAACTTAGTGTGTACTCATCAGCTAAGTTCATATTCCTTATATACATAAGGAATTTATGTCAGTCCATAATAGAGTATGATTATAGACTTAGCTGTTGAATTTTAATTTAGGTCTAAAATATCAACTGATTTGACCATCAAATCTGTACTATTGGTACAAAAGGGTGGCAATTCTAAGATGTGATGGTCAATATTAATTGTGTAGTGTGTTATGTTATATTTAGCACCTTACTTTCCTTAAATAGCCGCCCACTATTTCTGGAAATAAATGATACATCATTTGCTTCTATTCTATTTACTGTTCACTTAAACAGTAAAAGAGGATAACTGTCCTATCACCTTAATGGCTACCTTTAAATCCCCACGTTGTAAGTACCCCAATCTGAAATCGACCTACTTTAGAAGAATTCTTGGTACCATTTAGGGATAAACCAATGGGCCAGGACCTCACTAGGATAAACCTGATATTCCAGGACTGAACTGGGATTAAACTTGGAAAAATCCAGAAGCTCGCCAAGTCTAGTCGTACAGATGGTTTGGGCACATGAGGTCCCTAGCCGTACGGCTACTTTGGGCACCCTCAACCTCTATAAATTGAACCCCATGCTGATCATTTCAGGGGGGACAAACAACACAAGAAAGATAACTCTGTCAAAATCACTCCAGTAGTGTGAGAGAAGAGTGAAACAAAGAGTGAAAGAGAGAAAGGAAGATTGGCTAAACCAAAATAGGTAAAGCCACCTTCTCCCCCTCCCTTCTTTTCATCTATAACTCTATTTTCTCTTTAATCTTTGTTTAAGTTTATGTTAATGTTTATATTACTTGCAAGACTTGTCCATTCAAGCACCTTTATATTACTTGCAAGACTTTTCCATTCAAGCAATTTTATATTTATGTAAGACTTGTCCATTCAAGCAAATATACATATATTACTCTATATTTCTCTTGTCCAAGCCATGAGATGATCCAAGGTGCCCTCCATGCCTTGTGTGGAAGAGGTTCAAACCTAGATGATCATGGCTTATTGATTGCCATTTATATTCTTGTCTAGTTAGAATGATGCTTTTGTTGGCAATAATGATCATTTGGATGATAAAGCTTCCATCTTTATCATCCAACATTGATATAGCTCTAAAGTCCCCTTTGGGGTTACAAAGATTCAATCTTTATGTGTTAATTTGATTCCTTAAAGGTTAATAAGTCATAAAAATGCCATCTTGGGGATAAAGTTTCAATCTTTAATCACCAAATGGTCAATTTTGGCCCAAAGGGCATGTTCATCAACTTTTCACAATTTTCTCCAAAGATTGCTTATGATCACACCCAAATACTTGTTTTGGGGACTAAGTGATGATCATTTAGCATAGGAATGTTGTATCTAAACTTACAAAGTGTTTCAAACAAACTAGAATCAAAACAGTTCTGTCCAGTTTCAACAGAACGTTCTGTTTCTGCTCTGAAACTGGACTGTTCTTGACTGAACTGTAAAATCCCAGGAGACCACCTGTCCATCTGTACGGCTATGTTGGGAACAGGGGGAAAAATGTCTGTTTTGCCCTCTGATCCCTATTTTCTTAATAAACACCCCTCTTTCAGTTAAGTTTTTTCAAACAAAACCAATAACAGAAACTTTTCCGTTAAATACACACACACACATGCACATTTTCAAACTAACAAGGGAGACTCGATTTTTCTGAGGCACTTTGGGTGAACCGCAAATATGTTCTTCCCAAAGTATAACCTGACCTCCGAACTCACCTTCTCTAACCATTTTCATTTGTTTGGTTTAAAATTAACAAATGTGGTGACTCCATTTCTCTTTTCGTTAGGAAAGTTACCCGTGTTTGGCATTTCTTCCTCGTGCGAACTTTGCTTGTTTCGCCCCGAGGGACGGGATCCTTACAGTGGCGACTCCGCTGGGGAATAAAGTGCTTGCAAACTTCTCTTTAGAAGCTTTGGAGGCACTTTTGTGTGGGTCAAACTCCCGTTCCCGTTAGTTGACTTTGTGCATATTTGTGTGTGTTTGATGTTTCTGTTTGAACTGTTTTGAGCGAATACGTTCTGGAAATACAATAAACTGGAGCATGATGATCAGAAGTTTGAGAAACTAAGAAAAATCTCAACCCTCTTGGTCTAGCCGTACGGCTACTTTGGTAAAGGGCCAGAATGTTGCAAATTAACAATTTTGTGTAGGGCAGCAACATTCTGAATTGCCTTCTGCTTCTGCTTGTCCAGGTTCCAAATTTACAGCCTTACTTGTGCACATTACCTTTATTCTTTTGGCCAAAACTTGGTTTTTAAAAAAAGGTTATGCATGATCTTTTATCAATAAAAATGGTTTTCAAAGCCTCATTGTGCATAACCCTTTTTGTAAAAATTTCTAGACTCTTCTTGTTGTGCACAACTTGCTTTGTATGAATGGTTTCAATGTAAAGATTGTTCTTTTGGCAAAATGTTTGATTCGAAAATTTTTTGGTTGTCCACAACTTGGTACATGTACAAGTTTTGGTCTTTGTTTAATCATGTTCTTTGATTCATGGTGTGTATAAATTGCTTGCTCCATGCTTGTTCATACTTGTTCATATCTTGCCTATGCCATGCTCATCATGTTGAACAACAAAATAAAAATCTCTATTTTGACTCAAAAAGGGAATATAGAATTGACTTCACACAACGCGCACTTGGCCTTGCACGTTCCAAATACCCTTTAAACCCGGGATAGATGCCAGATGCAGCTTGATTGGCGCTCTTGTTCCCTTCGAGCGTGCACGGGTCCATTCAACCTCCCCTTCCGAGCCGAGTCAACCACACATGTCCGTGACACACAAATACCGTGACTTTGGTTGGTTTTTGGTCTAGGTCACGTTGCCATTATCTTTAAGCATATGTCCAAAGTCAATTGTGGCCAAGTTAATGCCCAGGTTACGACTCCTTGATGTAATGAAAGTGTGGCCTAACCCGCCTCTAACTCGTGTGTTAATGACGACCATAATTAAAAAAGGTCATGTGCTAAAGATAGGGTAACACCGTGTCGTTAAGCCCTAATGAACGGGTCATGTTGATCATCCTTAAGCTCATGGTCGAGGATTGAGACACCTCATTCAAAATGGGGTCATGTCAGAATGTCGGTGCAGCCTCCGGAACAGTCTCGATCCCGATTGGGGCTTAATCATGATTAGGATGACCCGCACATCGGGAACCTTGCGACGCACTAGAACTTAGGATCATTTCTTTCGGTCGGTGGAAGCCGCTTGCCCTATAGGACCCTCGCCCGGGATAGTCCGTCCTTGGGAGTGTACAGTACAGGTGAAAAACGAGGGGTCTATAGGCGTAGTGATGGCCTCCACCGATCCAGGATTTAGAATAGTTGCGAAAAAGAAGAGAAATCTTTTCCAACCAATTAGGAACAAAACATGTTTTGAGGGTACATGAATAATAAGCGTTAAGTCATTAAATTGTGCACTAACGTTTGATTCGTGTGACGAAACTGCCATAGAATGATCAAAAGAGTAAACGAAAATTTCTTTTTCCTAAAAAAAAAAATTGCTAAATTCATCCAAAACGCATGACTTGGGCTTCCCCCCAAAAGGGTCAAACTCGTTTTTATGAGTCAAAATCTCATTTGTGTCGAGTCCCCGCCTTACTCAAAGCATGACTTTTCGAGATTCTTTCCACGGTGCCCTTACGGCTTGTTGGTCCTTTGTGCTATAGGATATAATGGCAAACAAAGATCAAGCAAATGAGATAGACATCAGATTGGACTCACAGGCCCGATTGGAGGGCAGAGTAAATCTCTTAGAAAGGACAGTCAGCACAATGAGAGAGCAAGTGCGGAGGGACGAGGTTGATCGTAATGAGGCGATCAAAGTGGTCCAACAGCTCCATGAGGAAATTAAGGAGCTCTTCCACAAGAGGGTCGAAGAATTGTGGGAGAAGAATGGCACAAAGCTCAGGAAGGACCTCGAGGAAAAATACGATGGCCGGTGCGAACTTCTACATAACCGAGCAGAGTTGTCAGATGAACTGGAAAGGCACAACTCGAGGAACACCCGAGAATGCCTGCATGAGATTATAAAATCTATCGAGGAGATCAAAAGGTCCTCAGAGAAGCTGTCTCCCTCCCCGGGGACCACCTCCAGTCACTCAGTCCAAGATGGGCAAAAGTCTCGAGATCAGCTCCAGCCCGTTACAGTATCCCATGGGGAGCCCGCGGTGGTTGTAGGAGGATTTCACCCCCAAGGTAAAGGGGCCCATTATCGTTGGTTCCATGAGTTAGGAATGCCGAGGGAAAAAATGTTGGAGAACTTTCTCTGGATAGGAAAGATGGAACTGCTGGGTCGCCACGTAATATGGGCCGAACCGCTCGGAGCGCACCATGATCCTAAGCAACACTGCAAGTATCACCAGGCCTCGGGTCATTCTACGAACGCCTGTCTCACCTTGAGAAATCATATCCAATCGCTCATCGATAAGGAGGTTATCACCAAGCAAGGCGATGAATGGGTGTGAGGTGAAGAAAAGGAAGAAGAGGAAAAGAATTTTGGGAGTGGTCTAGCGTTGTAGGTTCTAGAAAATCCATGAAAAGTCCGTTGTGGATAGAGTCTTTTGTTTGTTTTTATGAAAATCCCTGCGAGGCAATGTTATGTGAAAAGCCACGGAGTTGGGCATGGTCAAAACGGTGAATAGTAGAATGATCGAGTCAATAGAGTCAATAGTTGAGTCTATGTTTGTAAAAATTCAATCTCCCGTGAAATGGATCGTTTTTACTTCTATTCTCTCTAGACTTGAGGCATTATCTTGAAAAACGCATTAACTCTCGGAAACGCTTTGATTAATGTTGTCAAATGATGGCTATGTCCCCAAAATGATGAATTGACTCCCAAACACAATAGTCAACGACGACTCATTCAAGGATGATTGGACCCAAAACGCAAAAGAGTACGAAATGCAAACAACTAATCTTAATATGAATGAATGTTGTGATCAATTGGCATGGAGAGACCATCAATGGCAAATCTTCCCCATACACATTCCCTATACACTCTCCCGATACACAACCCCATACATCTTTCTGAGATAAATCCCTGATACACGCCAAGGACATCCCGAGACAGTGAAAAAGTGAGGGCGTTGTTGCTCAACCACCAAGGTTTAACAGTGATCACATGCGCGCAATCAGGCAAAGGGCTCCCCGGACTTTCAAAGTCAGCCCAAAGTGATAGGCACACCACCAAGGGGCTACAAAGGAGATAATACCCGAGAAGGAGAGCTAGGGCTAGTGTTTTCCTCCTCCTAAAAAAAAAAAAAAAAAGAGAAATGAGAAAATAAAATGAGTGAATGGAAAGGAGGAGAGGAAATAGCAAAAAAAAAAAAAAGCTTGCCTCAAGAAACCCATCCACACCCAAGAGGGTTCATCCCAAGAGATCCATCTCAAAAGGATCGCCGCAAAGCAAAGTGAGCAACAACGTCCTCCGAGACAGCAAAAGGAAACCAATCCCGGCCAAAGCTGCCCAAAGCCGAACTACGGCGACCTGAGCTCCTCACATCGAGGGGAACGTAGGCAACCTTCGGGTCCGGTCACAACATGAGAAAAGCCACCAAAACCTTTGGCCCTCCCAAAATAACCAAAATCTCTTCTTTGCAGCCGCATAAATGACCAATCTTTTAGACATACATTGTTCAGTTCCGCGAAGAAGCATATGAATGATGATTCCCCTTCTTTAGCCCAAAACACCTTTCCGTGGCCACACCAAGACCCGGAAACCTTGAAATGACCCAAAAGGTCTTCTCCTTCCCGATCTCGCCATTGATCGAATCTTAATCTCGATTGATCACAACGTTTATACGTGTTAAGGCTAATTGCTTGAATTTTGATCTAATGCTGGATGCGGTTCATTCGAACAATCATTTTGATGACATTAACTAAGGCCGGTTTCGAATGCCTCGACAAGTCTTCTTTTCCACATCTTAGGAAAGAGCCAAACACTTGAATTTCTGTCCATAGGCTTCTTTCCTCAGAAAAGGGACTCACTCCCGTAAAATGCCTATGTGTGACCATTCGTGTGAGCAAGCGCGGTTTGCTCTTGCCCGTGTCAAGGTCGACTATCGCTCGTGTCCGTGTCAAAGTCAACTAGGCCACTCCTAGGAAGATAAGATAATGGGATACACGAAAGAAGGAAAAATGATATGATTCGGATTGCTTAGGGAGAAGAAACCCGCGCAAAAAAGGACCGTGTCCCGGGCGAAGAGAACACGCACCCAAAAGAATAAGGTGGGACCCGAGGAGTAGTTCCCGGCAAAGGTAAAGCACTGGGGCTGGCAAGTCATAATCGTGCAATGGAAGGGCCAACGAAGAGTCATGCTTTGGGTAAAACGGTCTGAGTCAAAATAAGGTCTCCCGTCTGTCAAAATTCCCTAAAAGTGCTCAGAAAGTTTGGTCAAAAAGTCAACCATGCTTGTATGATCCGTACGGCTGGTTTTTCCCTGTGAATTTTTTTTTTCATATCAGCAGCTTGTATCAACCGATTTCCCACAAGTGAAACCCATTTTCACTTGTTCAAAACCTGTCAGACATGTGTCCAACTCCACATAATTGAGTCCAAACACATCTTGGGAATCCCCGATGGTCCAGAAATAACCATGAAACCCTCTCGAGGCCCAAGTTATGAATAAATGGTGAACTTACAAATAAAAGGGACAATGTTTTAAACGACCAAAGATAACAAATTTTCATACAATGTTTTTGAATAAAATAAATCAAAAGAAAAATTGTTCAGGTTGGTGCATCCTAATCAGAATCTGGGTAAGGATCCTCCAGAGGCGAGTGAACCCTCTCCAAAGGGTGAGATGGGTACATGTTGGGGTCGAAGAAGAAGATGGACTCCGCCAAGCTCGAGTCTTCACCCGAAGAGGATTGGCCCGGAAAGAAGGAAGGAGGAACCTGGGAAGGAGGACCGGGGTGTCTGATCGGCTGGGGCTCTACACGCTTCAAGGCCAAATGAACAAAAGGATCCGGGGCGAGCTCGTGAAAGCTGGGGTCACGGAGCGAGTCCTGAAAGGCCTCCAAATCAGCTCCGCCTAAGGTGTGGCGACGGACAAAATACGGGGGTAGCTCCACGCTTGAGGCTCGTCGAAAAGACCTCTCCCCACCACTCATCGAATTTCTGCTCGGCGCGAATCGTGACTCAGTCCGAGGCCCCATGGAGTAGCGCCCAACAAACCTCTTCAACCACCTTTTGGCCCGTTTTATGAAGGAATGCCTCTCCAGCAAAGCTCGCGCAGCGACCTGCACATGAAAGTGAAACTTGTTGGGTATGCTTATTATAAACCACTCCTATTACCTTAATTTGATTGATCCCATAACCTTATTTTACTCTTTGTGGACTTTAGGATATATTGTAAGAAGTACTTGTACTTCATTTAGAATAGTCCACCTTATAGTTGAATAGGCTTAGCAGATTAGGACTCAATTTTTCTAAGTCTGGAAAAATGAGGTAGGTCCATTGCCTACCGCATGAAGACGCCTACCGCATGACTATGCTTGCCGCAACTAACCTTGCCGCATGGTTCCAACCTACCGCGTGAATCTCTACCGCATGGAACCATGGTTGAAGAAACTCAAGTTGGTTCAAACTTAACCATAGTCACACGTGTGTCCTTACCTTGGTTAGTTTAGAACGTTGCAAATTCAAATTTCAAATTTGAATACAACTGTCTCCATAGTACAGTTGGACCACCATGACTCTGCAACAAAAGGACAACTCAGACTGAGCTCCAATTAGAAATCAACAGCTCACTGTCCTTCAACTTGGACCCCAAGCATTTCAAACGGCTAGTTTCTCATTCAAGGCTATAAATAGACCTTGAATTCTTAATTGAAAAAAAGCTGAGATTCTAAGAGAGAAACTGCTGTTGAAATTCTTGGTGATTGAAGATCATATTCAAGATTTCCAGAATCCTTTGAATCTTCAAGCACTCAACCTTCAAGTCTTCAACAAATCTCCAGCAACCTTTAAGATCAAATCTCAAGCCTCTCACACAAGATTCATTACGCTCTAAAATCATATAGATTCCAAAGAGCTATTGATTCTTTACACACACATGCACCCCAATTGATAAATCACATAGATTGAATCATTAGGGATACACTGGTCTAAGTCTAGGATTTGAACTTCATAGAAATAGGTGTTGATTCAATACTTCATCTCTGTAATCTGTACTCAATAATCAATATATACCTCATTCAAAATCCAAGACTGACCATCTTGGTAAAGGACGTAGATCTTTTAACAGATCGAACCTTTCCAAATCCTTGTGTTATTTACTTACTGCACTTTAACTTTCTGCAAATTTACTTTAAGTCTTGTTCATCTTGTTTTAATTGTTCATATTAATCTTGTTTGTCGTTTAGTGTTTGATCTTTCAGATTTACGAACAATTGTGAATTGTGTTTGTTTGTCTACCTCATTGCCTTAGCTAAATTCTGACTAACTTATCATTTGCCAAAAACCTCTAAGACACAAGTTTTCAATCTCTCAACCTACCTCACCCCTATCTACCGCAGATTTGCCTACCGCAAAATCACCTACCGCATTCTCTGCCTACCGCATTATACTTATCAAAAACAACTCTTAACTTGTTTCAACGAAAACTTCCGCTGTGCATTTTATACTTGACCGCGTGGCATTTATCTACCGCAAAACTCAAGTGTAAGCATAAAGGTTGAATTTTGAAAAAGGGTTGAAATTTTAAATAGGCTATTCACCCCCCCCCCCTCTAGCCTCTTTTCATACCCTTGTTGTGTCTCTGGGACCAACAAGTGGTATCAGAGCAAACACCTTTATAAAACTTCTGTTTTTCAAGCTTAACAGCTTGGGTGCCGATTCAAAATGGCAAGTCAGAAAACTATGGCAACGGTTAACTTCACTCACGTTCCAGCATTCGACGAAGATAATTTTGACGTATAGAAGCACAGCATTCTAACTCAGTTCTACTCCATGGACGAGCAACTTGGTGATTGTCTTACCATTGGACCATACTTCCCAATGAAAGCTAATCCGGATCCAGAAACCAATGGTGCAAATCCGACTATCAAGAAACCAAAAGCTGAATGGACCGATGAAGAGAAAAGACTGGTTGGAATGGATGTGAAAGCAAAAAGTATACTTCTAAGTACCTTGAGTACGTCACAGCGTCGACAGATCATGGAATGTTCTACTGCAAAAGAACTTTGGGATGCAATTGAAGATTACATCGAAGGAGATCAAGCTTGCAAGGAAAGCAAAAAGTTTGCAATTCAAAAAAGATTCAACAACTTTGCTAAGATCCCCGGTGAATCACTAAGAGCCACTTATGATCGTTATTGTGAGATTGTGAGTACTTATACAGCACTCGGAAAGAAGCTTACCAAGAAAGAAATCAATGTTAATTTTCTTGCCGCTCTTGGTTCGCAATATCTACACAAAGGAAATACTCTTGAAGATACCAAGCTACTAGATGACATGTCTCTCAGAAGCCTCTATGCCAACCTCAAAGTCTTTGATATCAAGCTTAACAACATTGCTGAAATGGAAGGGAAAACAAAGAGCTTATCGTTGGTTGCTCAAAAGGAAGAAGTGATCGAGGAAGAAGATCCAAAAATCTCCACATCAGATTTACTTGATATGGATGATGATGATTTTGTTATGTTCGTGAAAAGATTCCAAAAGTTCAGAAAGACAGCAAGACCCGGATCAACAAGCAAAGCTCCAACAAGGTTTTCAAGGAGCAGCCCTTCAAAGAAGAAAGAGAACTTCAACTTCTCCAAGAAGAAAGAAGATCTTGTTTGTTTTAATTGCAGGAAACCAGGTCACTTCGCATCAGAATGTCCAATTCCCAAGTATGAGTATATGAAGAAGAAAAGTAACTTTACTCCAAGGTATTCAAAGCAAAAGGGAATGATGGCTGAAGAAGACTCTACCTCAAAAGAGTTAGCTACTTGGATAGAGTCAGACTCTGATGAAAGTGATGAGGATTCTGAAGAAGGTCACATTTGTTTGGTCGTTCAGTCCGATGATGAGGATGATAATAAAAGTCGTCGCTCACCAAATGCAAAACCTAAACAGATAAGTTATACGGCCGATGAACTTGCTGAAAAAGGGTTCCTAACTCCGGTTCAAAAGAATGGTGATCTTCTATTTTCAAGATGTGATGTTAGTGAAGCAAAGAAGGCTCTACTAAACCCCAAAGTGAAGGAAGTTCTGTCTACCACACCTCAAGTCAAGTTTGACATTTCCCTCGATGAACAAGAAAAGATGTTTGCAAAAGCTGAACAGGTAATTAGTAAGTTTTCTGGCATGAAGGAAGCTTTAGCACTTTCAACTGAAGAAATTTCCCAGCTTAAGACGGAGAAATCTCTACTAAGATCTGAACTCACCCTCCTTAAGGAGCAGATCAAGAGCATGACTCCTCTTACTGATCGAAACCGTTTCTTAGAAGAAAAAAATGCTATATTTAAAGTTAAAAATGATGAATTGGTCGCTGAGATAAATGACTTGAAAAAGATCACTAATGAGTGGACCAATTCTCGTGTCACTATGGAACAAATCTTAGAATCCCAAAAGCCTAGTGGTGATAAGGAAGGCTTAGGATTTCAAACTAATGACAACTTTAAATGTGCATCTTGTTGTGAAAGAGATGAGAAATTTACCCAGCAAACTTTGGAAGGGTCGAAGGCTAAACATCATGTTTCAAAGGGTGTAGGACAAGAACCAAAGAAGAAACTAGAGTTCAACTATGTCTACCCTAAGAAACAAACTGGCAAGGCAAAGATGAAAGGTATTGCCATGGATGAACCTACCGCAGAGGCTTCCTCTAGCAAGGTAGATGGCGCTCCCTACCGCATTATCCTGTCGCGAGGTCAATCGACCACACCAAGGAAGATGGCGACCGCAAGGAAGCCATCGACCGCAAGTGGCGGCAAGGCAGCAAAGTTCAAAAGGATGAATTTTGTTAAGGAGACCTCATCCATACCAGTTAATGATGTTGTGCTCAAGACTTCAACGAAGCTTGTTAAAACTCAGTTGGGTGGCTTCCACCATTGTTTCGTGTGTGATGGTTATGGTCATAAGGTTGCTGAATGTCTTTTGAGATTCACACCCAATCCCAGAAAGAGTAACCCTCCTTCTGTGAGGCAGGTGTGGGTCGTCAAAAGTTGCTAACACTTTGGGCCCAGAAGAATAAAAAGGGGACCTTGTTCTTAAATGTTTATTTTATAGGTTCTCTGCTTAATGGCTGGACTCTCCAAGGATAGATCAAGTTTATGGTATCTCGATAGTGGCTGTTCAAGGCACATGACCGGAGATATCAACTTATTGGAAGATGTCCGTGAAGAAAAACGGCCATCAGTAACCTTCAGAGATAATAACAAAGGAAAGACTGTAGGATATGGAGTCATTCGTAAAGGAAAAATCACCATCCAAGAAGTCTCTCTAGTTATTGGACTACAACACAATCTACTCTCAATATCTCAGTTCTGCGACAAAGGATTGCAATGCCACTTCAATTCAAATTTCTGTCTCATCAAAGATGGCATATCCGGCGTCACTTTGCTCAAAGGGATTCGTAAGAAAAATGTTTATGTTGTTGATTTTAATTCATCTTGCATTTCTTCTAATCTCTGTTTTGTAGCAAAGAATGTTAGTGAAAATAGTTGGCTGTGGCATAAAAGACTAAGTCACTTAAACTTCAAGTATCTCTCCAAGATTGGTCGAGAAAATCTAGTTCGTGGTCTACCCAAAGTAGCTGATCACCACAATGAGAAGTGCACAGCATGTCAACTAGGCAAACAACCAAAAGCGTCTTTCTCCAGCAAGACGACACCTTCAACTTCTAGATGTTTGCAACTACTTCATATGGACCTGTTTGGACCTGTTTCTATCGCAAGTATTGGAGGAAATAGATATTCCTTAGTTGTGGTAGATGACTACTCAAGATATACTTGGGTCGAGATGATGAGCTCCAAAGATGATTGTTATGACATTTTGACCGCACTCTTTAGACAGCTCCAAACACAAAAAGAAGATGACATCGTTAGTGTTCGATCCAACAACGGTACAGAATTCAAGAACAACGGTGTTGCTCAATACTGTGATGACCATGGTATTGACCACAACTTCTCTGCTGCTGGAGTTCCACAACAAAATGGTGTAGTGGAAAGAAAGAATAGAACGTTGATAGAGGCCGGAAAGACAATGATTGCTGAAGCAAAGCTACCTCAATATTTTTGGGCTGAAGCCGTCAACACAGCATGCTTCACTCAAAATAGATCCCTTATCAACAAGACCTATAACAAAACTCCTTATGAACTTTGGAGAGGAAGAACCCCCAACATAGCATACTTCAAGATATTTGGATGCAAATGCTTCATACTCTACAACGGTAAAGAACATCGAGGTAAATTTGCTCCTAAAGCCGATGAAGGTATATTTATTGGGTATGCTAAACACTCAAAAGCTTTTCGTGTATTTAATAAAACCACTCTTAAGATAGTTGAATCCGTCCATGTTACTTTTGATGAACATTCTCTCCTTGAGCCACATATGGCTCCAAATGTTGCTGATGATTTTGTTGAGATAAATGAGACAGGTACAACTCAACCACAAAATCAATCAACTCAGGGAAACCCATCTACCTCAACTGCACCTCCATCTACCTCATATGAAGCACCAGAAGCTGCCTCATCTGCTGCTACCTCAAATGGAGTTGAAGTTGAGACACCCATAAATGTTGAAGAACCTATCCCTCAAATCACTTATGACTGGGATGACTCAAATGATGTACCACTAGAAGATTTACAACCACCATCAACTCAACCAGACATACCTCAAGAAGTTCGTGAGGTCAGAGATCACCGAATTCAGAATATCATTGGTGATTTGCATTCTGGCGTTAGAACAAGAAGATCAAACTATGATGCACTTACCGCATTCATATCTCAAGTTGAACCTAAGAAAGTTGATGAAGCATTCCAGGACTCAAGTTGGGTTGTTGCCATGCAAGAAGAGCTCAACCAATTTGAAAGATGTAAAGTTTGGACCTTGGTTCCAAGGCCACAAGATCAAGGAGTGATTGGTACAAAGTGGGTGTTCCGAAACAAGATGGATGAGAATGGAAGCATCACAAGGAACAAAGCTAGGTTGGTTGCACAAGGATATAGACAAGAAGAAGGCATTGATTATGATCAAACATTTGCCCCCGTTGCAAGACTCGAAGCTATAAGGATATTCTTAGCTTATGCCTCTTACAAAAGATTCAAGCTATATCAAATGGATGTGAAGAGTGCATTTCTCAACGGAGAACTTCAAGAAACCGTCTTTGTTGCTCAACCGCCCGGATTTGAAGATCCCAAATTTCCAAATCATGTCTACAAACTCCGTAAAGCCTTGTATGGACTCAAACAAGCTCCACGAGCATGGTATGATACTCTATCTAAGTTTCTCCTTGAAAAGAGATTCAAGCGTGGTAAGATCGACACAACTTTATTCATTGCTAAATATAATGATCATACTTTACTTGTTCAAATATATGTAGATGGTATTATTTTTGGTTCTACTAATGAATTGTTGTGTAAGCGTTTTGAGAAACTCATGAAAAGCAAATTTGAGATGAGCATGATGGGAGAATTGACATTCTTCCTTGGACTTCAAATTAAACAATGTGCTGAAGGCATCTTCCTCAACCAAGCTAAGTACACAAGAGATCTTATCAAGAAATTTGGACTTGAAAATGCAAAGGCATACGACACTCCTATGGCTACTGGTAACAAGCTAGATAAAGACTTGAAAGGTAAGAAGGTTGATCAAACCTTATATCGAGGTATGATTGGCTCTCTCCTATACTTAACTGCTAGTAGGCCAGATATCATGTTTAGTGTTTGCGTTTGTGCTCGTTATCAAGCTGATCCTCGAGAAGCACATCTTATTGCTGTTAAACGAATTATTCGATATCTATCTGGGACTATTAACCTTGGACTTTGGTACTCCAAAGATTCAACTTTTGATCTTATAGGTTACTCAGATGCAGATTATGCAGCATGTACCATTGACAGGAAAAGCACGAGTGGAACTTGTCATTTCCTTGGAAATCGACTAGTTTCATGGGCAAGCAAGAAACAAGCCTCAGTCTCTGTATCTACCACAAAAGCTGAATATATAGCTGCTGGAAGCTGCTGCTGCCAAGTGCTGTGGATGAAGCAACAATTGGTTGACTACGGAATCAAAGAAGAAAATTGTCCAATCTTTTGTGACAATACATCTACCATTGCTGTCTCCAACAACCCTGTCATGCATTCCAAGACCAAACACATTGATATCAAATACCACTTTCTCAAGGATCATGTGGAAAAAGGTAATATCCATCTAGAGTATGTGAGTACTGATGATCAAATCGCAGATATTCTCACCAAGGCTCTTGATTCCAAGAGATTTAGGTATCTAAGAGGAGAAATGGGTATGCTTGAACTCTAACTCAAACTTGTCCATAAGATTTCTTGTACTAATGTTTATCCAAGTTCAAAGTTACACGGCAGGCATATCACGGTCAAGCAAACAATTGATCTCTCTCACTTGACCGCACCTCCTAGTTGCCGCATCATTCAAATGCTGCCACAAAAATCATGCTGCCGCATAAAGTCTTGTCACCTCAGTTATGATTTATCTCAAAAGATTAAATCAAGCAAGGTAAGACCTCACCGACCGCACATGTCACGGTCGACATTTCAAGTTACCGCACTCAGGCCCAGGTAAGTCTTCTAACTTAGTAATATTTTGAGATATTTTGACGATATCTACCTCAAGGGCACAAAGGTAACTTTCTATTTTCCCTCGCTTGTATTTAATTCAAATCTTTTAAGGCATTAAATTTTTGTATTTAATCTTTATTCCTTAAAATATCCGAGCCGTCATTGGCTAGTCCGATGTGACCTCCTGCTACTTCGCATTTAATGAAAAGTGCCTCCTAGGTCATGTCAGTCACCTTTTTCAAAATTAACCTCCCATCTTCCCATCACCCTGACACACTGCAAACTCTCTCTCCACCTAAACCGCTCCACCTTCTTATACTCCACCACTCTCTGCATTTCACTTTTTCAGAAAATCATCTCTCTCTCTCTCTCTAATCTCTCTCTAAAACCGTCATTCATCTCACTCTCGATTCACTTCTATATAATGTCTAAACATCAATCCAAGAAATCTTCAAAATCAACTGAATCCAGAGACGAGATTCCTAGTTCTATTCCATCTCAATCCACTCCTCCAGTCGTAGTTATTGTATGAATTTTTTGATATTCGTCATTTTTGTTCTTGATGGATATTTCCCAAAAACTTTTCACATTCTCTGAGATTCATCTCACTTCTTACTTATATGTAGTTAAAATTTTGGGTTGATTGTTTATCCTTGGTTCTAGTTACTATATCTGTAGATTTCATAAGATTTCATCCAGGTTTGTTGAATTCGATTGAGCCAAATGGGTTTTTTGAATTTTCCGTATTCCAATACTTTCCCCTTTCAATTTCTGAGTATAATGTAGTTTGTTTCATGAAATTGGTGTGATTTTCTTACTTAGTTTGTATTTTCGTTTCAATCTATCTACTTTTCATTGTTTTTTGAGTCAATTTCTGAGAATCTGAGTTTAACATGTGTATGGTGTTCATCGTGTTCTTCATAGTGTTCTACGTGTTCTTGGCACATTCAATGATTTGATCCATTTTTATTTAACTTGTTTGACATTTTGTGTTTATACACTATTCACATTTTAATCTTGTATGGGTCAACACTTCAGTGTTTGCGGTAATATCGTTAACATTTCTACCTACCGCAACCTTTTGGTACCGTGCCTCACTTGACAGCACCATCATTGCTTTACACTCTTGTCAAGTGACCGCACGACCTACCTCGTTTTCTAAACTTTAAATTCTGCTTTGTTTCAGGACTTAAAACCATTTCATTCCTGGGATAGTCATAGACTATGCAGATCTCAAGAAGGATGCCATTGGCCGCAACATTTTGGGACGATTACACAAGTCTGGGATTCTCCCTTTCTTTACATTGGATCAAGATTTTCACCTGCCGGCCCTCGTCGATGAGTTCTTTAACACGGCAGTCGAAATGGAAAGTGCTGATGAGCCCGAATCCAATCCTAAGTACATTCAAGATTCTGTTATGGGGCTTAAGATGGCATTTGATGCTAGTGATCTAGCCCATGCAGTGGGTATAAAGAAAAGCAAGAATGGCTTTGAAGAGATTTCACGGCAAGAATCTCTTAGTCTAGCTAAAAAGCTTGCCAGCACGGCAGATATTTTGAGGATTCAACGCAAAGACGTTGGTGAAATAATGTACCATATTGGCCATCTGGTGGATCATGCCCTATTATGCAAGACTGGCAATCATGCAAACTTTAATCACACTCAGTGGATGATCTCTGCAGCTATCTATCTTGGAAAACGGCTGGATTGGGGCCAGATTATGTACGACATTTTGCGAGCCAACATCCTTTCATACAAAGACGCGGCAGACCAAGGCGAAACCAAGTACCGCACGAACAGTAGGTTGATTTCCTACTTGATGAGTCACACAATCAGAATCAGGGAATTGTATGAGCAGAACAAAAATTATAAGGTTCCAATTCCTACCTCAAAAGACTTCTGCCGCAAATCTATGAAGACCAATTACCGTGGTAATTTTGGGGATGAAATGTACCGTTCTTACCTTCTTCGAGATCCCATCGAAGAGTACATTCCTCCCAAATACTCTAAAAGAGGTCAAGCCAACCTTGGTGAAAGGATGGTAAGTGATGTGGAGGCTGCCGCATTTGAGCTCGACCGCAAGAATGCTGCCGCAATGAAGGCTCGTGAAAAGGGAAAGAATGTTGAACTCCCCTCTCCTCCAACTTCTGTTAAAGGCAAAGAGAAGGTTGGGGAACCGACAAGGAAGTCAAGACCAGTTTCCCAGGGCGTCAAGATTGCACCTACCGCACCTGTTCGTCCTGCCGCGCCAAAACCTCCAAAATCTAAGGTCATTCCTACTGCACCTCCAATGTCTCCTTCCCCATCCCCTGAACCTCAACCAAAATCCAAAGTCTCTAAATCCCTCTCTTCCAAACCTGCCGCACCAAAACAACCCTATGTTGTCCCTCAATCTACCTTACCTTCCCTCAAATCCAAACCTTCTATATCCCTCAAAACAGCACCAAGTCAGGGGGAGTTGTTTAACAAGAAAAGATCTCATACCCCTAGCCCAGTCAAAGTCTCCAAAAAGGCTAAGGTGGCTAAGCAACCTTCACCTGAGGTAATCTCCCCAACCCTTTCATCTGACGAGGAAATAGTGGTTGCCCCTCCCAAAATTTCAAAGAATTTTGTTCTGGATGCCCAAAAGGCTGATATGGAAGAAGTGAGTGGCTCTGAGAATGAGGATGATACTGCCGCAGAAGAGGATGAGCAGTCTGAAGATGACACTGAAAGTGAAACAGAGGAACAGGCTGTTGAGAAGCCTATTGATAAGGGATTGGTTGATGAGAGTTCTGAGGAAGAACATAGAGATTCTGCCGCAAGTGACAAGTCTGCCGCAGAAAAAGATATGGATGTTGAGCATGTTGAAGACGACATTGTCCCTGAAAAGGTAGATACTTTTGTTGATATTGAGGATGGTGATGATGATGACACCCTATCACCAAAAGCTAATGTTTCTGAGAAAAACATTGAGGTTCCTCCTACCGTGCCTCCTGTCCCTACCGCACCAGCTCCTTCGACCACACCTCCTGCTCTTGAGTCAAATCAGTCTATTCTTGAACTGCTTGCCGCAGTCAAGGCAGACACTCAATCCCAGGTTGATTCTTTAGTGTCTAGTATGGTGGCGCTTCGAGAGGAGGTTATTGAGTTGAAGAATGATCAGGCCATTTTAAAGCGAGATGTTACCGCACTTCCCTCCGAGTTGATCTCGACCATTAAGGGGGAGAGTGTTGTGATAACAAAGGCTGTTAAGGACATCATGCAAGGAACACAATATGTGTTAGAAAATGTATTCGATTACTAACGATACATATACGTGAAGTATGACTGTGTCTAGGTACAATGTGACCTATTCTACTACGTGTTTAGAGTCTAAGGTATTGGGCTCTATTTGATAGTAAGGGTATAGTGATAGACACTTTAATGTGTTAAACGTGATATGAATATGTACGTGCAAACTTGGCATGTGACAAAATGATATACCCTACTACTTGACTGAAGTCTGTTATAAATGGGCTCTTACTTGGATTGATCGTGTTACATGGACACTTATGTGCCATAGTTAAACTTGATTGGTATTCGCAATAATTGAGTACGTGTACTTATATTCTCATGAGCACATGATACATAATTACATGGTGCATATTCTCGTGAGCACATGATACATAGTTACATGGTGCATATTCTCGTGAGTACATGATACATAATTACATGGTGCATATTCTCGTGAGCACATGATACATAATTACATGGTGCATATTCTCGTGAGCACATGATACATAGTTACATGGTGCATATTCTCGTGAGCACATGATACATAATTACATGGTGCATATTCTCGTGAGCACATGATACATGATTACATGGTGCATAAAAAGTAGTCCACTAATAAGGGACTGAGTTCTGTTCTGTAGTTCAAGTAAACATCTACTTGTGCATTCTTGGTGAGTCCAGCTGGTTCTCCTTGCTTGTTCGAAAATATATAGGTTCACGCTTGTCGCGAGAGCTGGGGTTTAAGTGACAATCGGGTCCCTATGTATTTCCGCCCGACCCCTTACTACTGGCCATGGTAAGGGCATAGCTTCACTGGTTAGAGAAAAAAGCCTGACCTAAGTGAATGCGACTGTACTGAACACCACGTGGATCTTGTTCTTGTGGAGGACACTGGTTACCAGGTCTTCTTATATACTGTACTCCTGTCCTGTTCACCACGTGGATCTTGTTATTGTGGATGACACTGGTTACCAGGTCTTCTTATATACCGCACAGCAGTTCTTGTTCTTGTTCTTGGTTGTCCTCAGCTAGAAAAGCATCGACAACAAATGGTATTCTTGGGAGAAATAAGGAAGGATTCAGGTACAATGCGTGATAGGCCTATGTGCATCTTGTGAGCTGGTCTAGCCTCTCGCACTACTTGATTACTTGTTACCTGAACCTTTCTTGAGCTTGATTACTTGTTGAGTTGGCTTAGCCTCTCCTATACTTGTTACTAGATGATACTTGATATATGATTACTTGAGTATCTACTTGTATTGCATGATAACATGACATATAGTTGCATGTTAATAGCTTACTAGATTTATCTCACCCTTTATTTGTTTAATTGTTTCCCCCCCCCAGGAAAGCAGGGGATAGTACGCAGTGAGGCTCGACTTAGCTGGGAACTTACTCAGTAGGATGTTCTTGTTTGAGACTAGTGTCCTTTTATACTTTGGTAAGGACGATCTTGTATGAGTTATTAAACCCTGGGCTTGTATTGGGGTAGTATTTGTTGTCCCTAGACAGTTCTTGTTGCTAGCTTATTTGCTAGGCATGTCTTCCGCTGTATGTAACCATTTTGGTTTTAATTTTCTTGGTCTAGAACTCGTTGTGAGCTATCTTAGCTCCCTACTCTTGAGTATATATATCATGTCAGTTTTGTTTTTAACAGGTATTGTTCCTGTTTCCCGTTAGTTTCTTGTTTCTTGTTAGTTACGCGCACCAGGTTTGAGGTTCTATTAGGGGATCCCGGGACTTGGGGCGTGTCAGGTTGGTATCAGAGCTATGGTTTAGCTCTAAGCCTGGATAGGGTCTATGGCCTAGGTTGGGTTAGTCTTGGGTGTGTTTTCGACGCCGAGTGCTTCGTGACTTGTTGTTATACCAGGCATAGGACTGGTGTTGATAGGATTGATCCAATTGGATTAGATGGTTTGAGAATCGAGAGCGCGAGTCTTTAAAGGCTTAGGCGTATTTATCTTGTCTTGTGGACATTGTTTCGTGCTATATATGCATGCTTGTCCTTATTTCGTGAATTACGTGGAAATGTATTCTCTAGTAAGAGACTACGTGTTGATATTGTTATGTATAAGAGCTTGATAGAAGTGTGGGTGATAACACCCTATACGTTCTATGTTAATTTGGTCGTGTCACCGGTATGGGACATTGATGTGATGCGTGATATAGCTTGGCTGTCTACGTGTCATGACTTGACTTTCTATGTGTTAGGTCATTCTTGTTTACCACAATAGATGGTAATTAATTCTCTGCTAGTATGCTTGACTATTTATGTGAGCATGATATATTTATGCATATCATTCATATTTTGCATTGAAAGTCTAGGAAGGGTTCTTGAGATTGTACTGGGTATTTAACCTATGTGATTGACAGTGGAGTTTCTACACCAAACTAGATGGATGTATCCATTCTTGATGAGAAACTGGGTTATCTTGAGTTGTTACAGTGCGAATACAGTGCTGACACCTGAATTAATGTTCTTGACCTCGATTGAGTTAAACGAGTTGAAAACTCAACTTGAGAATTTCTTGATAGAGGATATATCTACCTTGTAGTGGATGTCTGAAGTGAGTATCTGTGTTGACCTATAAGTGGAAACAACCAAGGTACGTGTGTTCTTGAGATTTCTTGGTCTTGTTAGAGATTCATGAATGAATTTCGAAGGCAGCTCCATGGTTAACTATTTGACACCGAGAGCTACATCTTTTGATGGATTGTCTTGATGGATTGATATACATAAAGTCAGTTTTGAATATTGAAACGATGGATAACCCCGACTTCAGTATCTGAGATTGCCTAGTAGATTTGACCAGTATTACAGTGATTTGGCGGATATGACCAGTTCTATTATTCTAGTGGATATGTCAAGTTTCACCAATATAGTGGATTGACTAATCGAGTCTACTTGACTTTATGTGTTTTGATGTTATAATTTATACATCTAAATTGCATAGAATATTTGTGAGTATCTGTGCATAGTCGTGATGTTCTTGAGTTCTATTTGTTGATTATATATGTTATAATCTTGATCTAGTAAAATTCGAGGACGAATTTTCTTTAAGGTGGGGAGGGTGTAACGCCCATCCTCAATCTCGTTAAATATTTGACTTGCTTGTTAAATTCTTGAATAGCATAATTATATGTTATTTTATTTAAGTTAATTATTTAATTACTTTAGAAAATTAAGGTGGTTAAATGTCAAAGTTGGAAGTTTAGGGGCCTTTTTGTAGGAAGTTAGAACTTGAGGGGCCTAGTTGCAATTCTTGGAAAGTTCCAAGTATAAATTGTGTTGTTTGCCTGAGAAAGAAAGGCAATTCATTTCTTTCTCAAAGTTTCTCGTTCTTTCCTCTGTTCCATAATAGGGAGTTCAGTTTTACCCTATTCTCGACTCCTCGAGTTTAATTATCCCTCTGTTCGTGATTCCGGTCCCGGATAAATATTCGTGGCGTTGAATAGAGCGTTCCAGGCCGATCAGAAATTTATTTGGGTCAACTTGATTTTTGACTAGGTAAGCTATTAGCTTCCCCTTACTTGTAATAACATGTATATATGTTATTCCCGCTACTTGTTCTTGTTAAAATTGTGTTTTGGGCAATTTTTGTGATACTTGTAAAATTGGGACAAAGGGAGTAAACGTATACTGAAAACAAGAATGAATTAGACTTGCAAGTGTCTGGGAAAGTTAGAAAATTTACACTCCTATTCGTGAGACGGTAAAATAATAACTTGATTTAAATATTATTAGAAAAATTGTACCATTATTTGTGGTACGGGGAAATGAATGGAAGCATCCCTAGATGGGTATATTAGTATAAAATAAAATTGTACTTATACTTTTGGGGACGGTGAAATATTGAAATGGAATAAAAGGAAATTGTCCTATTATTTATGGGACGGTAAAAGAAATGAATTGAGCCTGAAATAATGTTTTGGGTATTGCCTAAGAGTTAATAAAAGTTACTCCTACGCTTGGGACGGAAAATTATTTAACCTGGGAAAGAATTCGGATTTTGGCATTTTTGGGCCTTGGGCGACCGCCCATTTTGGGCTGGGCGACCGCCCATCTATCTGAAGTATTTTGTTCTTGGAAAGCCTGATTTTGGGCGACCGCCCACACCATTTTGTGCGGCCGCCCATATGTCCTGAAAAATTGTAAAACTTGTTCCATGATTGTATAAGTTGGAAATAACCCTTGTTAAGGCATATAGCCTTAAGATAAGATGTCCTAGCAAGTGTTGTGATACCTTAGGGGTATCAGAAGTGAGTCTTGAACATGATTACTCATTAAATTAAAATGAGAACTTGAGTATAAAAGGAAGAACTCTTTTATATGTCTTAAAAGTGCTATGAACAAGCACTTATGTGTTATGCTTGTCTTGAAGCCAATGATTGTGCACCTTAGGGGCATTAAAACAATGACTAGAGATTGAATATCCTATGTAGGGGATTATGAACTTGTAAGTATAAGTTGTATAGCTCATTTACTTAAAGTGAACTCGAATTATTCTTGGTCTAGGTTTAGGGTACTACCCTAGATGACCTAGATGAGTGTTGTAGAACACTCTAGTACTGAAAATAGTCCCTTTGTGAACAAATGAAATGTGGACTTGAATCATAATTAAATGATGACTTGAATATAAGAGTAATAACTCTTTTATGTGTCTTGAAGTCAATGTTTGTGTACCTTAGGGACACCAACTAATGTCTAGAGCTTGAATGTCCTAAGAAAAGGATTGGAAAATAATTCGTGAAAGATGTATAATTCATCTTCCTAGCTTGAACTTGAAGTATAAGATAATTAACTCTTGTACATGTTTAATCATCCAAAGAAATGGATTGAGAACTTGGATATAAGATGATAAGATCTTGTATATGTATTGAATGTCTTGAATGTCTTAAGATAAGACAGTAACTTGAAGTATAAGACAATAAAATCTCGTACATGACTTGAACATCCAAATAATTGGATTAAGACTTGAATATAAGATTATAAAATCTTGTACGTGCCTTGACACCAATATAGGTGTATGGTAATAAACTTGAAAGAGTCTTGATGTGTATATGCAAATCTTGCATATATTTACTTGATAGAATGTGGCTTCTTGATTGATTGGTACGTGGTATGAATAACCAAAGAATTGGGTTATGGAACTAGATAGAGAATGATTAACTCTACTACATACTTGAACTTGATACGTGTATATTGGAAGTGCTATAAATAAGCACTAAAGTGTAAATGATTTAGTTTTTAATCGTGTATATACTCAATGAAGTATATAAAATATAAAGAAGATATCTTGTCTTGAAATGGTTCCTAAAGAAAATAGGGACTAGTGTAATATGAAGATAATTCATATAATCGTGAATACTACGATTTAAATTAATAAGAATGATTACAGAACACAATATGTGTTAGAAAATGTATTCGATTACTAACGATACATATACGTGAAGTATGACTGTGTCTAGGTACAATGTGACCTATTCTACTACGTGTTTAGAGTCTAAGGTATTGGGCTCTATTTGATAGTAAGGGTATAGTGATAGACACTTTAATGTGTTAAACGTGATATGAATATGTACGTGCAAACTTGGCATGTGACAAAATGATATACCCTACTACTTGACTGAAGTCTGTTATAAATGGGCTCTTACTTGGATTGATCGTGTTACATGGACACTTATGTGCCATAGTTAAACTTGATTGGTATTCGCAATAATTGAGTACGTGTACTTATATTCTCGTGAGCACATGATACATAATTACATGGTGCATATTCTCGTGAGCACATGATACATAATTACATGGTGCATATTCTCGTGAGCACATGATACATAGTTACATGATGCATATTCTCGTGAGCACATGATACATAATTACATGGTGCATATTCTCGTGAGCACATGATACATGATTACATGGTGCATAAAGAGTAGTCCACTAATAAGGGATTGAGTTCTGTTCTGTAGTTCAAGTAAACATCTACTTGTGCATTCTTGGTGAGTCCAGCTGGTTCTCCTTGCTTGTTCGAAAATATATAGGTTCACGCTTGTCGCGAGAGCTGGGGTTTAAGTGACAATCGGGTCCCTATGTATTTCCGCCTGACCCCTTACTACTGGCCATGGTAAGGGCATAGCTTCACTGGTTAGAGCAATAAGCCTGACCTAAGTGAATGCGACTGTACTGAACACCACGTGGATCTTGTTCTTGTGGAGGACACTGGTTACCAGGTCTTCTTATATACTGTACTCTTGTCCTGTTCACCACGTGGATCTTGTTATTGTGGATGACACTGGTTACCAGGTCTTCTTATATACCGCACAGCAGTTCCTGTTCTTGTTCTTGGTTGTCCTCAGCTAGAAAAGCATCGACAACAAATGGTATTCTTGGGAGAAATAAGGAAGGATTCAGGTACAATGCGTGATAGGCCTATGTGCATCTTGTGAGCTGGTCTAGCCTCTCGCACTACTTGATTACTTGTTACCTGAACCTTTCTTGAGCTTGATTACTTGTTGAGTTGGCTTAGCCTCTCATATACTTGTTACTAGATGATACTTGATATATGATTACTTGAGTATCTACTTGTATTGCATGATAACATGACATATAGTTGCATGTTAATAGCTTACTGAGATTTATCTCACCCTTTATTTGTTTAATTGTTTCCCCCCCCCCCCAGGAAAGCAGGGGATAGTACGCAGTGAGGCTCGACTTAGCTGGGAACTTACTCAGCAGGATGTTCTTGTTTGAGACTAGTGTCCTTTTATACTTTGGTAAGGACGATCTTGTATGAGTTATTAAACTCTGGGCTTATATTGGGGTAGTATTTGTTGTCCCTAGACAGTTCTTGTTGCTAGCTTATTTGCTAGGCATGTCTTCCGCTGTATGTAACCATTTTGGTTTTAATTTTCTTGGTCTAGAACTCGTTGTGAGCTATCTTAGCTCCCTACTCTTGAGTATATATATCATGTCAGTTTTGTTTTTAACAGGTATTGTTCCTGTTTCCCGTTAGTTTCTTGTTTCTTGTTAGTTACGCGCACCAGGTTTGAGGTTCTATTAGGGGATCCCGGGACTTGGGGCGTGTCAGAATATCCCAGCTTACCGCTTTCCTCTTGCCGCAAAATTCATTTAAGACATCATCGATATTGACCGTATTTGATTTGACCGTATGTGGTCATTTGAAACATTTTATGTTTAAAACAATTTACTTTTCTGTTTGTATTTTGGATCTGTAACTTGACAAATATTTCTCTTTTGTGACCTTACTCCTTTGCCTCAATGATTATCATTTGGAGTATGTTTATTGTGTTTGATGCATCTCTATCCTTCTTTGATTACTTATCTTGAAATGCTTCAAATAATATTTCTATCTTCTAGGATTAGTATTTTTTGTTTCTTTTTAGGATGATAGAAATCTATGACATTGGCTTAGAGTGTGCATTGACTTGGGACATGATATTTAATAAAATATTTGTTCTTGAAAACATGTTTTTACCAAGTACAATGAATTAGCCTTTGTTATAGTAGGTAATGGTCTCAATCAAATAGGGGGAGATTGTTGGGTATGCTTATTATAAACCACTCCTATTACCTTAATTTGATTGATCCCATAACCTTATTTTACTCTTTGTGGACTTTAGGATATATTGTAAGAAGTACTTGTACTTCATTTAGAATAGTCCACCTTATAGTTGAATAGGCTTAGCAGATTAGGACTCAATTTTTCTAAGTCTGGAAAAATGAGGTAGGTCCATTGCCTACCGCATGAAGACGCCTACCGCATGACTATGCTTGCCGCAACTAACCTTGCCGCATGGTTCCAACCTACCGCGTGAATCTCTACCGCATGGAACCATGGTTGAAGAAACTCAAGTTGGTTCAAACTTAACCATAGTCACACGTGCGTCCTTACCTTGGTTAGTTTAGAACGTTGCAAATTCAAATTTCAAATTTGAATACAACTGTCTCCATAGTACAGTTGGACCACCATGACTCTGCAACAAAAGGACAACTCAGACTGAGCTCCAATTAGAAATCAACAGCTCACTGTCCTTCAACTTGGACCCCAAGCATTTCAAACGGCTAGTTTCTCATTCAAGGCTATAAATAGACCTTGAATTCTTAATTGAAAAAAAGCTGAGATTCTAAGAGAGAAACTGCTGTTGAAATTCTTGGTGATTGAAGATCATATTCAAGATTTCCAGAATCCTTCGAATCTTCAAGCACTCAACCTTCAAGTCTTCAACAAATCTCCAGCAACCTTCAAGATCAAATCTCAAGCCTCTCACACAAGATTCATTACGCTCTAAAATCATATAGATTCCAAAGAGCTATTGATTCTTTACACACACATGCACCCCGATTGATAAATCACATAGATTGAATCATTAGGGATACACTGGTCTAAGTCTAGGATTTGAACTTCATAGAAATAGGTGTTGATTCAATACTTCATCTCTGTAATCTGTACTCAAGAATCAATATATACCTCATTCAAAATCCAAGACTGACCATCTTGGTAAAGGACGTAGATCTTTTAACAGATCGAACCTTTCCAAATCCTTGTGTTATTTACTTACTGCACTTTAACTTTCTGCAAATTTACTTTAAGTCTTGTTCATCTTGTTTTAATTGTTCATATTAATCTTGTTTGTCGTTTAGTGTTTGATCTTTCAGATTTACGAACAATTGTGAATTGTGTTTGTTTGTCTACCTCATTGCCTTAGCTAAATTCTGACTAACTTATCATTTGCCAAAAACCTCTAAGACACAAGTTTTCAATCTCTCAACCTACCTCACCCCTATCTACCGCAGATTTGCCTACCTCAAACTCACCTACCGCATTCTCTGCCTACCACATTATACTTATCAAAAACAACTCTTAACTTGTTTCAACGAAAACTTCCGCTGTGCATTTTATACTTGACCGCGTGGCATTTATCTACCGCAAAACTCAAGTGTAAGCATAAAGGTTGAATTTTGAAAAAGGGTTGAAATTTTAAATAGGCTATTCACCCCCCCCCCTCTAGCCTCTTTTCATACCCTTGTTGTGTCTCTGGGACCAACAAAACTGCTCAGTGAAAAGGAACAGGGGTATGTGATAAGTGTGTGCAAAGGAAATGAATGGGAACATACCACGCCCTCAGGAGCACCCTTAGGTGGGGCCCCTACTCCCGCCACAGATGTGGCCACCATGTGGACCCGGCTATCTAAGTATATGTATGAAAAGTCCTGCCACATAGGAGGAACCACCCCAGAAGCCACTACCTGCGGTGATCTTAGCCTCCGGGCCACGAAACGTCCGTATAGCTCATCGGTGATAAAATGGGATGCATCCGCCCCCATGAGGTAGGGGTCGTCTCCTCGGTCTACTATGAACATGGTGTCAGGAGGATCGACGGGAACCCTCTGCATGAGCCTGAGCCCGTGCTGCCAGAGCACCCTCTCTCCCAAGTAAAAGGCCTCTCCCCGGAATCCTACGAGCAGTCTCCTCTCCCGGGTTACACACAGAGCACCAGACAGGTCAATACCTAGCCCTTGCCCCTCATACCTCGACCAAGGAAAGAGGTTAAGCTCAGCCGGCATAGCTCCCTTTAGCACTGCCCTGACATCGGCATGATGGACAGAGACCCGTCCCTTGGATCCCCTCTTCTTTCAGGCCTCTTGAGCCCAACAGACCATGGCCGGGAATGTGATGGCAGGATCAACGGTCAGCTCCCATGGATAGCCACCAAAGATCTCGTAGTACCAAGCCTAAAAGGAAAAGGCCGAAAATCATTAAGGCGCCGAGAACCGAAAAGGTGAATGAGAAGGAGGAAACAGAAAAATGGGGGAAGGAAAGGAATGTACCTCCAAGGCGAACTGGAAGCAAGCCAAGGATTTGCTCGCTTTCCGGCTGAATTTATCGAGTTCCATGTACAGCTCAGCAAACCCAGCCTCTCCCCAAGCAATACTCCGGACGGTCTCCGGAGTGGATAATGATCCAAGTAGGGGGAACATGCATGTGGTGTCGGTATTGGCAAAGATGGTGTTGCTGAGAAGGAGCCACACATAAGCTCGCCCGAGCTGCTCCGTCGTCACCAAACCCGCCAGGTACTCCGGAATTCTGACCCGAATGGCCCGGTCAACATCCTGCACCAGGATCCCCAAGCCCTTGGTAGGGCCCGAAAAGCCAATGAGTGCCTCAATATCCGCGGCCGAGAACCGGTCAGCCCAGATAACTGGTCGCCCATCAAAAGAAAGCCCGGTGATAGCAGAGAAGTCTGCGGGAGTCACGGTCACCTCTCCCCAGCTCAGATGGAAGGTGTGGGTCGTATCCCACCAATGCTCGCCCAAGGCAGAGATAAGTCCCAGGCTCTTATTAGTGCTAACCAGCTGGCCTACGGCATGGATGAATGGCGCCAAGCCGGTACGATCTACCCATTCTCTCGGACAAGGCCCATCGCCGACTGCCTCGGGCATGGCCTCCCACAAGGAACAGCACATGTCGGGAGATCCTCGGGATTTGGGATCACCGCCTTGTAGGAAAACACAGCAAAGGTATGAATAACACAGATTTAAAATACCAATGCATGCGATGAATGAATGGGATGAATAAATCATGTGAATGAAAAAATGTCTTTCCCCTTTTCAAATTGCGGTAAGCGTTTGAGGGCGTGTTCATGAAGAAAGGTTTTTACCTTTTTCAAATTGAGGGTGTGTCTTTATAAGGAACGTGTGAGGCTTTACTTGAAAAGGGTTTTCTCCCGCCCCTTTTGTGAACCTTAGTATTCCGAATCCTTATGTAAGTGCGGTAACTTGTCCTAGGAAATACTAGTGTGCACACAAATATGTCAAAATGGCTAGTCGCACCTAAGGTACAAGTCCTTTATGCACAAATTATGGGTAACATACTTTGACTTCTGAAAGTATAGCTAGGCATGACCCATCGAGAAAACGAACACATGCCTACAATCTTAACAATCCCAATTCCATCATAATGGTACCAATTTCACAAAATGCACCAAGAAGCACAAAATGCCCAAATTGCATAAACACGAACCCTAGGACTAGGAAATGCATGGAATTGTTCAAATTTGACATAAGATGAATAAAAGAGGGTTTAAGAACACTTACCACCCGGTCATGGCACAAATGCACGGTGGGAGATTTGTAGAAGCCCGCTTCCAAGTTTGCGAGGTCAATATTGTAACCCCGAAAATTGCGTACCATGTCGAGCCGCTTATCCACCCCTCTCAGATAGCCCCTTCGCGCCCGAGAATCCATAAGTGAAGTTTGAACGGTTTGGAGAACGAAATCCAGAGAATTTTGATGAATTTCCCTCTCGAAATCGCCCCTCTCTCTAGGATTTTCGGCTTGGATTTTGAAAAATGCAGCAACCATCCGAGAGACCGTTATGAGATGAAGATTAGGTCCCCCGAGCGACCATTGTGAGATGAAGATTAGGTCCCCCGAGCGACCATTGTGAGATGAAGATTAGGTCCCCCGAGCGACCATTGTGAGATAAAGATTAGGTCCCCCGAGCGACCATTGTGAGATGAAGATTAGGTCCCTCGAGCGACCATTGTGAGATGAAGATTTCGAGCGACCGTTGTGAGATAAAATTAGGTCCCCCGAGCGACCGTTGTGAGATGAAGATTAGGTCCCCCGAGCGACCATTGTGAGATGAAGATTAGGTCCCCCGAGCGACCATCTTGAGATAAGAGTTAGGTCCCCCGAGCGACCGTTGTGAGATAAAAATTAGGTCCTCCGAGCGACCGTCATGAGATAAGAGTTAGGTCCCCCGAGCGACCGTTTTGAAATTAGAATTAGGTCCCCCCGAGTGGCCCCATGTGAAGCAAAATCTAGGTCGCCCGAATGGCCCATCTTGAGGAAAAAAAAAACTTAGAATGAGAAGGGCAGTCCTTGACGTAAGCCCATGATTGAACCTTGCATCTGACCGAACGAGTGTCACACCCGAGTCCTTACCTCTGACCAAATGAGTGTCACGCCCGAAACTTGCCTCTGACCAAATGAGTGTCACGCCCGAAACTTGCCTCTGACCAAATGAGTGTCACGCCCGAACCATCGCCTCTGACCAAATGAGTGTCACGCCCGAAACTTGCCTCTGACCGAACGAGTGTCACGCCTGAGTCCTTGCCTCTGACCGAATGAGTGTCACGCCCAAAACTTGCCTCTGACCAAATGAGTGTCACACCCGAACCTTCGTCTCTGACCAAATGAGTGTCACACCCGAAACTTGCCTCTGGCCAAATGAGTGTCACCCCCGAGTCCTTGCCTCTGACCAAATGAGTGTCACGCCCGAACCTTGCCTCTGACCAAACGAGTGTCACGCCTGAAATTTGCCTCTGACCAAACGAGTGTCACGCCCGAACTTTTGCCTCTGACCAGATAAGTGTCAAGCCTGAACTTTTTCCACTGACCGAATGAGTGTCATGCCTGAGTTCCCCACCCGACCTCGACGGTCGTCTATAGGTTTGAGTAGCCTCAAAATCTCTCACCCCTCTTTCGAACTACGATATGCTTGATTCCCTCGAATAGGGATACGTAGGAATCCTATACCTCTAGGTCCAGCCATAGAACAAATCGGCTATGCCGTCCTCACATCAGATTGGGATGCTTGTTTTATCGACAACCCCGCTTTCTTCAAAAGCGACGTTGCCGAGGGGCTCTATAAGTACCCCAATCTGAAATCGACCTACTTTAGAGGAATTCTTGGTACCATTTAGGGATAAACCAATGGGCCAGGACCTCACTAGGATAAACCTGATATTCCAGGACTGAACTGGGATTAAACTTGGAAAAATCCAGAAGCTCGCCAAGTCGAGTCGTACGGATGGTTTGGGCACATGAGGTCCCTAGCCGTACGGCTACTTTGGGCACCCTCAGCCTCTATAAATTGAACCCCATGCTGATCATTTCAGGGGGGAGAAACAACACAAGAAAGGTTACTCTGTCGAAATCACTCCAGTAGTGTGAGAGAAGAGTGAAACAAAGAGTGAAAGAGAGAAAGGAAGATTGGCTAAACCAAAATAGGTAAAGCCACCTTCTCCCCCTCCTTTCTCTTCATCTATAACTCTATTTTCTCTTTAATCTTTGTTTAAGTTTATGTTAATCTTTATATTACTTGCAAGACTTGTCTATTCAAGCACCTTTATATTACTTGCAAGACTTGTCCATTCAAGCAACTTTATATTTATGCAAGAGTTGTCCATTCCAGCAAATATACATATATTACTCTATATTTCTCTTGTCCAAGCCATGAGATGATCCAAGGTGCCCTCCATGCCTTGTGTGGAAGAGGTTCAAACCTAGATGATCATGGCTTGTTGATTGTCATTTACATTCTTGTCTAGTTAGAATGATGCTTTTGTTGGCAATAATTATCATTTGGATGATAAAGCTTCCATCTTTATCATCCAACATTGATCTAGCTCTAAAGTCCCCTTTGGGGTTACAATGATTCAATATTTATGTGTTAATTTAATTCCTTAAAGGTTAATAAGTCATAAAAATTCCATCTTGGGGATAAAGTTTCAATCTTTAATCACCAAATGGTCAATTTTAGCCCAAAGGGCATGTTCATCAACTTTTCTCAATTTTATCCAAAGATTGCTTATGATCACACCCAAATACTTGTTTTGGGGACTAAGTGATGATCATTTAGCATAGGAATGTTGTATCTAAACTTACAAAGTGTTTCAAACAAACTAGAATCAAAACAGTTCTGTCCAGTTTCAACAGAACGTTCTGTTTCTGCTCTGAAACTTGACTGTTCTTGACTGAACTGTAAAATCCCAGGAGACCACCTGTCCATCCGTACGGCTATTTTGGGAACAGGGGGAAAAATGTCTGTTTTGCCCTCTGATCCCTATTTTCTTAATAAACACCCCCCCCCCTTTCAGTTAAGTTTTTTCAAACAAAACCAATAACAGAAACTTTTCCGTTAAATACACACACACACATGCACATTTTCAAACTAACAAGGGAGACTCGGTTTTTCTGAGGCACTTTGGGTGAACCGCAAATATGTTCTTCCCAAAGTGTAACCTGACCTCCGAACTCACCTTCTCTAACCATTTTCATTTGTTTGGTTTAAAATTAACAAATGTGGCGACTCCGTTTCTTTTTCGTTAGGAAAGTTACCCGTGTTTGGCATTTCTTCCTCGTGCGAACTTTGCTTGTTTCGCCCCGAGGGACGGGATCCTTACACATGTCGCCTCTCTCTTCCAAAATATAACCGTTGTCCCCACCTTCTTCACCACGATATCTCTATAATTCCTCTCCATTTATAAGAAATCCACAGTAAATTCCATTCGAAAATTCTCAAATTTATCGAACACTCTGTTTTTCAAACCCTAATACTCTGTTTCTTCTTCACCCTTTTCTTTAAAATCAATGGCCCGCCCCGAAGAATCTCATGGATACTACATCGAAAATGCCTTCTTTGAAGGTGAAGTAGGGTCCTATGTGAAAGAGATACTAGAAAACAATGGCCTCCTTAACATGTTAACTGCTCAGAATCCAATTCTTGAGAATGCTTGTTCTGAGGTATATCGAATTGGAACTAGGCTAAAAGATAGTTCAATTCGATGTGTATTCCAAAATGTCATAATGATCATTAAACCTGAAGATGTTTATACAACTTATGGAATCTCAAATCACCCCAGCCTTCTGCCCAACATTTGGAGCAAAGACCTGGATACAAAATTCAGTGTTCTCTACAAGCAATTCACTAATCAAGAAGATGTTGATTATGAGTCTGTGAAGAACAAACCTATTCTGAAGAAGAACCTATCCATCAACAATTCAACCCTCAGTGACGTAGTCATAAAAGGAATGTGTGGAAAACAATCATCCTTGGACCAGCTAAGCTCTTCAGAATGGAAGATTTCCCTTGGTCTGATTAGGAGGAAAGTGAATTGGTGCAAAGTAATGCTTGAAAATTTCAACCTTGCCACTTCTCCATCTCTTCACAAACCTTATATGAGATCCACCAAACCAAATCTGTTTAGATTCATGAGTGGAATTCTAGCAAAGAAGCTCAAAGACCACCCAGCCATTCTCAACACTAAGTGGCTCGAACTTGTTCCCCTCAGTTCCTCCAAGAAATTTGACAAAAAGACCATCCCTCTTAAAGGCTCTAAAGAGGGACCAGCTAAGTCCTCCAAGGCAAAACCCTCAATAGCTAAGGCATCCAGAAGGGTACCAACAGCTAAGCCAGGACCTGATGAAGCTCCAGCAACCAGAATGGCCACCAGAGGAACAGCTAAGTCATCTACAAGAAGGAAAGCCATAGCTGTTAAAAGGACAGGCAAGAGGAAGATTGATGAACCTCCCTCATCGTCATCTTTAACATCAAGTTCCTCTTCTCAGTCAACAAAAAGTGACTCAAGCACTCCTCCCACTAGTCATGAGAACACAACTGCTGAATTTGAAGTGATCAAAGCTGCTCACAAAACTCAGGGCAAGCTGTTTGTTGATGATGAAGCAACAGTGAGTGAAGGAGAATCTGAGGTTAAGAAAGTAAGTAGTTCCAGTGGTGTAATGGAGATTGATGAAGAAGAGTTTGATGTCCAGTTATCTCTTCAACAACAAATTGATGAGATCAGAAAAGCCAAGCAAGGCCAAGGACCACCTGAGCAAGTTGTGCCAACAGCTGAGCAAGCTATGCCAACAGCTAAGCAGGATATCCCAGCAGCTAAGTCAGTTGATCCAACTGACAAGGTAACATCTTCATCTTCATTTGCTGGTCAATTCATAGTGAAAAGAAGACGTGTCAGATCCCCCTCTCCTCCCTCTCCCAATTTGACCTCCAGTTCAGATCATGCTGCTGTCATTGAAGGAATTCTTGACCTTACTTCTCAAACCATCTCTCCTGTTGAAGTCTTAAAGGGTAACTCACCTAGTCCAGACATCCATATCAGGTAAAGGGGGAACTCTCCTGTTCATGAGTTCATCCCAACAGCCGAGACTCAACTTCCTCCTTCCCTTCAATCTCAAGCATCCCCTCCTTCCATATCTCCCGATCAACTTATTGTCATTCCTATTCTCAACCCTCAAATCATTGAGTTTATCAAAGATAAGTCTGTGTCTAATCTGTCTGATGATGATACACCAACCCTTTTTGAATAGCTTTCCAGTAAATTTTCTATGGATGAGGCTCTCAAGGCCTTTGATTTTATGAGGATTAGAGAAGCTAGGCAATCCCAAGGTCAAGGTGGATCATCTACTCCCAAACCTGCCTCATCAGCTATCCCACCTTCTAAATCTACTCCTCTATCTCAAATTGATCCAGACACTTCCATGCCAAATCCTAGCTTCTGGGCCTTAGATTGTGACATTGACTTTTCAGTCACAGCTGTCCTTGAAACTCATAAAAAGTTTGCTTCTCTTCCTCACCTTTCTCCCCTTCTCAACTCTCATAATATTTCCAACCCTTGGGATATGACCAGAACTCATATGAGCATTCATGCTAGAAATATTGGGGGTCAATTGTTCCATGCCTATGAAGAATGGAAACAGTTCAGAATCTCAACCCAATACTGCTTCTTTTTCAATGCTCCTAAACTCCCCAATCCCATCACTCTTTCAACTCTTCCAGAATAGGAATTTTTCTTTTGCCATCTTGTTTCCAAGAAACTTCAAGAATGCCTCTACACCCCTCCCTCCCTTGTGTATGATCTGTGCATTCAATATACCCAGTCCATCTTTTGGACTCTGCTTTCCAGGAAGAGCTGCATAATGGGACTTATTGTTAAAAATCTCTTCCCAATCTCTTCTGTGTATCCCCAACATCTTCCTCCTCCTCCTCCTCCTCCTCCACAATTCCATAAGAAATCCAGATCACAATTTGCAAATCTCCCTCCTAATTTTGATCCATTCAAATACACCTCTCTATATCATCTCACCTACACTGACTTCAACCAATTTTCAGCCACCCTCATCAAACAACTCAAATCTGCCATTCTCAAAAATCTTGACAATGTATCTGAGTTCATCCTTCAAAGAGGTGAGAATCCAATTCATCCTTCTCCTGAACAGCCAACCTCAACAGTTTTCCCTCCTCTTCCTAGCAGCCATCCCCTGCCTCCTAGACCATCACAGGCATCCATTTATTCCTACTTCCAAGCTCCTCCTGCTGGCAAGCCTTCCAAAGCAACCAAGAAGAGACCTGGCTCTCTCTACAAGGAATACCCAATGGGGGTTTCATCATCTGATGAGAACATGACTCCTCAGGAACTGCAAGCTTGGATTGGTCCAAGGCTTCTCTACAATCAACCAGTTCTCACTAAAGCTCAGTTATTAGCCAGGCAAGACCAATACTTCCAGTACAACAACATGATGGGTCTTGACTGGAACAATGAGTGGTTCTACAGAAGGAATGAACCAGTAAGAAAAGCTGTACTAATTCAAGAGCTAAAAGCAGTGGAGAAGAGCAAAAATGCCTAGCTAGAATTAAAATCAGTTGGTTTGTTTTCTTAGTTTTGAATAGCTGTTCAGAACATTTTCCTTTTCAATTATTTTCTTCAGTACATTTCAGTTTGTATTAACAGTTTGTTTGCCAAGAAATATTATCAAGAAGAATTTCTCTTCATTGGTTTTCTATTCCCTTAGCACTTATTCTTGCAGGTACATAATCAAAAACCTGTTATATTTATTTACCAAAAAGGGGGAAATTGTTAGTACCTCACTATGTCTAACTCACAATTAATCATAATAAATATGTTTTGATAAATAAATAATCAAACCCAATTGATTATATGATACATACAAAAGACCTGAGCACATGCAACCCTATACAAAGCTCAACAGCTAAGCTACCCTGTTTCCAGTCAAGCCAAACAATCAAAGTCATTACATGATCTACCTATCATCTATACATCCAACAAACTAAAGAACTACCTATTACAGGCTCCTTCTACCTTAAATGAATTATCAAGATGATATATACAAACAAGCTTCAACAGCTAAAGCCGTACAATCCCAACAACTAAGCTCCCCTGCTTCAACAGCTAAGACTGTTCTTCTTCAACAGCTATCTCCACGTCATCAGATCCTTGAAGAATGATTGTTCCAATATTACCAGTCATTGAAATAACTCATATTGAAGCTTGTTCAAGTGTGAACACACCTCCTTTAAACCTTGACAACCTGTATACAGAGGAACATCAAACATTCAGTCAAATCATCCCTTATATAAAGGAGTATACTGGCATGTTGTCAAGTGACCCTTTTTAGACCTTCTACACCATTTTTACAACCTTACAATCCTTTGTAGTCTTACTGCATTCTCCCTCTGCAGTCTTAAATATTTGCATAAACCCCTGCAAATATTGTGCCATTTTGCACCCAGTTGCAACCCTCTCCCAGCCAGCTTAAAGCCTAGCTATTTTGTAAACACACTTGTGATTTATTTCCTTTTTCTTTTTCTCGCTTTGAAAGAAGCAACCTTAATTGAAGTGTCAATTAAGTAGAGGGGGTTCAAAGGAACTTGCCTTATCAATTCTTGTAACTCTTTTTGAAGAGAATATTATAGTGGATTGATCTCACTGTTCCAACAGTGGGGGTGGATGTAAGAGAAGGATTTTGCCTCTGAACCACTTTAAAATACTGTGTACACTCTTGTCTCCACACTAACACACACTTACACCTTGTCCTTTTATTTATTCTTTCATTTTTATTCCGCTGCACATTTATTTTATTAACTTATTTCTCAACAGCTAACCTCAAACAGTTAGCTGTCCAAGTTTTAATCAATCTGTTCATTTAGTTAAACAGGGCCTTTCACTTTTAACAGAGTTTTTAACGAATTCCGTCAAAAATGCCTTATCTGGCGAGTATTTTTCACTTCAAGGTCTGATCTGGCGAAAAAAAAATATTAGGGTTCCTTTGAAAGGGTGGTATATCACTTTAGGGTCTAAATTGTCATTAACCCTTAATTTTTCCACTAAACGGAGGAACATTTTTTTTATCAAAATTTTGAGACTTTCGGAATCTACTCCAATTAAAACTTGGAAACTGCTTCCATTCTGCATTTAAAAAATCCGCTATCGGATAATATTTTGCGTTGAGAATTTGACATACTAGAGAATCCGGATTGACACGTCCACCAGACATCTCAAAATCCACAAAGCATCCTTGTGTAGTAAGAACAATGATTACCTTTTTGTTGTGTAATAATGCGAGATTGATAACAACACAAATATTTGTAACTTCAATTATTGAAATTACAAAAAAATGTGTTGTTGCTTAATTAGTTAAGGAAGATGAAGATGATGAAGAATGATGAGTTTTTTGAAAACTTGAGAAGTTGTTATTGATAGTCTATACTTTTAGCAGTGTATTCATAAAGAAATGTTTTTAAAAATAAATAAACCAATTGATCTCATAAATGAAAATTAGTCAATTGGTACTTGACTGTCATTTTGTTGCTATTCGATGATAAATTAATGGGGCGTTAGTTTTTTAACGGCTTCAAAGTTATGTGACTTGCACATGACATTTTAAGGTGAGCTACACATATAATGATTTTTTTTATTTTAAGCTAATATTTAAATTTGTAAAATATATATATATATATATATATATATATATATATATACATATACATATATATATTGAAAATTTTATAGTGATTGGATAATTTTATAATAAATTTAAACTGTAAATAATCTAAAAATATAAAAACCGTGAAAAATAATCTGAAAAAAAATAATATTACTCTCCAAATATGTTTCATAAGTAGTAAAAAGAGAGGAGAGAGGGTGAACTAAGGCCGGATGGATGTGGAAGGGGGTTGTTGGTCCCGGAGGGGCAACAAGGGTATGAAAAATGCTAGAGGGGGGGGGTGAATAGCGTTTTAAAATTCTTTTCAAACCCTTTTTGCAAATCAATGGCTTATGCGCACAGTTCTCAAATAAGCTAAGTATAGCGCGCAGAGAGAGTGTGAAATGCACAGCGGAAATTTAAAGCAACACTGCGCAGGGTATACTGCGCAGGGTAAAAACGCACGCGCTAAGGTTTGGCAAAACTGTTGGATAAAATCGGATTCTAAGGCAATAGGCAATAACAAACACAGCAGCAATAGCAGCAATCTGGTAAGATCAAACAAAGCAGTAATTCAGAAATAACTAAGCAGGAAGTAAATAGCAGAAATAATGAACAAGCTATTTGGAGAGGTTCGATCGATGAAAGATCTACGTCCTCTACCAAGATGGTTAGTCTTGGATTTTCTAATGAGATATATATTGATATGAGCTTTTACAAGATTACAACGAATCAAAACTCAAATCAAAATCTAATCAATGAAGAGCAAATCCTAGACTAAACCGGTGTTTCTCAAGAAGTAAGATCTATATGATCGAAGCTTCAAGAGGTGTGTGTGTGGCAGAAATTCTGGGCTCTATGAATCTAAGAGATGAAGAGCACGAAGAATTCTGGTGATATAAGGCTTAGGATCTGGGCAGGAGTTTGAAGGTATAAAGGTTTGAAGGTTGTTCTTGAATCTGGGAATAGTAAGCAGCAAACTTCAGAACTTCAGGAATACTTGTAAGCACAAACTCTAGCAATTTGGAAATGAAGATGAGCAGGCTATTTATAGCAGAGAGCTTAAAACTAGCCGTTGGTGCTCTGAGCAAGGACGATGAGCTGGCACAATAGGATTGGTGCGCAGGTGTCCTTTATAGCCGTTGGAGCTTTGATCAAGGTTGATGACCTGGCACAATGTGATTGGTGCGCAGGTATCTTTGAGCCGTTGGAGACTGAGCATGGAGACCAAATTCAAACGCTTCATCTAGAAGGTTGACAGCTGTCTCCATTTGAAATATTATGTTTGAGCGCATCTCCACCGTTGGCTATGCTGAGTGTACAGGATTTGTCGTTTATGCACAACTAAGCGTACATCTTCTGAGCGCTTTCCAAGTTAGGTGATCTGAATGCATTGAAAACTGTGCAAGGTTGAATGCTGCGCAGAGGAGACCTGCGCAGTGATGTCCTGCGCAGAGAGTCCTGCGCAGTAACCACAGTCTTGCTTAGATCTTCATTCCTTCGCTCCAAGTCCTATATTCTAAGCCTATACTATAAAATGGACTATGCTAAAAAAATGAAGTTATAAAACTTCTTACATAGGGTTCTAAAGTCCATAAAATACTCTTAGGTGATGGTATCAATCATTTCTAACATAAATAGGAGGGTTAAGAAGTAAGCATACCCAACAATCTCTCCCTAAAGGATTGATGCCATTACCTACTATAATAAAGGCAATTCATTGTACTTGATAATAGCATGTCCATAAGAATGAAATGATCAATCATGCCTCAAGTCAATGCACACACTAGCCAATGCTATAGATTTCTAGTCTATCCAAAAGATATAACTTACAATATGGGAAAGACAGAAATAACATGCAGCGCATACAAATAATGTGAATTTTAGTTTGAGTATGCGTTTAAACTGAATGTTTAAACATCATGCGTAGAAAATATGAGCAGATAATTATATGCGCATGACGTGAAATAAAGCATTCATTGTTCCACAAACGAAAAGTTTGAATTGAACAAGGTTTTGAAACTAATGATGCGATTTTCTCATTAAAACTTGAAATGATAAAAGTTGGAGATTACAAGTTTGAAAGAGAAAAACAAAAATTGCGCACAAAAAGAAATACCTTGCGCAAAAACAAAAAATACAAGAAACTAATTGATATTAATGCGATGCAGGGCTTCACGCAGCTCGTTCTGCAGGCTGTTGAACTTGTTCATAAGTTCAATCTTCAGCGCTTGAAACCTTTCCCTGAACGCAACACTTTCTTCAACATATGTAACAATTCCTCTGCGCATATCTCTGTTGTCGTCCCGCAGCTCTTGGAAGTTATTTTTATACTGCAATTGATGAGCAGTCATTTGGTTGAAGTAGGATTGCTCCGCAGCCTCTATGGTATTCAAGATGGTGGTCTGCGTAGCTTCCAGTCGTTGGTCAGTGTGGAGGCGCTGAGTATTCACGCTGGCTTGAATGTCGAACATTGCTTGATCCATCCTAGCGTTGAACCCATCAGTGAAATCAGTCATCGCTTGAGTAATGCACTCCCTGACACTTTCCATGTTGAGCGCACTAGCTTGCGCAGAACCACCTTGCATAGTCTTCTCCAAGATCTGTGCTTCAATTTCCGCAAAGCCTTCATGCAGGCCATCGGCTAGAGTCTTGCGCAGACATTTCAGCAATCCTACAAAACCCGTCATTAATCGCAGTGTAGGTGCAAACGTCTTCGAGCATCCCAGCAATTGACTTCAGAGAGTCAAAAATCATCTGATCTAGAGCATCGGGGATTTTCTGCGCAGAGGGGCCGGCGGAGGTACTTGCACCTGCCTTTGTTGTACTCCTCTCCTCCTTAATGGCAGCAATCTCTATGCGCTGCGCATCAAGCTGCTCTTGAAGCATTATCTGTGAAGTAAGCAGTTGCGCCATCTGAGACTGCGCTGCCAGTTGGTTCACTTGAATAGTATTCAAGGCTTGAAGAATTTGGCGCAGTTCAGTTGACGTGGAGAGAGAAGATGTGGAGATCGCTGGAATTGATGAAGCAGGAGGAATTTGCGCGGAGGCCTTTGGTGGAGAGTTGGTTGATAAGGGATCGAACGGAGGAGTGCGCGAAGGAGATGGCTGTTGAGGAGATAGACTAATAGGATCAGCAGCAGGTGACTTCTGCGCAGGAGAGTGCGCACTGCTGCTGTCCGTATCCGTTGAGCGCACCACACCCTCCTTATCCCCTTCGGTGAGGTCAATAACTGGGGTACCCTGCGCAGCATCATCGGCCTGCGCAGCTTTGGTAACCTCATCCTCATCTTCATCCTCATCCTCCAAGTCCAGTCCATCATGGAGGACAGAAGTGCCAGGTTGCGTAGTGCCAATCGGAATATTGAGACGGCGGAAGGCACTTGCACTTGGCTCAGGTGAGGAGGGAGGATCTGCTGCCTTTGGCTTACCCTTAGCAGTGCTGCGCACAGTCTGTTTCTTGCGCGGAGTTTGAACAGGAACATCCTCAGCAGGCGCAGCAGCAGGGGCCTTTATCGGTGTAGGGTCAGGGAACGCGGCATCCATCCAATCATCACTATCTGCGCGTCCCTGAGCAGCAGTAGGATTTGCAGCAACCTTGGGATCCTGCTCCCCTGCGCGGTATCATCCGCAGCCTCATCCTCAGCAGCAGTCTCATCCATACGAGACTCGCTGTCTTCTTCTGCAATAGGAGCAGTAGTACCAGGAGGAAGTCTGGTGAATGCAGACTTTTTCTTTGATGGCGCAGGAGTGGGCGCAGGAGGATCCTTGCGCTTCTTCGAAGGTTTGGGAGCAGGAGGAACTGGCGCATCAGTCCTGATTTTGATGCCAGCAGTAGATCTGACATCAGGAATCACTTTAACTTTTTCTGGCGCAGGTTCAGCAATACCTTTGCCCTTGCGCTTTGCTTGCGCAGCTGCCGTTTCAGGCACGTCAGGGGCAGTGGCCTTAGAGGGCTGCGCAGCAGCTTTTTTCGACTTGGGTTGAGGGGCTTCTTCAAGATCATCATCACCATCACTATCAACCCATGCCTCCTTGTTGGGGCTCTCATCCTTGCTCCAGATCTTGCGATACTCACTGCGGCCATTTCATTGCGCAGTGAATATAGATGAGAAAGAGAATATGTTTTGGAGCAAGGGACCTTCAGGTCTGGGCGCTTCTGTACGAAGGTGCGCAGTTCAGAGATATTCATCAGATACTTGGAAAGGAGCCTACAGTGAGTTCTGTATTTGGCTACCTTTTTGTCCATGCGCTTGTCGTAGCTTTCAGAAGCGTCCCAAAGTTCATCAAATAGAACTGAAGACCAATCTAAGGCATCGCCGTTGTAGACGGCAGCGCAGTAAGCCCACTGCTTGGAAATGAACTTGCCCTTATTGCCATTCTTGCAGTTCACAGAATCGCCAATGATGGTGCACAGGTGATACATCACCTCACCAACTCCTTGCGATCATGGACACTCCACTTCTTCACAAGAGTGGGTTCCCCAACCATTTCTGCGCTAGTTTGTTCTGTTTAGCTTCAGAATAAACTTCCGGCGCATTATCTACGTTGAAACCGCACAGCTTCTTCAGTGACGCAGGAATAATGCGCACTGAGTAGTTCTGAACAATGGAGCGGATCACATCGATCTTTTCCCTGGTGTGCTTGTGCGTCATGGTTACACGCTCTGCGCTCTCGAAAAATTCATCCACCAATGAAGGGACATAGAAGTCCTGATCCAATGTGAAGAGAAGAAGAATTCTAGAAACGTCCATTAGATTGATGATTTTGCGTCCCACTGCGTCTTTTTTGTAGCGCAGCGATATCTAATTCCCATCCTTGTAGAAAGTAGAAAGAATTCTGCGCAAGACAAGAAATAGTTTAGACAAATATTATTGCGCATGGAGCTTTGCGCATGCGCAGATAGCGCAAAGAAATTGATGCGCAGAAACTCCATACAAGATATAAAGAATGCGCAAAATACAAGGATGCATGCGCAAAATCATAAACGCTTAAAGAAAATTAAGCGATCCAAAGCATTTTAAAGAATTAGAACTTGAAGAACACGAAATAACTGTTCATGGACATGAAGAACACCATGAACACTAAAAATCAAAGATTGACCAAAATGAACAAAAAGCATGTCAAAATGACCGCATAACTGAGACGAAAACAACCAAGCAAGTATGAAAGTCAACAACAACAAAGTAAGCCCAGAAATCAAGAATAACTGTTCGTCGGCTCAGGAAATTTTCGGACCAAAAAATCTGCAGAAAGCGATTAAAAAGAGCATTGATCATAAAATAAAGTACATAAAGGAGTAGATCAGAGAGAGACGAACCCAAAACACCAAACGATTTCAAAATGATTAACAGAAAAGAGAGAAATCGAAAAAGGGAGTTTCAAGACTCGAAATAACAACAATGACGTTTAATGAATAACTGAGTTTTGAGGATCAGAAGTTCTTACCATATCGTCGATGGTTTTGGTTTCTTCGAATGGAACCTCAACGACCGGTTTATGGACCTCAACTACCTTTGCTTTCGATTTTCGGGGAGCCATTTATAGAAGAAAAGTGTTGACAGAGAAGAGAGAGAGAGATGCGGTTGAAGATAGTCAACGAAGAAGAAAAGGAAAGCCTTGGAGAAGCAAGAGAGATTGCAGAGAAGGAGAAAATGATTGAAAAGGGGAAACTTTTGGAAGTTGGTAAGAAATGAGAGAGAAAAGAGAGAGATTTGGTGAAAGAGATTGAAAGCAGAAGAGAGAGAAAGAGAGGGGTCGGTTGTTTTTATCCAGAAAAGGAAAATGCGTGACGTCAGCGCAGGGGTAGCGATGTAATTCGCAGAAGTGGGACACGTGCTGCGATGACGTGGACCAACCGGATGCGCGCGTGCGCAGGCCTAGTTCGCGCGTGAGTGAGTGAGTTTCTAGGTCGTTCAAGTCGAGTCAACTTCCTCATTAATGCGGAGTCAGTGAAAGGACGGGCGCACGTTAGTGAGGTGACGTGGCCGAATAGGGGAAGCGCGTGCGCAGTCTTTGCGCGCGCGTGTGTCAGCGAAATAGTGACTGACGGTTGTCGCATCACCTTCCTCATTAATGGTGAGCAGACATTCGAAGCAGGCGCTGTCACAATCGCAGTTTGCATTGATGACACTGGGATATGCGCAGGGGTAAAATAGTAATTTCCAAAAAGATTCAAAAATTAAAGGCGCGAAAAAATTTAAATACACAAGTACCCTTGTGAATTAGCATTGACTTTTCAGTCAGGGACCTATGTGTAATTTCTAATGAATAGAGTACTTACCTGCGATCCACGAAGAATTGCGCATGTTAAAGTCATGCGCAGAGCTTTAGGTAGCGTAATAGATTCTTTAAATCTCATTAATTTCATGCGCAAATGAATACTGCGCAGTATAATGTTGCGCAGGTGTTGCTTATATGCACGAAACTTACCCCTATATGAATACTTATCACCAAACACAAGATTGTTAGTAGTAATAACAAATCATATGGACAAATTAGCTGAGTTCAAGCATACCCATTTCTCCTCTCAAGAGATGAATCTCTTTGCATCAAGAGCCTTTGTGAGGATATCAGCAATTGATTATCTGTGCCCACGTGCTCTAAATGTATGTTTCATTTTTCCACGTGGTCCTTGAGAAAATGATATTTGATGTCGATGTGCTTTGTCTTTGAATGCATGATGGGATTGTTGGATACTGCTATGGTGGACATATTATCGCAGAAAAATTGGAACAATTTCCTTCATAATTCCGTAGTCCACTAGTTGTTGCTTCATCCAAAGGATTTCGGCAGCAGCAGCTTCCAGCAGCAATGTATTCAGCTTCAGTAGTGGAAATGGACACAGCAGCTTGTTCTTGCTTGCCCATGCAACAAGTCGATTTCCAAGGAAATGAAAAGTCCCACTTGTGCTTTTCCTATCTATTGTGCATGCTGCGTAGTCTGCGTCTGAATAACCTAGCAAATCGAAATTCGAATCTTTGGTGTACGAAAGTCCAAGGTTAACAGTTCCAGAAAGATAACGAATAATGCGTTTAATAGCAGCTAAGTACGCTTCTCTAGGGTCCGCTTGATAGCGCGCACAGACACAAACACTAAACATAATATCTGGCCTACTTGCAGTAAGATAAAGAAGAGAGCCAATCATACCTCGATATAATTTTGATCAACTTTCTTACCTTTTAAGTCTTTGTCAAGCTTATTGCCAGTGGCCATTGGAGTGTCGTATGCTTTAGCATTTTCAAGTCCAAATTTCTTGATTAAGTCCCTTGTGTACTTGGCTTGATTTATGAAGATGCCATCATTCAATTGTTTGATTTGAAGCCCGAGGAAGAAAGTGAGTTCTCCCATCATGCTCATTTCAAACTTGCTTTTCATGAGCTTCTCGAAGCGCTTACAAAGTAACTCATTAGTAGAACCAAATATAATATCATCGACATAAATTTGAACAAGTAAAGAATGATCATTATACTTAGCAATAAATAGAGTTGTGTCGATTTTACCGCGCTTAAAGCCTTTCTCTAGCAGGAATTTTGATAGGGTATCGTACCATGCTCTTGGAGCTTGCTTAAGTCCATACAAAGCTTTTTGAAGTTTGAAGACGTGATTTGGAAATTTGCTATCTTCGAAACCGGGAGGTTGTGCTACGTAGACCGTCTCTTGGAGTTCGCCGTTGAGAAATGCGCTTTTCACATCCATTTGATAAAGCTTGAATTTCTTGTGAGACGCATAAGCTAAGAAAATTCTTATAGCTTCAAGTCTTGCTACAAGCGCAAATGTTTCGTCGTAGTCGATTCCTTCCTCTTGCCTATAGCCTTGCGCAACCAACCTTGCTTTGTTTCTGGTGATGCTTCCATTCTCATCCATCTTGTTTCTGAATACCCATTTTGTACCGATAACTCCTTGGTCATGAGGTCTGGGTACCAAAGTCCAAACCTTGCAGCGCTCAAATTGGTTAAGCTCTTCTTGCATAGCAGTAACCCAGCTTGAATCTTGAAGCGCTTCATCAATCTTCTTTGGTTCAATTTGAGAGATAAATGAGTGATATTCATCATCAAAATTTGATGCTCTTCTAGTACGAACCCCTACATGGAGATCACCAATGATATTTGTAGTTGGATGATCTCTAACTTCGCGAATCTCAGGTGGTAAGTTAGGTTGAGTGGTAGGAATACGAAGATCTTCAATGGGTACTTCATTTGCTCCAGCATCAAGGTCATCGAAAGTGATTTGCTGAAGCGGAGAAACATCATGCGTAGGAGGAGGAATTTGCGCATCAGGAGTAGTAGCTTCTGGCGCAGCATATGGTGTATGCGCATGAGATGGACTTGCTTGATTCTGATTTTGATTAACTTGATTATCATTCTGCGCAGGTGCAGTTTGAGGCTGCGTACCTATCTCAACATGCTCAGCAGAATCATCAGAATCATTTGGAGCCAAATGTGGCTCAAGGAGAGAATGCTCATCAAAAGTAACATGTACATATTCTACAATTACTAGAGTAGTTCTATTAAAAACACAAAAAGCTTTAGAATGTTTGGTATACCCAACGAAAATACCTTCATCTGCTTTGGCGTCGAATTTACCTCTATGATCTTTGCCATTGTAGAGGATATAGCATTTGCAGCCAAAAATCTTGAAGAAAGCAATGTTGGGCGCTCTTCCTCTCCATAGCTCATATGGAGTTTTGTTGTAGGTTTTGTTGATGAGGGATCTATTCTGAGTGAAGCAATCAGTGTTGACGGCTTCTCCCCGGAAATACTTTGGAAGCTTAGCTTCTGCGATCATTGTTTTCCCAGCCTCAATCAACGTGCGATTTTTCCTTTCCACAACCCCATTTTGTTGAGGAACTCCAGCAGCGGAGAAATTGTGATCAATTCCATGGTCATCGCAGTATTGCGCAACACCGTTATTTTTTAATTCAGTTCCATTGTCTGATCTAACACTAACGATGTCGTCTTCCTTTTGAGTTTGGAGCCTTCGAAAGAGAGCAGTCAATATATCATAGCAGTCATCTTTGGATATCATCATTTCGACCCATGTGTATCTTGAGTAGTCATCCACCACGACTAAGGTATATTTGTTTCCTCCAATACTTGCGGTGGTGACCGGTCCAAACAAATCCATGTGAAGCAGTTGTAAACATTTGGAAGTTGAGGAAGCAATCTTGCTGGAGAAAGACTGCTTAGGTTGTTTACCGAGCTGGCATGCTGCGCATTTTCTATCATGATGGTCTGCTACTTTGGGAAATCCTTTGACAAGATTTTCCCTTCCAAGCTTAGCCAAATATTTGAAGTTCAAATTACTTAAGCGCTTATGCCATAGCCAGCTGCTTTCACTAACATTCTTTGCTACAAAACAGAGATTAGTGATAGAATTTACAGCAGTAAGATCAATAATGTAAACATTAGTTTTACGAGTCCCTGTGAGCAAAGTTAGTCTGGATATGCCATCTTTGATGTAGCAGTGCGTAGCAGTGAAATGACATTCCAAACCTTTATCGCAGAATTGAGATATGGATAGCAGGTTGTGCTTGAGTCCTTCTACGAGTGCAACTTTCTCAATGCACACTTTATCTTTTCTGATTCTTCCATATCCAACTATGTGCCCTTTGTTGTTATCACCAAAAGTTACTGAGGGACCTCTTCCTTCATGCACATCTTCAAGAGCTGTGACTTCTGTCACGACCCGAAAACTAGGCTCTATTTTATTAGTAATAAATAATTATTATTTATTTATTTGCTTATTTAGTTATTTAAATATTTATGTGTTCATTTTGGGTTTCGTGATGTGGTCGTGCCTAGCATTTAATTGGTTAATTGTGCTAGTGTAGAGTGTTGGGTCTTAAATGTTAGTGAGGAATATAAGATGATTGAGTTAGTGTGTAGGGGAGGGGGTCAATGTGTAAATTTCGTAATCACCCTACTTACTCCCTCTTTTCCCCTCACCTCCCTCACTTTCATCCTCTCCATTCCCACTCATTTCTCTCTCTCTCTATAGCCATGGAAAGGTAAGTTCTCTCCTCCTTCTCTCTTCATTTGAGTCATCTTCCTCCCATTATTTCTCATTTCTCATAACATGATAATATTTAGATCGTCGATAGGATCGTAGGGATCAAAGAAATTTCGAGTTCCTTCACCGTTGATAAAATCCGGGTAAGTTGCTTTTCCCCCATTTATGCTAAAAATGGTCATCTTTAAGTCTATTAATGTTCTAGTTGATTTATATGGCTTTCTTGGTTGTTTTGGAACCTATTTGCAATTTATTCATATTTTTGTGCAAATTTGGGTAATTGAATCATCCCTTGGTTGTGTTGTTTAAATGTTGCGAGATGAGTCATTTTAGGCTTAGAAGTTGTTTTGGCACTTGGGTGAACTTGTAGGAAGTGTTGGGTTTGAATTGAGTTGAAAATGGTGATTTTAGGAATGTTGGGTTTGAATCTTGATCTTGGTTGATGAATGGTATTATTTGAGTCTCCATTCTAGTTATAAGTTGTTTTGGGTTCATCTTTATGCTTGGAGGAAGGTTGATTATGTTTGATTTTGGTTGGAATATGAAATGGTTAAGAAAATAGGTAGAAAACCCAGATTTTGGCCGGATTTCGTCCCTCCGGGCAAGGAGACGCGCGCACCATGTTTGGAGAGGCGCGCGCACCCTTTTCTGCTTCGAAATCGCAGCCTTCTGACCTTAGGAGGCACGCGCATCACTTTTTAGGGAGGCGCGCGCATCCCTCCTTTTTCCAGTTTGTCCGTTTTTCGTTCGATCTTCCGGAGGCCATAACTTTCTCATCCGGACTCCGTTTTAGGCGTGTAAACTATCGTTTCGAAGCTCTTTCGAGTACTACGAGATGAGTGGGTTTATTTTGTGGGGTTTCTGGTTTGGATTGTGTTGAGTTTCCAGTAAGTGTTCTATAATACAAAATGTTATGACCGATCCGTTGTGATCAAGTTTGGGGTATATGTTGTATGGGTAAAGGACCACTCTAGTGTGTGAAAATGGTTCTTTGGTGAACAAATGTGTGGTGGAATGTAACTAAGTATTATTAGTGAATGTTTGGTAATCTTATGATGTGTTCATGTTAGTTCCAATCAAATTGATTTTCGGAAAAGACTTGGTCTAGGTTTTAAGTAATATCCTATAGTACCTAGAGGGTTGTCATGGGATACCAAAGTGTTGAAATGGGTGCATTGGGGATCATGTATGGGAATGTGTTACCTTTTTGGTTCGGCTGAGTGTTAAGAATTGGTCCGTCCATGAGCGGATGTAAGATGTGAAATAGTGATTGGGTACCTTCGGAGTGATTAGCCTTATGGAGGAATTATTCGGAGTTCCTATTGGGAATCCCAGGTATAAGGAAATGGTTGAGTGCTTGACCATAAGTACCCTCTATGAGTAGGCTTTTAGGGTCATCTTGGTAATGGTCGTGGTACTATTTGTGAGTGACCGTTTGGGTTGTGCTCTTAATGAGTAACTTATGGGTATCATCTGTAGGATGTGTTTGGTATGAAACCTTGTCTTGGAATCATTTGTTTTAATGATCAATGTTGTTGGGCTCTTTATGAGAAATTCTGTTTATCGTGGTGGAACACTTTTATGAAAGATTTTCCCGTTTTCGTTGTTGTTGACTCTTCTTGAGTAATAGTTGTATCCTTATGGTAATTATTGGGTATGGTCCCTTTTGTGAACAAGCGTGTTATGGTATTTGACTAAGTATGGTTTGAGAATGTTGGGCTGGGACCGCTTGTGACCGTGTTTGCAATGTATGAATGTGGATAACCGTTTAACTCTTTTTGAGTAGCTTCATGTGTTGATGTTGTTGTTGATCTTTTTATGAGAAATGGTTTGCATCCTTTGTGATGATTTTGGCTTGGTTCCCTACTTTGGAATCATTGCCCCCGTTGTTGTTTCAAGCGAGTATTTTTTACTATGTGCTTGTATAGAGTCCAGCTGGCATTGTTGTGTTTGTTTTGGGCAGTGATGTATATTATAATGGCACGAGCCAAGTCCAGTATAATGTACTTCACTGGTAACCCAGTTTCCCCATGTTCAGTGGCCTTGAGTGGGATGCCCCTTCCCGTGATCGTGGTTGGGATGAGCTAGCTCCTATGGTGAGTATTCTAGCTATTCGCGGGGGGATGACTATGTGTTGTTTCTCCCACTACTGGTTGTTGTTGTTACTTGGTTCCGGAACCGGCTTCAGCTCTTTCATGCTGCTCAACGGACTCTTCTCAAAGGATGGTGTTCCGTTTATAGAACCTTGGCTCAGTATCCACCTATGAGTGTTTATTTCAGCTTTATGTGTTGCATGATGAGCTGGTCGTTATTTTCAACCGGTATGGGACGGTTGGCGATAAGGAGCCTCTCATTTGTTGTTATGTGATTGTATGCTATGATTGATTATTGGATATTACTGTTCATGATAGCATGACATCTAGTTGCATTTAGTAGCTTACTGAGATTTTTCTCACCCCGTTTCTTGTTTCAAATTGTTTTTCCTTAACCCCCCCCCCAGGAAAGCAAGTGGTATCGTTTGAGGTCCGTTGTAATCGGGAGTCTTCTGAGCAGGTTGATCGCCTTTGGGGTAGTTACTCTTCAGGGCCTCTTTGTATATAGTTGAAAGGTCGTGGTCGTCCAGGGTTATGTATTTACTGGGGTCCTTTGGGAATTTATATTATTAACAGTTGTTCTTGCTTCCGCGTTTGTTTCTAGTCTCCGAGTTAAAATCTCGTTGAGGTTTTGTTTGTTGGTATTGGTTTATAGCAGAATTCACGCGCCCGGTTTGGTATTTAGCATTTTGGAGATGTTAATTATGTAAATTTTATATTTATGGATTTTTAAAATTTCCGGGGCGTGACAACTTCTCCAGTCATGTGTCTAGAACATCCACTGTCGAGATACCATATATGCGCTTTAGGTTGTGAAGAGTGCGCAGTAAAGCAGGAGACCTGAAAGATAGACATTAAAAACGCAGGTCCCCTTTATTCTTGGGTCCTAGAGTTAGCAACTTTTGACAACCCACTCCTGTCTGACCTTAGGATTTTTACGTCCCTTGGCATTAGGAGCAAATCGCAAAAGGCATTCTGCAGCCTGGTGACCTAAACCATCACACACAACACAATGATGAAAGCCACTTATAGATTGAGTTTTTACAAACTCTTTACTTTTCTTTGGCGCAGCATTCTTAACAGGGGTGGTAGAACCTGCTTTGACAAACATCAGCTTTTGAAGTTTGGGTGCGCTTTTCTTAAGGATGCGCATCTGGCGTTTAGGCGCATGGCTTTTATGCGCATGGCTCTTGTGCGCAGATTTGACATTCGAGTTTGAAGCACAACCATATTCAAAACATACGTCGTCAAGCGCAGGGTCAACTTTAGCCTTACCTTTGGCTTCCCCTGTTTGCTTCTTTGGGTAGACATAATGGAAATTTTGTCTCTGGACTTTCTCTCTGTCCTTTACCCATTGAAGTGGAACGCTTTGCTTTGGGAATTTCAATAGTTTGCTGTGGTGTAAATTCATTTTCTCTTTCAGCACAAACTGCGCATTTAAAGTCGTCACTAGTTGAGAACCCCAAGCCTTCTTTATCACCACTGGCTTTTTGGGTTTCTAGAATTTGATCCATAGTGACACGAGATTTGGTCCACACATCTGTGATCTTTGTGAGATCACCAAGCTGCGCAGCCAATTCTTCGTTTCTTACTTTAAATAACGCATTTTGATCTGTCAGAAAACGGTTTTTGTCAGTAAGAGGAGTCATGCTCTTAATCTGCTCCTTAAGGAGGGTGATTTCAGATTTCAGAACAGTTTTCTCCGTCTTAAGCTGTGAAATTTCTCCAATTGATAAGTCCACTGCTTCTTTCATAGAATTAAATTTCTTGATTACCTTTTCAGCTTGTTGAAAAATAGTTTCACGCTCAACAGCAGAGACATCCTTTGCAATTTCAATTTCAGCAGGAATTTCAAGAGATTCCTTGCGCGAAGGCGCATCTACAAATTTCTTCGTTAGATCTGCTCTGGCAAATAAGTACTTGTCATTCTGTCTGCTTGGAGTCAGATGCCCCATTTCTACCAATTCAGTGATAGTGGGACCTTTCTTCTTAATTGGCTTTGGCGCAGCACCTGTGTTAACATCAGGATCGTTGTCTGAATCACTATCAGCATTTGCCACCAAGCAGAGCAGTCCGTCTTCGGAGTCATCTTCATCACTTTCCTCTGTGTCGGTCTCTATCCATGTCTTGAGCTCATTGTCTGCGCAGTCTTCTTCAGCAACCATTCCGCGCTGCTTATACGATCTTTGCGCATTGTTCATCTTCATGTACTCAAATTTTGGTGTTGGGCATTTTGAAGCGAAATGACCAGGCTTTCTACAGTTGTAGCAAACCAAATCATCATCTTTCTTTAAGTCTTTTCCACGAGAGAATTTTACTGGAGCTTTACTTGAGGATCCTGGCTTTGAGGATTTCCTGAACTTTTGAAATCGCTTTACGAACATAGCGAAGTCATCATCATCCATTTCAAGCAGAGAGGAAGTGGATACTTTGTCTGAGTTTTGAGCAGGCGCAGGTTCCTTTTGCGCAACATAGGAAACAAGTTTTCCTTTGCCTTCGGTTTCATCAATTCGATCAAGTTTTAGCTCATACACTTTTAAGTTAGCGTATAAGCTGCGCAGAGGCCAAGTATCTAAAAATCCAGAATCTTCTAGATGACTTGCTTTGTGCACATATCTGGAACCTAGCGCATCTAAGAATTGAGAATTGACTTCTTTATTAGTGAAAGTAGTTCTAAGAGATTTATAAGCGTTTACAACAACACAGAAGCGATTATAAGTTTGTCTCAATGTTTCACCATCCTTTCTCATAAAGCAGTTGAATTTTCTTTGCACCACAAATTTTTTGTTTTCCTTGCTAACTTTGTCTCCATTCACATAGCCTTCAATAGCATCCCATAGTTCCTTTGCAGTTCCACCGCTCACAAGTTGATTGTGCGTGGAGAGGTCTAGGGTAGTGAGAATGATGTTCCTTGCTTTTCCATCATAGCCAACCCATTTCTTCTCTTCATCAGTCCATTCGTCCTTGTTCTTCTTGACAGTGGGATTATCCTTATTTGTAGCAGCATCAGGATTAGCCTTCATTGGAATATAAGGACCTTCGATAACGACGTCATGGAGAATCTCATCGATTGAGGAAAAATGAGTTAGCATGCAGTGCTTCCAGATTTCAAAGTGATCTTCATTCAGCACAGGAACCTGTGAATAGTTAGCCATTGCCCAAGATTTTGAAGCCATCTTGAATCGGCACCCAAGCTGTTAAGCTTGATAAACAACGCAAGTTTTATGAAGGTGTTAGCTCTGATACCACTTGTTGGTCCGGAGGGGCAACAAGGGTATGAAAAATGCTAGAGGGGGGGTGAATAGCGTTTTAAAATTCTTTTCAAACCCTTTTTGCAAATCAATGGTTTATGCGCACAGTTCTCAAATAAGCTACGTATAGCGCGCAGAGAGAGTGTGAAATGCATAGCGGAAATTTAAAGCAACACTGCGTAGGGTATACTGTGCAGGGTAAAAACGCACGCGCTAAGGTTTGGCAAAACTGTTGGATAAAATCGGATTCTAAGGCAATAGGCAATAACAAACACAGCAGCAATAGCAGCAATCTGGTAAGATCAAACAAAGCAGTAATTCAGAAATAACTAAGCAGGAAGTAAATAGCAGAAATAATGAACAAGCTATTTGGAGAGGTTCGATCGATGAAAGATCTACGTCCTCTACCAAGATGGTTAGTCTTGGATTTTCTAATGAGATATATATTGATATGAGGAGCTTTTACAAGATTACAACGAATCAAAACTCAAATCAAAATCTAATCAATGAAGAGCAAATCCTAGACTAAACCGGTGTTTCTCAAGAAGTAAGATCTATATGATCGAAGCTTCAAGAGGTGTGTGTGTGGCAGAAATTCTGGGCTCTATGAATCTAAGAGATGAAGTGCACGAAGAATTCTGGTGATATAAGGCTTAGGATCTGGGTAGGAGTTTGAAGGTATGAAGGTTTGAAGGTTGTTCTTGAATCTGGGAATAGTAAGCAGCAAACTTCAGAACTTCAGGAATACTTGTAAGCACAAACTCTAGCAACTTGGAAATGAAGATGAGCAGGCTATTTATAGCAGAGAGCTTAAAACTAGCCGTTGGTGCTCTGAGCAAGGACGATGAGCTGGCACAATAGGATTGGTGCGCAGGTGTCCTTTATAGCCGTTGGAGCTCTGATCAAGGTTGATGACCTGGCACAATGTGATTGGTGCGCAGGTATCTTTGAGCCATTGGAGACTGAGCATGGAGACCAAATTCAAACGCTTCATCTGGAAGGTTGACAGCTGTCTCCATTTGAAATATTATGTTTGAGCGCATCTCCACCGTTGGCTATGCTGAGTGTGCAGGATTTGTCGTTTATGCACAACTAAGCGTACATCTTCTGAGCGCTTTCCAAGTTAGGTGATCTGAATGCATTGAAAACTGTGCAAGGTTGAATGCTGCGCAGAGGAGACCTGCGCAGTGATGTCCTGCGCAGAGAGTCCTGCGCAATAACCACAGTCTTGCTTAGATCTTCATTCCTTCGCTCCAAGTCCTATATTCTAAGCCTATACTATAAAATGGACTATGCTAAAAAAATGAAGTTATAAAACTTCTTACATAGGGTTCTAAAGTCCATAAAATACTCTTAGGTGATGGTATCAATCATTTCTAACATAAATAGGAGGGTTAAGAAGTAAGCATACCCAACAGGGGTAATATCGGAAGGTGGCGGAGTGGTGTACGGAAGTAAGGATGGTATAGCATGGTGGAAATTAAAAAAATCAGATTATTTTCCATGTTCTCTATTTTTTAATATTATTTATTTATTTAAATTATAAATTAATAGAATTTAATTTGTTTACCAAAATTTTTGAGAAAAATAAATGTACTAGATTTAAATATTAGCTTGAATGGAAAAAAATAATAATCATTACACTCGGATATGCGTAGCTCCAAAAGCAACTTAAAATATCTCTTAAAATGTCATTTGCACTTATGGGATCAATGCAAACGTGAGTAAAAGTCAGGAACCAAATTGCAGTTATCCCCCTTTTTTAATTTGATGTTGTATATTAAGAACAATGACTTAATATTGATTAGAAGAACATGCATTATTTTAATTGTCACATTAATTTGGAAGAGCATGAAAATATTTTATGTCAACATTAAACTTAAGAAAATCGATACTTAACCAGCTGAGCTAATTTATGTCAATAAACAAAACTTACAGCTACATATGTCCATCATGTTTCACATACATATATTTTCTTTTTCATCTCAAAATAAAAACGGATTAATTATTTGATCAAATGATAAATTTCCTTCTCAAGATATGTTTTACTATGGCTGTTAATTAGATATCAGGGCGTCTGTGCATGCATGGGAATTTCGTTCTTTCTAACTCACATGTAAATATACAAACTTCGTTAAAGAGGTTTAACTTAAGCGACATTCGTATCCCTCTCTATATATATAAGAGGTCAATGACTCAATTTCCATCAAATGCACTCATATACTGCTTTAAAGCATTCATTAACAAAATAACCCAATTTTTGATGAAAAAAATAAAAATATACAACCTTTACTTGGGAATGAGCGACATAAACCGACTTGGTTAAATGGGACCCATACACTCTGGGCCCACATACCTAAAGGCCCGTATCAAGAGGCCCATTCACCAGAAGCCCATACCTCACGGGCCGGTATCTCATAGCCGAGAAGGCAGCCCTTGTCTAGACCGAGGTCTAAGAGCCTAATCCCTAGTCGGCCTCAGTAACGAGCCGAGCTAGATGACGGGCCGACCTGTATCAGAACGTCAAAAACCTCCCACTATCAGAGGGAGTCCGCATACAGAGTTATATTACAACTCTAGCGCTAAGAATCCTTATCTAAACAAGGATATCTATTCTACAAGATAACTTGGATATCATCATCCTTATCAGGAGTTTATCTCCAAGGAATACGAGTTCTAAATCAACACAGGCATTCTGGCTTACTTGACAAGTCAGGATTCATTCACCCATGCCTATATAAACAGGTCCTCCATACAGGAAATGGGTAATGAACTCTTTTGGCTCAAAAATATAGTCAATTGATTTCTCTTCATTTCAGACACAATCCGTATTCTTACTCTCACGCCGGAGGGCCTTCGCCGGTGAAGCCCCGGCGTAGTTTACGTTTGTTCATTGTGCGCAGATCCGAACGGGGAAGTTCTCATTGCTAGATTTATCCAAACCGCTAGACGAAAGGCTGATCCGGTACGTTTTTGGCAGCATCAGTTTGGTTCCATTGCCGGGAAACGTACGATCAGAGAACTTCTTGTCTGGATAACCGTAATTTCCTCATGTCTGGAATTCGCGCCGACGGTCAGGAGGCTAGTGTTTCACCTGATGCTAATTTCAATCCGCCCCCCTTAACGGGGCGAATAACAATGCTTCATTGAATCAAGGGCTCCCTCCTCCACCTCAAGGAGGCGGAATGCATCCACGCTCCAGAGAACCGCCACCTGAGATTGTTCAACAATATGGACGGAGAAGGCGAACAACTTCACGCCCTCAGAATACCGAGGCCGGTCCTTCTAGGTCTTCGCCAATTGATCGAAGGGTTTTACTCCAACAAAACCTTTCGACCCTCCAACAGCTAGCCGACGCTCAAAGGGCTCTTCTAGAATTCGACCCTGACCATTCCTTGGCACCCTTCGTCCAGCCCTCTGGCACTATAGGAGCTCTGGGAGATGGAGAGAGGAGCAATCGTAGGGGAAATTCATGTACCGAAGACAGACATCATCAGGAACCACGTGATGCACCCCCAGGAAACCGAGCTGCTCAACCAAGCCGACTAGAAGACTGACTCGGCCCAGTTAATAATAGAGGAAGAGATCTGAGAGATCAAATAAACTGGAGGAGGGAAGAAGAGGCATAGTCTCCAGATGTAAGATTTCTAGGAGAAAGGCAGCGATGGGAATATCAAAGTCATGCCCCACCAAGGCAGGCACCACCTCGCCGTAGTCCACCGAGACGACCTCTAGAAGATCCGGAGATAAGCCTAATCACTGGAAGAGGACGAGATAAAGAAAGAGAGAGGCCTAGGAGTTCTCATCGCAGCTCGACAATAAGTGAAAGGCTTATAATAGACTTACAAGAGAGGCTGGAAAACATAGAAATGAACCAGGGGCAGAGAAAGCCCAAGACTGACTATGATGCAATGCGTCCATTTTCGCAATGGATCAAAGATTCTCCACCTACTCCCAAATTGAAATTACCTCACCTGGACAAATACTTTGGCAACTCAGACGCCTTGGATCACCTCCAATCCTTTGAGGCTATGATGGCACTAGTATCTAACCAGGACGACGTACTTTGCAAGGCCTTTGCTAGTGCGTTGACCGGGGCAGCCAGGTCTTGGTTCATGGACTTAGATAGAGGAAGCATTTATTCCTTCTCTAAATTATAATCGAGGTACTTGGAATATTTCGCCACTGTAGGGGCAAGAAAGAAGAGGTTGTCAGACCTAGCAAACATAGTTCAAGGAAAAAACGAGTCGACTATGAGTTTCTATAACAGATTCAGAAACCTGGCCGACTCGATTGAAGAGCGACTCACCGAACGGGAGATTATAATGTGCTTCACTATTGGGCAGAGATCAGACGATCTCAATTATGAGTTTTCGGTGAGAGAACCCCTCACAACGTCTGAACTATACCATGTGGCTTATGCAACAGCTATTGCAGAAGAGAAAAAGTTGTTGATGTCTGGAGACCGAGATCGAGAAAGAGGACGAGAAAGCAAGCCGCCTACTTATGACTCCGCTCAAGGTACTAACGGAGGTGGGAACCGGGGGAAGAATAGAACGAGAGGGACAGAGGTGTTCACTCCCCTCACGAAACCAATCTCGGAAATAATGAACCTGGTGAATCTCCCTAATCCAAAACCCCTTAAAGATAACCCAAAATTCCCTAGGGACACAAGCAAATATTGTGCCTACCACCGAGACAACGGGCACGAAACAGACAATTGCTTTGCCCTAAAGAAGATACTACAAAGATGGGCCGATCAGGGGAAGCTAAATGAATACTTAGCAAAGAAAGACAACGAATGCCCGAAAGAAGACGAGAAGGAGGATGACCGAGAAGATAGACCTGTGAATACCCCTTTCCGATGAAGCGACGCATGGGAAGTATCTTGTGATTATTTTTATTTACAAAGGGAATATTCTTAACGACATTAAAATTATGAGAGTCGCCACGCCGTTTTAATTAAAGCCAAAACATTGAAAAAAGCATTTTTAGTGGGTTCGGGGGTCAAATTACAACAAGAGAAGAATATTGAACGTTATCACTCTTATTGCCCGAATTGATCGGTCTTTCTATCATGATGAATGTGTTAGTAGTGTGTTAGTGATTTAGACCGGATCCGAAGATTGCCTACGTTCCTCTCAATGTGAGAAGCTCAGGTCAGCGTAGTTCGCAGAGAATTTAGAATAGTCAGAAGAATCGGGATCATGCATAATGAAGGGGAAATTACCTAAAGCTTAGGGTTTAGAAGTAGTTCCTAGATCATCCTCGGGTTGATGAACCCTAGATCATCATCGGCTATGAAATAACATGTAGTTATGAAGATCGCGACCCTAAATATAACATAAATAAGGTTTTAATCTATGAACACGAAGAACATGTGAAGAACATATATGAACATATGAATGAGCATGCAAAGAATATGAAGAAACTATGAATAAACATGAAAGAACATGAACATTAAAGATCTACATTAGAAATAATGCAAGAACGTGAAGAAATAAGTTAGAAAACTTACCTATGTTGGCAAGAAATAAACCTTGATCTTCTTGAGTGTTTGAATGCTAATTAGAGAGCAAAATAGTGTTTAAGAACTCCAAAACTCGTACTTAAAGCTCTCAAAATCGGATCCCTAAACCAATAGCATGGGATTGGTTTATATAGTAAACTGAGGGGAAGATCTGATGGTCCAGATCATCCGGCGCAAGGTTGGCCGCCTGGCCAAGAATGAAGACGGTGACAATGTTGGCCGCGTGGCCAAGGTCGAGGCGTGGCAAGGTTGGCCGCCTGGCCAAGTCTGCAGGCTGACTTGATTTTCAAGCTAGGGTTTCACTGTTGCTTTATGGTAACCCTAAGTTGCCTATTTTGATAGATTTTGCCATAAATGAGATATTTTGGGAATCCAGGACAAGTCTTTGCAAGGTTTCTAATTCCTATAAAGTCCTTGTATTTTTGGGAAAGTCCTAATAAACTCATTTTCAGGTCGGGTACTAACAGTAGCCCCTCGGCGACACTTCTTGCAGGGCAATGTGGGGTCGACGATAAAAGAAGGATCCGTCTGAAACATGAGTTTCGGAACAGATGAAAGGTAAGGGAACGGCTGAACCTTGGCAGGCGACCTACGTATCCGAAGTTCAAATCGGATGGGAAATTGGGAATGACTGTCCTCTGATAGGGAGCAACGTCTTCTGCTGGGGAAAATGCACCTGCTGGGGATGATAGATGACCGCGTCGGTCGGGTGGCTGGACCTTTTCAGGTTTCCTACGTATCCTCCGAGGAATCAAGCCGGTCGTAGTTCAGGGCTACTGGGGATAAAACGAGATATCGGACTCCTGCTAGGGATAATAAACCTACGGGCACTATCCTGTACGAAGTACGAATCATTCGTAAGCAATGAAGCTATTTGGGAAAATTAAAGACCACGTTGTCTAAATAATCCCAAGATGGAATGATGGACGCAATCAGGATCGCCAGGGTTCCTGCCGATCGCGCTAAAGTAATAGATGTTGGATCTCTCGCGAACAGAAATGCCGAGGCTTCTGCCAATCGCGATCGATCTAGGATGCGTATGTCATAGAGGCGCCAAAGTCTCTACAACCATATGAATCCTAAAATAGATGCTGGATCGCTCGCAAATAGAAACGCCGAGGCTTCTGCTAATTACGATTGATCTAGGATGCGTATGTCATAGAGGCGCCAAAGTCTCTACAACCATATGAATCCTAAAATAGATGCTGGATCGCTCGCAAATAGAAACGCCGAGGCTTCTGTTAATTACGATTGATCTAGGACGGTATGTCATAGAGGCGCCGAAGTCTCTACGATCATGCGAATCCTAAGCAAATATTCGGTGAAGAATGGAAATTTTAAGGGGCTTTCCGTACCCAAAGGTAACGAATATCATTCAAAGTAGTGTTAAAGGCATTTAAAATGAATTAAAGGGAAAAGACTAAGGGCAAAAGTGGAATTTTATCTGAAGGGGCAAGGTTGGCCGCGTGGCCAAACACACTGAATTGCAAAAGTGGCCGCGTGGCCAAGGCCGCTAAGTGGTCAGATCTCCTTCACGCGGATTGCTGATCTGACGGCTGGGGTTGCAATGGCAAAAGTGGTCGCGTGGCCAAGGTAGCCGGCAGGCTGACTATTGGTCACATCACCAGAAACCCTCCCTCTTCCTCTTCTTTTCTTCTTTCTTCTTCTTTCTTCTTCCATTGACGAGTTAGAGTGAGAAAATTGAGTTTTTAGAGAGAGAAAGCTCAGATTTTGATAATTTCGAAGCCTTCACTTCACATATCTCTTGAAGCTATGGCAGATTGGATCAATGAGGCGTTATTTAGGGATTTCCCGGGCCAAGGTGGGTATATGATTCCACAACAAGAGCCACAAGGAGAGGGGCACGGTAATGCTCAGGGCGGAGGAAATATAGGGGCTGACCCAGGAGCGGGCTTTGAAGCGGCGCCTTTGATTCCGCGGGGCGGTTTGAGACCACGAGCCGCGACTCGGAATTATCGCGATAATCTGCTGCGGTCCACGTTCGACCGACTCTGAGCGTCATTGGTCGATGGGGCTTCCGGAGACGCGAGAGGTAAATTTCGAATTTTCGTTCCTCTCCTTCTCGCACATTTGTATGTTTTATGCACATAATATGAAATGCTAGAATAATGGAATGCTAGAATTTAAATTGCTAGAATTGTAAATTGCTAGAATGGTAACATACCTGTGCTGTGTTTACCTGCAGAGGATCAAGGCTCGTGGGTCCACAGTGACTGTGGGCAAACTGTGGGCGTCTCTGCCGGAGGGACCGGGCGGTTTGCGTGCTCGGATCGAGGCTATGGGCTTTGGCCCATTCTTTGACAGTGTCCGCATGGTCGGGGCTACCCTGAAGGTGGCAGCGGTGATAGAGGTGTGCCGGGAGTTCTGGTGGGATACCACCCATACCTTCCACTTTAGTTGGGGAGAGATTACCATCACGCCGACGGATTTCGCGGCCATCACGGGGTTGAGGTTTACTGGTACCCCTTTGCTTTTTGATGAGAGCTTGGCGGAGCAGCGGGATTATAGACAGGCTCTGCTGGGAGTTGACACCGACCTGGGAGGAGGTGTCAAGGGTTACGGAGTGGAGGCCGGGAAGGTGAATCGCTTGGTGGAGGTGGCTATTGAGGCCTTTAGTAGGGGGGAATATGATTTGGATTGCTTGGTCCGGCTGTACTTATGGTACAGCTTTTCAGAGATTTTGTTTCCCAGTGGGGCTACTGTCTGCCGGTACTCACTGCTAGGGGCTCTTGTGGACTTGGACTTAGTCGGTGGGATTTCTTGGGGTGGAGCCGGTTTGGCTGAGATTTATCGGGCTTTGGACCATTGCTCGAGGGCTAGCTCGTCGGCCTTTGACGGGTTCCAGTTCGCCTTTGAGGTATGCTCTCGACTACCCTTCTTTTCACTTGTTGAGATTTCTGTTCTATTTTTTGGTCTGAAATACCTCTCTTATTATATGCACAGGCTTGGGTGTACGAGGTCTTCGGTGTCGCCCCTTTTCAGTTGGTGATGAGTGTTAACAAGGTTGTTCCCATCATGTCGTACTGGTGCAAGGGCAACAGGGCTCCTTCCCGCAGAAACCGGGACAGGAAGACAGTGGATGCTGCTGATCTGAGGAGGGTGTTCGCGATGTCTGAGCCCATCGGGGTTAGATTTTACCCATGGAGCCCGGCCAATGAGGCTTCGGTGGGTCCCTATGTAGTGGAGTTGACCGCTTCTAGGGTTCTGCTTGTGGGTCTCACCGGGGAGGCCATGTATCTTGGGGAGAGGGTGGTTCGTCAGCACAGGGCTGGTGCGTTACCGTGGGATCCTTATGACTCTCCTCGGGATATGCTCCGTCCCGCGAGGTTGGCGACTTTCTTGGCTCCCACTCCGGCAGAGCATTACAGAGGGAGTGACGACTATGCTGGCTACGTGCGGACACGGCTGATCAGCCCTCAGGTTCGGGCTCGGATGCTATCGGGAGAGGGGTCGAGCTCGGCCCGGTATGTTGGTCGGAGTCGGCCTTTGGTTGACATGCCCCTTCGCTCGAGTAGCGTGAGAGTGATGAGGGGCGGCCGGGAGGTGGAGCTTAGCTTGGAGCCGACTGATATCGATCTTGTTGAGGAGACATTCATTCCTCCGCCCGACGCTGGGGTACGGCTTTGTGCTTTGTATTAGTCATGTTTGCACACACCTATTTCTTTCTGCATTGTAATCATTTCCTTGGCTTCACTTTCAGGTGACTCGGGAGGCCTACATCCGTTCAGCTCGGCGGGAGAACGTGTTGATGCGCTTACTGAGGGAGGCGTACCATTCATGTACTTGTCAGAGGGACGACGTTGCGTCACCCCAGCGTCGGGAACGGTCTCCGAATGGTGCGGGCTCTTCTCATATTGGTGGTCGAGCGGTCCGGGGATGGAGTTCGGGTGCCGGTAGCTCTCGGGCTTTAGCGCGGCGCGGAGACACCACGGAGGAAGATTCAGATTAGGCGGGGTCTACCTTTATTTCCTACACTGTTAGCTAGTAGAGAGCAGAGGGATATGTATGTACAGAACAAATGTATAAAATGCATGTATGTATATTATGTTCTAAAATGCAATTTTATTGTGGGAGCCTACTTGTGCAAACTAATTATTTTACAATGTTCCTAATTTTATACAATGCATGAGCCATGGAAGGGGGCAGGTACGTAGTTGCATGGATCCATTATGGAGTGGGAAGAAACAAACTGGATTTCTGCATGGAGCAAAGTTGGCCGCATGGCCATGGCGAGGCCCAGAACAATGTTGGCCGCCTGGCCATGGCAAGATCCGGAGCAAAGTTGGCCGCGTGGCCTAGGAAGAAGTTGGCCGCCCGGCCAAGGACAATATTGGCCGCGGGGCCAAGGGCATATGTGGCCGCGTGGCCAAATCATGCGCCGCCTCCGGTTTTCCTTTTCCTGGCAAGAATCGGGAGTTGTGCAGTATTTAATGAACCCTTTGCAGCCATAAAAACGTACCAGCAACCTTTTGAGCAGTTTTTGAGTTCCTTTTAGCCAATTTTCTTGCTCTTTGCCAGGATCAAGAGGCTAGGATCACAAGCCTTGAGAAAAAAGTCTTTATAACCTCTTTGGAGAAGTGGGTTGCCAAACTTCCTGGCTCTAGTCGTAGGAAGCTTGATGAACGGTATGGGATAAAGTGTCTTTGGTCACTTTTGCACATGAACTCCAATACCCACCTCTTGCAAGCCTGTGGGAGATTTTGGAATGATACCCTCCATGTCTTCAACTTTTCATTCAACGAGATAACACCCACTTATGAGGACATCGCAGCATTGTGTGGCTACGAAGGGAAGGGTAAAGTTGCCTTGCCTTTTGACTTCGTTTGCTTGAGGGACAAGTTGGTGACCTTTGGCGTACCCGCGGATGACTTTGATAGGTATGCTAGGGGCGGTTATGTCGATCTTTCTTGGATGCCGCAACACTTCATGCATGCAGACGTGACATCTAACCGCTCCTTGGACCATCTTGCACTGTGCTTGTTCAGCTCTATCCTTTTCCCTTCTGAGGTGGGATTTGCCAGTGAAGGATGTTTGGGTATGGTGAACTTGGCTCGTTTGGGTTATGATATTGTACCGGCCATTCTTGGGGAGATGCTCTGTGGGATTCCCCATCTCGCGGCTTATGGTGGGATGCCTTGTGGTAGTGATAGGCTTTTGACCATGTGGTTGCAAGAGCGGCTTCGAGTGAATAAACCGGCGGCTTCTCTGAAGGTGGCCCCATGGATGCACCGCATTAGAGGCATGGTGGAGCGGTTTGAGGGCATGACTCTCAAAGGTTGGGAAAAGTATTTGGCGGAAATGGTGACTGACGACATTCAGTGGGTGGTGCCCCATTGGCACATTCACTCTGTGAGGGAGAAACAAGTGGGACTTCACATGATCAAAGTTCCAACCCTTTCTGGACTACCTTTTACTATCCCTCTAGAGTGCTTCGTCAGTATGGTTTGGTGCAGACCATCCCGGAGGGTTGGGACGAGGAGAGAGATGATTTTCCCTTTGGGGTACTTCAGTTGGATGATAGTGCCTCAGTCCTTCTTTCTCAGATGTGGGGCGAGGCCGGCTTTAGTCGTAGGACCTTCCTCACACGCTCTAGCAACACCTTCCTGCCACGCGAGTATTTGGATTGGTATATGGGGAGACTTGGGCATGCGGAGTAGACTCTAGAGACCCTAAGGGGCACTATTTTGGGATCCTGTGCTCCAAGTTCTTCATTGAGGATTAAGGAGGCTGAGGCTTATGAGAGGAGGATGAGTAAGAGCGTGGCTAACGGAGGCGGAGAAGAAGTGGGGGCGTCAAAGAAGAGGAAAGGCGAAGAGGCTCCTAATGGCAAGGCTAAAGGTGTTAGCGAGTTCGAAAGAAGATTTTGTGAGAATCCTAGCAAGAAGAAAGTTCGCCGTGGGCAAAGCAAGAAGAAAGAGACCGAGGGCACAAATGGCACTAAGGAGTAATCCCGAGCGTCTCTCCATAGTCATGCAGACACATTAGTTTAATTTAGTTACTTTTGTTTTAGTTTCAATTTTAGAATAGGTTATTTATTCAAAAAGTATGTCAAGCTTAGACTCATCAAATAAGTGTTAATACGCAATGACTATGGAATAAAAGTTTTTGCTTCCAGAAAATATAACTTCTATCTTATTGCTTTGTGACAAGATTTGGATGTTTATTTGTTTTTTAGACCGCACCTTTTGAAAGGCTGCCTACGTTCCCCTTTTACAAATAGGACTAAGGGGCTCAGGACACCGTAGTTCACTCAAGTCAGACTAGAATGATTTTAAAGAAAGGGAAGATAGAATGGGGAATGCTCTAACTTTTGCCTAGACCGCACTTGCGGGTTTTCGATCTAGCGAGCTCTGTACGCACCCTTATTTTGCATAGACCGCCCTTTGCGGGTTTTCAGTCTATCGGGCTTCTTTTTGCGTAGTAAATATTTTTTTTTTTTTTTTAGAGGGGGAGTCTAGTCATAGTAGCGTCTGAGCTTACTGAGGTTGACTGGTTCCTTGAACGGGTTGCCATCCAAATCTGCCATTCTGACCGCTCCTCCGGAGAAGATTTTCTGTACCACAAACGGCCCTACCCAAGTGGGGGCCCATTTCCCGAGGGGGTTGAATTTGTTGGGTAAGCGTGCTTTGAGCACCAAGTCTCCTTCCTTTATGTCAACAGGCTTGACCTTTTTATTGAAGGCTTTTGTCGTTCTCCTTTGATAGGCCCGGATGTGTTCCATGGCCTTCAGTCTGCGTTCGTCTAGTGTTGCCAATTGATCATAGCGACTACGAAGCCATTCTACCTCATTCACTTGGTTCTCGAGCAAGACCCTCAAAGATGGCACCTCCAACTCAATAGGGAGCACTGCCTCCATGCCGTATGTCAAAGCGTAAGGGGTCTCTCCAGTAGCGGTGCGGACTGACGTTCTATACCCCAAGTGCTAATGGTAACTTCTCGGGCCAATCCCGTCCTTGCGAAGCCATCTTGCGAAGTATCTGCTCTATCGTCTTGAATTCTACAAGCAAGCGAGCACACTCGGCTTCGAAATGACTGCCATTATCTGATATAATGAGGTTAGGAACCCCATACCGACACATAATATTCTCTTTGATAAACTGCGCTACCTTCTTGGAATTCAGCACCTTGTAAGACTGAGCTTCGACCCACTTTGTGAAGTAGTCGACCGCGACGAGGACGAATTCATGACCATTACTACCGGCCGGCGAGATCTTCCCAATAATGTCGATACCCCACGTGGCGAATGGCCAAGGCGTGGTGGAACTATACAATTCGTGTGGGGGGATGTGGTTGAGGTTGGAGCATACTTGGCACTTGTGACACCGTCGAACCCATTGAATACAGTCTGTCTCCATGGTAATCCAATAATAGCCCAGCCGGAGTAATCTTCTGTCTAAGCATCCTTGCATTCATGTGGGGCCCGCCACAACCCGTTGTGTACTTCTTCCATTATTGCTTCAGCTTTCTTGTTGTCGACACATAAGAGCAACAGACCATCGTAATGCCTCTTGTACAAAGTGTCGTCTAACAGCACAAACTGTCCCGCCAACCTTTTGAGTGCTTGCAGACTCTTGGCCTTCACATCTCCGTCAAAGGACATCTCTCCGTGCTTAAGGAATTTGTAGATTTGGGCGTACCATTGATCTCCGTTTACCTCGGCATCGATCTGGATTTCGCAGCAATAGGCGGGGTTCTCCCTTCGTCCGACCCTGAATGGTTTCACGGACCTTCCCTCTGGAATTTCAACTAAGGAGGCCAATGTAGCTAGAGCATCCGCGAACCTATTTCTGTCTCGCGGCAGGAAGTGGAAGGTAACCTCTTTGAACTGTGCTATCAACTCATCCATGTAACCTTGGTACCGCTGCAGGCAAGGATCAATAGTTTTCCATTTCTTCGCCGTTTGGTTAATAATCAAAGCAGAGTCTCCATACACTTCTAACTCTTTCACGTTGCGTTCTAGGGCGGCCTCCAATCCGGCTATACATGCCTCATACTCGGCGGCGTTGTTGGTTGCTGAAAAGTTTAGCTTGATGGCTATGGGCGTGTGCTCATCTTTGGGATCAATAAGTAGGAGTCCGACTCCATTCCCCCGTTTGTTTGCAGCTCCGTCAAAGAATAATTGCCACCGTTCTGCGACCTCAATTGCGAAAATGTCATCATCCGGGAACTCGGGGTCGGGTCCTCTCGTCTCAGTGCTCGGAGCGTCTGCGAGCTGATCGGCCATTGCCCTCCCCTTGATTGCCTTCCTCGGTACATAAGTAATGTCGAACTCTCCCAAGAATACTGACCATTTAGCGAGTCTCATAGAAAGGGATGGTTTATCGAACAGGTACTTGATAGGATCCATTTTCGAGACTAGTAAGATCGGATGGATACCATGTAGTGTTTGAGCTTCGTCACCACCCATACTAGGCCTACGCAGGTCTTCTCGAGCGCGGAGTAATTGAGCTCGCTACCTTGTAACTTTCGGCTGACAAAGTACACTGCATTCTCAATCCGGGAATCTTTGGCTTCTTGCGCTAACATGGCTCCGATGGCGGTGTCTGTCACAGTTAAGTATAGTAGCAACGGCTTCTCCTTATGCGGCGGGCGCAGGATTGGGGTATTCACCAATATTGTTTGATCCTTTCGAAGGCTATCTGGCAGTCATGATCCCACTCCACACTGGCTGTTTTCTTCATTAACTTGAAAATTGGTTCGCAGATGGTGGTCAGCTGATTGATAAACCGACTGATGTATTGCAGGCGTCCCATGAATCCTTTTATCTCCGTCTCGGTACGGGGTGGCTTCATCTCCAGGATGGCTTGAATCTTCCTTGGGTCGGCTTCGATCCCATTCTCGGTGACCATGTAACCCAATACTTTCCCTCTACGAACTCCAAAGGTGCATTTTGCCGGGTTCAAACGCATGGCGTGCTCTCTCAACCTGTTGAAGAATTTTCTGAGATCTATCAAGTGCTGGCCCCAGACCCTTTTGAATGTATAATCATGTCATCCACGTACACCTCAATCTCCTTGTGGATCATATCGTGGAATAAAGTCGTAACTGCCCGTTGGTAGGTAGCCCCAGCGTTCCTCAGCCCAAATGGCATGACAGTATAGCAAAAAGTCCCCCATGGGGTGGTGAAAGCTGTTTTTTCTTGGTCCTCCTCGGCCATCTTGATTTGGTTATAGCCGGCAAACCCATCAACAAACGACTTGACCTCATAATGGGCGGTCGCATCCACCAACATGTCGATATTTGGCAAGGGGAAGTCATCCTTTGGCGTAGCTTTGTTGAGATCCCGAAAATCCACACATACTCTGACTTTACCGTTGGATTTCTTGACAGTCACCAGATTTGATAACCAAGTTGGATACTCGATCACCCTGATAAAACCCACACGGAGTAGCTTCTCAATCTCCTCCTTCACTTGCAAAGACCATTCCGGCTTAATGCGGCGCAGCTTCTGCTTGACTGGCTTAGCGTCTGGTGCTGTCGGGATTCTGTGCTCTACGATCGAGTTGTCGAGCCCCGGCATGTCCTTATACGACCATGCAAACACATCCACATATTCTTTGAGTAGCTCAATCAGTGCTTCCCTTTCGGCTCCGCTGAAGAAACTCCCAATCTGCGTTTCCTTAGGCTCGGCTTCGGTTCCCAAATTCACGCATGTTAACACCTCATCGGCAGCTTGGGCTCGAGATTCTTTTTGATTAATAACCTGTTCTGAGATCTCTTTAATGTATTCATCATTTAATGTGTCTGTGTCTGCCTCTTCTAATGAATCATTATTAACTAAGTGTATATCATTAGTTTGATTATTAGCCAATTTATCAGTTAAAAGAGTGACTATGGAGGGATACTCGGAAAGGTCGAGGGTTTCATTCATGGCAAAAGGGAAAATAGCGTTTGCAACAAGATCATAGTCTTCAGACGTAAGGTCGTCAGACTTAGAGGAAGACTCAAATTCAAAATGTAAAACACTAGACTCTGGGGACGGGGATTTTGGGCGAGTGACAGGAGATGCTGCAGGAGTGGCGACAGGAGAAGGAGTAAGCCCCAGTGTTCCCATCATAAATTCCGGAGTAGCTATAGGTCCCCAATGATGCACCAATTCTTGAGCTTGTCCCCCATGGGTACCACCAATGTCCTTGGGTCCACCTTATCTTCAGAATCGTCCCCGATGACGGCAACCATGTCTTCGTGCAGCCCCAGATTACCCAGATGTTGAAGCAGATATTGGCCGTCCCACGTCTCAGTCAAACTTGGAGTTTCTGCGGCTTCTATTGCTGGCTTGTCAAGGGTTGCGGCTTCAAGTTGATCTGCCAAGTCATCTGCAACCTTGGTGGAGTACTCATGCCTGATGGTTCTAACTCTGCCCGTGGCTTTGTCATATTCCATGTAAGTCAGCTTCATGTTGGACCGATCGAATTCCACATCTCTGAAAATCTCGAACCCTTTCTGCAATTTCCCGGTGTGGTCAATCCATGGCTCGGCGAACTCAAAACACGAAACTCCTCGCCTTCCTGACAAAGTAGCTATTCAGGGACAGGCGGTATGGCCGCATTTCAGGCTTTTTGTAGGGAAGCTTCATCTTTTTAAGCAATTCTATCCTTTGTTGCTCCATCTTGTCTTCAAGAGTAAGGGTGTATCCTAGACCGAACAACCCTCGATGATTAATCTCTTCAACCAATTCTGTGGGGCCTTGCAAGTTCTTACCTAGCCCCAGCCCCGGTATAAAACCCATGTTACGCAGTATCTTGACAACAGGTGCCACTTTGTCCGTTGTTTTGGTGAGGTCGATGGTGCAGATCTGTGCTTGAGCGACTATTTCGAAGCCATTGAAGAGTCGGCTCTCTTCCCCATGCTGAATCTGTAAGACAGGAACGCCCTTGGTGTCCGTCCCTTGGGCAGTTACAAGATCACTGTAGATGATGGTCACTTCATTACCAGATTGAAACTTCACACACTGGTGCAAGGAAGATGGGACAGCGCCCGACTGATGTAACCATGGCCGGCCGAGGAGGAGTGAGAAGGTTGCGGGGATGTCTATGACGTGGAAATTGTTCGGCAGGATCTTTGTTCCGATGGTAATGGGCAGGGTGACTTCGCCTATCACGGCGCGGCACGTAGAGTCATAAGCTTTGATGGTTTGCTTGGATGGGCGTAAATCAACACCATGAACGCCAACCACATCCATCATCCTTGAAGGCAGGATATTAATAGCAGAACCATTGTCAATGAATACACGGGGAATCTTCTTGCCATTTACTTCGACAGTGATGTACAAAGGCTCATTATGATCAACTCCGAACACTGGCTTGTCTAGCTCCGAGAAAGTGATGATGTTTCCATAGTGGATATTACCAATCATGTGGGTGACGTCCTCCGGGGTAATAGTGGATGGTACCATGGTGGCGGCGAGGTTTTGCTCGAGCATGAGGCGATGGGCTAGGGAGGAGGTGAGTAGGGACCATAGTGAAATATGGGCTTGGGTTTGTTTGAGTTGAGTGAGGATAGGGTCTTCTTTGTCTAGGTCGGCTTGCTCGGGTTCCTTCCCAAAGACTTTCTTTGCACCCTTCGGGTCGGATTGGTACACTTGACCGGATCTCGTAAGGAGACAAACTTCTGCACGTAGCTCCTCCAAAGACAATGGCGAGTCATGACAAGGGAGCGAAACTTCGGTTTTTTCGGCCTCCTCGAAGATTTCGGCCCAAGAAAGAGGTTGAGAGGGCTTGGGACTCTCTTCCTCTAGAGATTCGACTTCACTCACTAGTTCTTCTAAAGACAACAAGTAGCAAGAAGATTCTTTATTATTAGTTATTGAAATACAACCCATCTCATCACAGTCCGCCACAACAGGCTCGGCCGGATCAGTGATCTCACTAAGTTCTACCATGAGTACATTGCTAGCTACATAATCTCTAGGGTCTTCGATGACTCCCTTGTGGATGAGCTCTTGCACGGCCTTCTTGAGTTCAAAGCATTCTTCGGTAGTGTGACCGGTGCACTTGTGGTAGTGGCAAAACTTCGACAAATCGCAACCAAGGCGGGGAGGTGTCCTTCTAATGGTTCAAGCATTTCTAGCGTCACCAATGCCATGAAGATATCCACCATCGTGAGCCCTATCTTGTCAAAGGCATCCATGAGCTCTAGGATACTAATCTCGCATGTTTGCACCATATTCACCCCACCCCCATTGTTAGGAAGAGGGTTATTCACCACATTAGGACCCTTCGGCTTCTCAATCTTCTTGTCATTGATCAACCCTTGTACTACGCGCTTCAATTGAATACAACCATCCGTTGTGTGCCCGATGTGCTTGTGATACTTGCAGAACTTGGAGGCGTCCAAATCAGTTCTTGGGTAGGCGGGCTGGTAATCTCTACTTGAAAGGTCTTGACTAACACGTCAAAGACTTTCTCCATAGGCATTCCAAAATCGTCAAAGTGCTCCCTCTCTCTTTGTGCGGTGGAGCCCCATTCCTTGTTACGGCTTGGACATCTAACGGGACCTCTTTTCTGGACCATATCCACTTGGCCGACGGCCTCCTTTCCACCCCTAGGAGGCGTAGGCGCAGTAGGAGCCTTGTAGCGGAAGGAATTGTTGTTGTTGGTCTTTGGACTTTCCTTTGGCGGCACAATCCCAGTGAACCCTGCTTCGTACCTTACTCCGGCGTCAACCATTTCCCGCAAATCAGGGAAGTAACCATTACCTATAGCTGCTTTCATCTCCGGTAGCAAGCTTTGTAGAAAATCTGTTTTTGTTCCTTCGCTTTTGGTGGGTATTGGACCTCCACAACCGATGATTCCACCTCTTGTAAAAATCATAAATAGCCTCGCCGGGCTTTTGCATAGTGTTCTCAAGATCTGTTCGATTCACGTGCCAATCCAAGTTAGCTTGATACTTCTCACAGAAAATGCGCTGATCTGATCCCAGTTTGCCTCTCGCTTGGTTCTAGCCCCAGAACCAACGCAGAGCTATGCCATCCAAAGTGCTATGAAATACGCGAGCCATTTGTTCGTTGGTGCAGTCACGAGCCCTCATGGCCAACACATAACTATCCAAATGAGTCTTGGGACACGAGTCACCATGAAACATTGCCACCTTAGGCATCTTGAAATCCTTGGGGAGAGCCCCAACTTGCTAGGGTTGATTGTCTTGGTAGTCGGTGCACCTTGCTTATCTACGGTCTCAATCAACTTTCGCATTTGCTCTTGCATGGCCTATACCACAGGGTGATTGGAGATGTCGGGATAGTTTCTGACAGAATGACGGGAGGAGTAGTGGAAGCAGTAGCAGCGGCCATCCCAATACTCAGAGGCAACGAGGGTGCGGGTATTTGCTAGCGGAGAGGTAGCCACCAAGCAGTTCAGGGGAGGTTCATAGACAGCCTTGTTCTTCCTCATGGTAGTGAAACCTTGTTGGGTG